>CM075807.1:38366036-38966036 GCA_037975025.1 Excoecaria agallocha | reverse complement strand
TTTAATTCTAACCTGGAATCAATGCTAAAAGATCCTATTCATGATGCTCTACAAGTCTATATGAAAAGCCCCAATTAAATCTATAAGAAAATCATGAATTCCAAAAGTTAGGTTAACTTTCTCTCACCTTCAATACTTGATTTTACCACTTTATTTTGCTTCAATCTTGTTTCTAAGATGAAGAGATCGTTTCATTATACTTTTAGTTCAGGAGGCAATTTTCGCCAGTGTGAAACTCAAAATTTCAAAACTGCCAAAATTACTATTTTTCGCTATCAGGGGTTTATTTAGGCCACTCATAACATGTGTGTGAAATAGGAGCTCCTTTGGAGGTCTTTAGGGCTTCCATAAGCTTAGTCAAACTTATGGTTAAACCTCCCATTAAACCGTGAAATTTTTCTTTATTTGCTAATTTGGAGGCCTATTTGACCTCAATTTCTGCTCAAACTGTACCACTAGGTTCCATTTAGCTCAGACTACATCACAACATGTTTAACTCTCATTTCCCAATAGGTCACCCATCGTCAAAGATGGACACATTTAATTCTTAGTCACAACTAAGGTTTACTATCTTATACTAATGCAATTACCTTGAAATTTGACATGGGGTTATTTTTCATACTCTAGAGTGTAGCATGCATGTTTAATGATAAATTTGGGGTATTACAAATATGTTTTATGTGCATGCATTATTTTGATGACTTTCAAAAGAGGTCATCCACAAGTTTTATACTCCCCATTAAGCTTGATAGCTTGGCACGAGTTTTTATCCATGTAGGTTGTTAAGATAGGACTTCTTCTTATGGATAATATGTATAACAGGACGGCCAACACAAGTTAGAGAGAGAATAATAGTGTATAGTTCTCATTTTGGTTTTAATTTGTGCTGGAAATTTTGTATAGTATAACTGTTCAGTAAATGAAATATTGTAATGTGTAAAGAGATGCTTATGCAAGTTTTAAGATTAAATGTTTGAAATGTAGTGTGATGGATATATGTTTGATGTTAAAAGAGTTTACTAGAGTGAAGGGTGTTACATAAGTCCTCATTATACTCCAAGTTAAACAAGGCCAGTGTAATGGAGTCTTTACTAGTGTTTTAGTTATACTTGATTTTCATAGTCTTACCATAAACTTGCTTATCTAGACACCTTTATTGACTTCCATAAAGTTCCACATGGCTTATGTAACATTTATTGTAATTCTAACCAAGAATTTATATACATGAATGGTAAGAAGTTTCCCATACCTTACAGTGCTCCAACAAGTCCTCTTTACTACTTGATAACCTCCTTTCCTTTCTTCATACTTGATTCTTCCTTTACAATATTCAATTTACACTTGTAAACCTCCATTTTACCTTAAATCAAGGAACAAAGATTGAAAACAAAAGCGAGAAAGGAAGAGGGAAAATGGCTTTTGAATTCTAAGAAACTTGAAAGAAGATAAAATAGAGAGAGATGGTAGAAAATGGGAGGAGGAATTACTAGAAATAATCTTGACAGGGCTAGATGACCTATTTCACCTCCCTATACCACTTTCCTCACCTTCTAGAAGGCTTGGTGGCACCCTCATATTGTGCTAATTGTGGCCCTTAGGAGAACTCCCGCCAAATCCCTCAAAACTTTCATCATTTTAGTCTTTCCTTATACTTACTATTTAATTTAAATTTTTGCCCACTTAAAGCCTACTAAATATACATGAACATGCTTAAATGTCAAATTACTAAATTATCCCTACCTTTTTCCCTTATGCTTTCTAGGTCCTAAACTCTTTTTTATTGACCATCTTATCCACATTGCTTATCCATCTTCTAGGCATAAATTAGGGCCTCACATTTTTTCCCTCCGTCTTAAAAGAATTTCATCCCGAAATTCTTAGTTGAGTTAAATAATTATGGATACTAAGTCCATATAGTTATTTCAGGTTCCCAAATTGCTTTCTCGATGCCATGATGTCACCATAACACTTTCACAAGTGGAATCTACTTGTTCCTCAATTCGTGAATTTCTCTATCTAGGATTTCCTTAGGCTTTTCATTATAAGAGAAATTAGATTGAACTTTGATTTCTTGAACCGGTAAAACATGAGATTCATTTGATCAATATTGTTTTAACATGGAAATATGAAAAACATCATATAGCTTAGATAATTCACTTAGAAGTGTCAATCGATAAGCTACAGGTCCAATCTTCTCGATAACTTCATAAGGACCAATAAACCTAAGGGTAAGTTTTCCCTTCTTCCTAAAATGCAATACCTATTGCCACGGTGATACTTTCAAAAATACATTATCACTAACTTGATGTTTGATGTTCTTTCTCTTCAAATTAGTGTATGATTTTTGCTTGTCACTAGCTACTTTCAATCCTTACTTAATAACTTGTACCTTTTCTTCAATGTCCTTGATGATTTTTAGCCAAATCATTTTATTCTTTGATAATTCTATCCAACAAAAGGGAGTTTGATAGTTCTGACCATTTAGTGCCATAACTATGATAGCTTGATGACATTATTATAAGCAAACTTTATCAAAGCCAGATATTTGTCCCAACTTTTTGAAAAGTCTAAAACACAACCCGAAGCATATCTTCCAATACTTGTATACTCTTTTGGATTGTTCGTCCATCTTTGGATGAAATGTTGTGCTAAAATGAAGTCGAATGCCTAAGGCTACATGCTATCTCCTTTAAAATCTAGATATAAACCTTTGGTCTTAATTAGAAATTATAGGCACCGATACCTCATACAATTAGACAATCTCATTGACATATAAATCAGCTAATCGATCCATTAAATAATCCATTCAAATAGGTATAAAATGAGCCATTTTTGTAGGCTAAAAATAGTCCATTGTGATGTTGTCTCACTTCCATTAAGGAATTAGAATAGGATTCAACAAACTCGAAGGAAGTTGATGTTCCACCTTTACCTGCTGATAGGTCAAACACTTATACACATACTTTATCACATCTCTTTTTGTCTTTGGCTACCAATAAAATTACTTCAAGTCTTAGTACATCTTATTACCATTAGGGTGCATAGTAAAGATTGCACTATGGGTATAACTCCATCTTATTACCATTATGTGATAGGTTATAACTTTTTCCTTAATTCTCTATTATCTGGTATACAAAGCCGGTTATGATAATATATAACTCCATCTTCTTTTAATACAAATTCGCACTCTTTGCCTTCTTTAATTAAGTGAATTACACATTTCATTTTCCCATCATTCCTCTGGGCATCAATCACAGCTTGCCTCAATTTAGGTCGTGCCTTGAATTAAGCTATCACTGCTCCGTCCAATGCAAATCTCCATCTATACTACTACAAGGTCATAGTGGTGATCATTTTCTAACTTAGAGTATCAACTATTATATCAGCTTTTCCCAAGTGATAATCTGCTATATAGTCATAGTCTTTGAATAACTCTAACTACCTTCTTTGCCTTAAGTTAATTTCTTTTTAAGTAAGTAAATATTTATGACTCTTATGATCTGTATATATCTTACATTTCTCTCCATATAGGTAGTTTCACTAGATCTTCAAAGCGAGCACTACCATTGCAAGTTTTAGGTTATGTGTAGGACAATTTTACTAATAAGGTTTTAACTACCTAGAGGCATAAGCTATAACATTGCCATTTTGCATCAAAACACAAACCAAACCATTCTTTGAAGCGTTAATATACATAGCATACTCCTTACACGGAGTTGGTTGTGTAAGGATCAGAGCTTTAGTAAGCATTTTCTTTAACTGTTCAAAACTTGCTTGGCATCTATCAGTCGATTCATACTTAACACTCTTTTGAAGCAATTTGGTGAGAGTAATAACCGAGAATCCTTTCACAAAGCATTGGTAATAACTCGTCAAGCCGAAAAAACTTCATATTTCGATTACATTTTGAGGCAATTTCCAGTTGATGATAGCCTTAATTTATTTGGATTGACCCTAATACCTTCTAAACATACCACATCTCAAGAAAAGAAATTTCTTTCAACTAGAAATCACACTTAACATACAAATGTTTTTCTTGTAGAATTTACAATACAATCTATAGATGCTTCTTATGCTCTAACTCATTCTTAAAATATATCGGTATATCATCTATAAATACCATAAAAATTTTTCCAAATAAAGTCTAAACACCCTATTCATTATGTCCATAAATGCTATTAGTGCGTTAGTCAATCCAAAAGGGATAATCAAAAAATCATAATGGCCATATCAAGTTTTAAAAGCAGTCTTTTGAACATCCTCTTCTTTAACCCGGAGTTTATAATATTCCAAACTCAAATCAATCTTAAAAAAACACACCTACCCCTTCTAACTAATCAAATAAATCCTTCATTCTAGGTGAGGGTACTTGTTCTTCACTGTCACATTATTAAGCTATTAACAGTTAATGTACATTCTCAAGGTACCATTTTTTTAACAAACAAAACTGGTGCACCCCAAGGCAATACACTAGGTTTAATAAAACCCTTATCTAGTACCTGTTGTAATAGAATTTTCAATTCTTTTAATGCTAATAGCATCATTTGGTATGGTGCTCTAGAATTAAGAATAGTTCCAAGTAAGATTTTAGTGGACAATTCCACTTTTCACTTGGGAGGGAGTCCCAGTAATTCTTCTAAAAACACATTTAGACATTCTCAAGCTATACATTGTCCCTTTTAGAGTCAAGTACTACTGCTAGAAATGCCTCACAACCCTTTCTAAGCATTTGTCTAGCTTGCATAGCTTAAATGATATTTGCTAAGGGATTTGATCAAATACACTGCACTACAGCTTTGTTACCCTTAGAACTTTTTAATGCTACTATCTTACTCCCATAATCCACAACTGCCTAGTCTTAGTCAACCAATTCATACCTAAAATGATCTCAAACTCTCAAAATGGTAATTCAATCAAATCGGTTGTGATCTCTATCCCTTGTACCATAGTAGGGCAGTTTTGACCCACTTTATGAACACAAACACTATGGCCTAATAGACTTGTTACACCTATGTCATAGGATTACTAGTCTAAAACTGATACACTTTTTCTTAAATCCCCATTGCATATATATGAATAGATACAACCTAGAACTATTAAAGCATAAACATTCATATCAAAGAGAGTAAAAATATTAGCTATCACTTTTGGAGCATTCATATCCTCATGGGCCTTCATAGCATATGCCCTAGTGGAAGTTATAGTAGCTATAGGTCAATCCGCCATTTTTGACGTTGCTCTAACTTTATATTGGCTTTGTTGACCATGACCCCTTCCTTGACCTCTAGGCACTAATGGTGTATTAGAAGCTCCTCTATTACTCTGCTATGCAACCCTTTGCTCTTGCTTTAATGGAACTACAATAAAGCTTAAAATAAGCAACTATTAGTGACTTATAAGTGCCCCAATGCCTTTTAATGCAATGAGAACATTTAGGTAGTGGTCTTTCCCTTTGTTTCCTACCATGAGTAGGAGGACTATTTATAGATTTAGATGGTTGATTTCCTATTATAGCACAAGGCATTTTCCCTGATGATGGACCCTCTTTAGTAAAACACCTTCTTTGTTCTCTTTCTCTTTTAGCCACCTCAGACTTTTCTACCCTGATAGCTGATTAGACAAGTTGATAATAGCTTACTACTTGTAAATGTTGGAATTTAACGGTTACATGCATCACATACATGAGCGGAATTTTAAAATTTTTTAACCATTAAATCTGATCTTGCCATGAATACATAATATAACTATATGAGAATAAGAAAAATCACCTTTGATTTTTGTTGAACAGTTGATTTTACTTCGCACCGGGTTGTCGCAAACCACAGTGTCCAAAATCGAACACCTCCAATAAGTAATCCACACTAGAGAGGGATAAATTGAACCAACAAATTGGTGTTCAACTAGGGCTGGCCAAAATTCCAAGAAGCTAGCTTGGAGTTGGCGCAAAAAGGGAGAGAGAATAAAGAAAAAGACTTTCCTTTTGTTTTAATCACTTAACCCTAATTCTCATTAGTTGGCCTTTTATAGTTAGGTTAAAATTCCAACTCCTTAATGAGATTGGGCTCTTTAAAATTGCTGGAGAATTATTAATTGGGCCTCTGGAATTAATTATAATCATTTGGGCTTAATTAAATCCAATTTAAACCTTTTCATAAAAGTCTATGCACAAAATCCACAAACTAGGCCCTTTGTGCATCTAATTGAATTTAAATACCCAAATGGATTCCAAATCCAACCAAATTAAATATGTAAGTTCCATAACACTTATGTAACATATATAAATTAATTTGGTCCAAGAAAAATCCCTCTAAGCCCTTCTATATGGAGTTGGCGTGTGGCCCTCTTTTGGAGGGCTTCCTCCAACTTCTTCATTCCTTTGGCCCTTTATAATTTCTCCAATGGACCTATTAATTATTATATCAGTCCTATAACAATTATAGTAGTCTTATAACACTTATAAGATAATAATAATTAATCATAAAATACATTATTTCAATTAGGTCTAATTTTGCAGAACATTTCTCAAAAGTTCCACGGACAATTTTATTTGATCATAATTAATTAAACTCTTTAATTAATTATTATCTTATTCACTTCTCTACCTTCATAATAATATCAAATATGATTATCCTTGTTATTTTACCATTTTACCCTTTTCTTTATATGTGTGTGACCTATTGGGTTCCTGTCCATATTGGCAGTATAATATGTAATTGTGAGTTCTATTCAAAACTCACATGATTTAAACTCCTTTAAATCATCTTATCAATCCCTATTGATACTTTTGATACATCATTATACAAGTCATGATTGGCCTCTAGCTAGACATCATGACTACCCAAATGTCAGGAAAGTCATGTGGTTTGACTGTACCCTTCCATAGAAACAATTACCGTGTAATTACTCCTTTCACCACTCTTATCTCAATTAGATTCTAAGTATGGATTTCTGTCAACTCATATAAATCTAATTATGTATGTTATATTAATTTAACCATTGTTCCTAAAATGCCCTTCATGGATCTCCATCCATCTCGGCATATTACTCTGGCTAGAGATTCACTGAACAAGGAAATTATAGAATCATGTGAGATAACTTCCCTTGTTAAATTTGGGATGGTGAATCCTTTGTCAATCACTCAACTATCTTCAAGTAGGTCATGATATACCCAATCTCCTAACTATGTTCACTCCCAGATGGAAGTAATCAATTATGGAGTCAAAGTATACCACTTGCTACTTAAGATAACTTTGGTGATCTCAAGTCTAAGGATACTTGCACAACCGCTATGAAGAGATTCCTCACTGACATAGATTTAATATCCATGTGAGGATTCTCTATGTAGGTCTTCAATGAACTTGTTCTTCTAACAAGCATCCACATGTTAGCTTTGATTATGTTTCATAATCACAGTTATGAGAATCACTACTTGAACCATTCAAGAAGCATAACATGTGCTAGTCTGTCCGAATTAACAATGTCCTATCTTGTTAATTCTATGACTAGGGATTTTTAGATATTAAGACATTTGCATGCAATAGACATCTCACATCATGAACACCTTCATGATTGCCTTTGCACTGTGTTTATAATATCTAAGACTTCATTTATTAATTTAAGATTTACAAACTCATGTATTCAAACATAGCATTAATAATTGAATGATGCCTTTTATTAAGAATATAAATTTCATACATATGAAAAACATTCCTATCACATGGGCTCTAGGGCATACTCTCTAACAATCTCCCACTTGCACTAGAGCCAATCATTCATATGTCTCAGACCCATGCTATTTATATGGTGATCATGCTTAATCTGGGAAAGTGCTTTAGTGAGGGGATCCGCCTCATTGTCATCTGTGGGAACCCTTTCTATTTTCACATCATTTCTAGCTACTATTTCCCTTATGAGATGGTAGCGTCTGAGAACATGCTTGGATCGCTAATGAGACCGTGGTTCCTTTGCTTGCGCAATGGCTCCATTGTTGTCACAATATAAAGGAATCGGATCAATAATGCTAGACACCACTCCTAGTTCGGTTATGAACTTTTTAATCCAGACTGCTTCTTTGGCTGCTTCTAAAGCAGCAATGTACTCAGCTTCCGTCGTAGAATCAGCAGTTGTTTCTTGTTTGGAACTTTTCCAACTAACTGCTCCTCCTCCCATTATGAACACATAACCAGATTATGATTTACAATCATCTTTGTCAGATTGTAAGCAGGCATCTGTATACCCATTTACTTCCAAACTGCCCTCTCCATATACCAAGAATATATCCTTAGTCCTTCTCAAGTACTTAAGAATATTCTTGACAGCTGCCCAGTGTTCCTCTCCAAAATTAGATTGGAATCTGCTTGTGACACTCAAAGCAAATGCTACATCTGGACGTGTACATAACATAGCAAACATGATAAAACCAATTGCAAATGCATATGGTATTCTATTCATGCTCTCTCTATCCTCCAGTGTCTGTGGACATATAGACTTAGAAAGGTGTTTCCCATGCACCATGGGTATAAACCCTTTCTTAGAGAGATCCATATTGAACCTCTTCAATACTTTATCTATATATGTACTCTGAGAAAGACCTAGCAACCTATTGGATCTATCTCTATAGATCCTTATTCCCAGAATATAGGATGCTTCTCCAAGGTCTTTCATGGAGAATTGCTTGGATAACCATATTTTAACAGATTGGAGAAGAGAAATGTCATTTCCCATGATCAATATGTCATCTACATATAGAACTAGGAAGACAATTGCACTCCCACTGACCCTTTTATACACACAAGGTTCATCTTCATTCTGTGAGAAACCAAACTCTTTGATTGTCTCATTGAATCGTATGTTCCAGCTCCTAAAGGCTTGCTTCAATCCATAAATGGATCTTTGAAGCTTGTATACCTTTTCGCCATTTCCTGATGTGAATCCTTCTGGTTGTGTCATATACACATCCTCGGTAAGATTTCCATTAAGGAAAGCTGTCTTCACATCGATTTGCCAAATCTCATAATCATAATGAGCTGCAATGGCTAAAAGTATTCTTATAGACTTAAGCATCGCTACAGGAGAAAAAGTTTCGTCATAGTCAATACCTTCTTTTTGACGATAACCTTTTGCTACTAAGTGAGCTTTATAGGTAACTATATTACCTTCCATGTCAATCTTCTTTTTGAAGACCCATTTGCACCCTATGGGTTTTATCCCTTCAGGTGGTTGAGTTAAAGTCCATACTTTGTTCTCATACATGGAGTCCATTTCAGATTGCATAGCCTTAAGCCATAAATCACGTTCTGAACTGTTCAAAACTTCTTGATAGCTTGTAGGCTCATTGTCCTCTACTACAGTTATGCCTCTATCCGAATCAATGTGAAATCCATATCTCACAGGGATAGAACGCATCCTAGTAGATCTTCTAGGATTTTGTGTATAATCAGGTTCAACTGTAATCTCATCATTATGAAATTCAAATTCGGGTTCAATCGGTTGATCATCTTCTACTTGTGGGTCTTGAACTTCACCAAGTTCAATTTTACTCCCACTATCCTCTCGTAGGAGAAATTCTCTTTCCAAGAAGACAGCATGCCTTGAAACAAACACCTTTTGTTCTAAGCGATGATAGAAATAATATCCAAACGTTTCTTTTGGATATCCCACAAATAAACATTTGTCAGACTTAACATCCAGTTTGTCTGACATTGTCCTCTCCACATAAGCAGGACAACCCCATACTTTCATATGAGAAAGCGTGGGTTTCTTGTTATTCCACATCTCATATGGAGTAACATCAACCGATTTACTAGGAACTCTATTTAACACATAAACACCAGTTTCTAGTGCATATCCCCAAAAGGACTTAGGCAAGTCCGCTCAGCTCATTATTGATCGAACCATATCTAATAGTGTTCGATTCCTCCTTTCGGATACACCATTGTGTTGTGGTGTATATGGAGGAGTCCATTGAGATAAAATCCCATTATCTCTAAGATAATCCTGAAACTCTTGACTTAAGTATTCTCCACCTCGATATGATCTAGCTGTTTTAATACTTTTGCCAAGTTGTTTCTCTACTTCATTTCTGAATTCTTTGAACTTTTCAAATGCTTCAGACTTATATTTCATTAGATAGATGTATCCAAACCTGGAATAATCATCTATGAAAGTAATGAAGTAGGAGTAACCTCCTCTGGCATGTGTAGTCATTGGACCACATACATCTGAATGTATTAAGTCCAAAACCATTTTAGCTCGTTCTCCTTTACCAATAAAGGGAGCTTTTGTCATTTTTCCCAATAAACAAGATTCGCATGTATCAAATGATCCCAAATCACCTGACTTGTGCAATTTGGTCATGCTTTTTTCATTTATGTGGCCTAAACGACAATGCCATAAGTCTGAGGTATTTAGATTATCATGTTTCATTCTCTTGGTATCCACATTATGTACTTCTTTAATTAAATCAAGAACAAATATACCATTCTCAATGATAGCTTTTGCATAAAATATATTGTTCTTAAAAATGTAACAACATTTGTCCTTTAAAGAGATATCATAATCGTTCATCAAACAACTAAAAGAAATAATACTTTTGGACAAAGCTGGAACATAATAACAATTATTTAATTCCAGTACTAATCCACTAGGAAGAGGCAAATAGTAAGTCCCCACAACTGTTGTAGAAATGTTCTGTCCAGTAGCTGACTGCAAACATATCTTTGCCTTTCTAACTCTTCTAAAGCTTCTAAGCCCCTGTAGATCATTACATAAATGAGATCCACATCCGGTATCTAATACCCAAGATTATTTTGAAGCAATAGAATAAGTATTAATTTCAATCATATGAATACCTGAAGTAGATGCATCAGCTTGCTTCTTCTCCTTAAGAGAATCTAGATAGGCCTTGCAGTTACGCTTCCAATGACCATCCTTTCCATAATGTAAGCAAGTTCCTTTGGGATTCTCTTTCTTGGCAACCTTCTTCTTGGAGATCCCACCATTCTTTGGCTGCACCTTGGTTATCTTCTTCTTCTTCTGCTTCTTGCCTTTAGCAGAAGTGACAACCATGACACTTTTTGGATCCTTCTTAAATGATCCATCAGCTGTCTTGAGCATATTGATTAACTCAGGAATGGATACTTGGATCTTGTTCATGTTAAAGTTAAGCACGAAAGGTGCATAACTTAGAGCTAACGAGTACAAGATTAAATCTATGTATAGATCATTATCCATAACATAGCCAAGTCTACTCAAATGCTCAATATACCCATACATCTTCAATGCATGAGTAGCAGCTGAAGTGCCTTCCACCATTTTGCAACTAAATAGAGCTCAAGCAATCTCATATTGCTCAGTTCTAGCCTGAGAAGAATAAAGCTCCTCTAGATGCAAAACGATGGTTCTAGCATCCATCATTTCATGTTGCTTCTGAAGCTCCGAGGACATAGCACCCAGCATCAGACATGCTGTTGTTTCACTATCCTCCATGTATTTTCGATAAATTCCTTTGATCTCATCAATGGCATCATCTGATGGAAGTGGTGGTGGATCTTTATCCAAGACATAGTGGATCTTTTTAGCTCTGAGAACAATTCTCACTTGCCTGATCCAGTCAGAATAGTTGTTGCCAACCAGCTTGTTATCTAAGATTGATCGTATATTAATGTTTGATGTGCTCATGATGATGACCTAGATGTGAAAAAGAAAAGATATGAGAGTATGTTCATATATATATGTATGCATTAATAAGGTCTTTAATTAATCCATTTACTCCTACTATTTTATTGCGAATTAATAGCCCTCACTATATAATCCGAGGAAACCCGATGGTTTTCTTAGTGGGCCAATATCCAATCCTTGATATGTAATTTGACCTTGACTGTGGTCAACAAGCCAAATTCCACACCTTTGAAAGGTAGGTATCTCTATACCAATTGTGTCTCTACACAACTATTGGATCATTAGGTTATCAACTCTTGATGCATGCATATCATATATGCATTCCCTAATCTTGCCTCTAGAACCATTAGCCTTGACTGTGGTCAACAAACTAATGGGTTAGCTAAGATGACCCATTTAATTAGATTTGAACATATTCGATATAATGTGAGCTTAACTCTGGTCAACAACTCACACTATAAAAAACTCTGGTTCTCTTCAAATTAATGGAAGGCTTATATACCTTAGTATTTGTTTGAGGGTTTTAGTTAATTAAGTCTCATCATACATGGTTGGCATACATTGGTATGCATCCTATATCTATCACATAAATATAAGCATACAAATATGGTATAGTTATGGACTTCACTATATTGATTTCCCCGAGCCAAGAGGGAAATCAAAAAATCACACCTAGGTAGTATGCATGATTCAAACAAGAAAATAATTACATTATCTTCAAGCTTGTTGGATCTCCATCCGGCCCATCTTGCTCCTTGATATTGGTCTCCATCTCTATTTCTAATTCTAATCTAAGTAATCTAATTACATATTACAATTTGAAATGAAATACAAACCAAAACAAGTGGCCGGGACATGAAAGTCCTCATTGGGCCAAAACATGCATTATGTTCAATCACATTGGGCTTTGTCCATAACTAACCATCATGCCAATCATTCACCCTTATATGCCTCTCTAATGCATAAATAAATGGATTACTAACTTTGTTTCAACCTTTGAAACTATATTTTGAGTTATTTAATGATGTGATCAAATTAGGAAACTTTTTCCATTTTGGAAACTTTCATTTTAGGAAACCTTTTTGCATGCATGTGTTCTTGTCTTAATAATCAATCCAATTGATTATTAATTAATTATAAATTGATTATTTAATTAATTAATCATATTAAATAATTAAAAGAATCAATTTTGGGCTTAAAACAATTGTAGGCCGAAACCCACAGAAGAAAAACCCTAACTGTGTTCACACACAAACTAGTTTTGTGTCTTCTGGACCATTTGGGCCTTTTGGAATGAGCCAAGCCCACTCCTGCCCTTAAAACCCATTAATAAACTTAATTAATGTTTATAATGTTTAATTTAAATCAGCTCCTTGGGCCCACCAAGTCATTCACTAATTTAAACCAAGTCCGTAGACATAATTAAGCCCATTAAGTGGTTTTAATAAATTAAAATTAATCAAATTAATTTAAGGCCCATTTTAATTAATCCAATTAATTAAAAACACTTTAATATATCATATATATCAGATTTAGAAGATCAAAAGTCGTTCTAACCAAGAACACATCAAGAACACACGAAGAACACCAATTTATCAAACTTTTCGACTAAATTAGTTTTCATGCAAAACTTGTTCGATTTTAATTCCATTCGATCCTACGGCTTAATATCACATATTAAACACATAAAATATCATCTAAATGATGTTTTAATGGATCCATAAGAAATTAAATTAGAATAGCCCCATAAATCACCTAGGGTTTCACGCCAAACCCTAATGGGTTTCACGCCAAACCCTAATCTCAATCATTCAAAATTTCGTTTTTGTTTCCACCAAATTTATTTGATCACAAATACAACTAGAAATCAATATTTCTCATTCATGAACAATCAAATATAATATTTTAAAGTTCATGAAATAAATAACTCAAAACAAAACAAAACTTATTCCGCAGAAAAATATAGAATTGTATATCCATGGCAAAACCGTGGCTCTGATACCATGTTGGAATTTAACGGTTACATGCATCACATACATGAGCGGAATTTTAAAATTTTTTAACCATTAGATCTGATCTTGCCATGAATACACAATATAACTATATGAGAATAATAAAAATCACCTTTGATTTTTGTTGAACAGTTGATTTTACTTCGCACCGGGTTGTCGCAAACCACAGTGTCCAAAATCGAACACCTCCAATGAGTAATCCACACTAAAAAGGGGTAAATTAAACCAATAAATTGGTGTTCAACTAGGGCTGGCCGAACTTCCAAGAAGCTAGCTTGGAGTTGGCGCAAAAAGGGAGAGAGAATAAAGAAAAAGACTTTCCTTTTGTTTTAATCACTTAACCCTAATTCTCATTAGTTGGCCTTTTATAGTTAGGATAAAATTCCAACTCCTTAATGAGATTGGGCTCTTTAAAATTGCTGGAGAATTATTAATTGGGCCTCTGGAATTAATTATAATCATTTGGGCTTAATTAAATCCAATTTAAACCTTTTCATAAAAGTCTATGCACAAAATCCACAAACTAGGCCATTTGTGCATCTAATTGAATTTAAATACCCAAAGGGATTCCAAATCCAACCAAATTAAATATGTAAGTTCCATAACACTTATGTAACATATATAAATTAATTTGGTCCAAGAAAAATCCCTCTAAGCTCTTCTATATGGAGTTGGCGTGTGGCCCTCTTTTGGAGGGCTTCCTCCAACTTCTTCATTCCTTTGGCCCTTTATAATTTCTCCAATGGACCTATTAATTATTATATCAGTCTTATAACACTTATAGTAGTATTATAACACTTATAAGATAATAATAATTAATCATAAAATACATTATTTCAATTAGGTCCAATTTTGCAGAACATTTCTCAAAACTTTTGCGGACAATTTTATTTGATCATAATTAATTAAACTCTTTAATTATTTATTATCTTATTCACTTCTCTACCTTCATAATAATATCAAATATTATTATCCCTGTTATTTTACCATTTTACCCTTTTCTCTATATGTGTGTGACCTATTGGGTTCCTGTCCATATTGGCTGTATAATATGTAATTGTGAGTTCTATTCAAAACTCACATGATTTAAACTCCTTTAAATCATCTTATCAATCCCTATTGATACTTTTGATACATCATTATACAAGTCATGATTGGCCTCTAGCTAGGCATCATGACTACCCAAATGTCAGGAAAGTCATGTGGTTTGACTGTACCCTTTCATAGAAACAGTTACCGTGTAATTACTCCTTTCACCACTCTTATCTCAATTAGATTCTGAGTATGGGTTTCTGTCAACTCATATAAATCTAATTATGTATGTTATATTAATTTAACCATTGTTCCTAAAATGCCCTTCATAGATCTCCATCCATCTCGGCATATTACTCTGGCTAGAGATTCACTGAACAAGGCAATTATAGAATCATGTGAGATAACTTCCCTTGTTAAATCTGGGATGGTGAATCCTTTGTCAATCACTCAACTATCTTCAAGTAGGTCATGATATACCCAATCTCCTAACTATGTTCACTCCCAATTGGAAGTAATCAGTTATGGAGTCAAAGTATACCACTTGCTACTTAAGATAACTTTGGTGATCTCAAGTCTAAGGATACTTGCACAACCGCTATGAAGAGATTCCTCACTGACATAGATTTAATATCCATGTGAAGATTCTCTATGCAGGTCTCCAATGAACTTGTTCTTCTAACAAGCATCCACATGTTAGATTTGATTATCTTTCATAATCACATTTATGAGAACCACTGCTTGAACCATTCAAGAAGCATAACATGTGCTAGTCTGTCCGAATTAACAATGTCCTATCTTGTTAATTCTATGACTAGGGATATTTAGATATTAAGACATTTGCATGCAATAGACATCTCACATCATGAACACCTTCATGATTGCCTTTGCACTGTGTTTATAATATCTAGGACTTCATTTATTAATTTAAGATTTACAAACTCATGTATTCAAACATAGCATTAATAAATGAATGATGCCTTTTATTAAGAATATAAATTTCATACATATCAAAAACATCCCTATTACATGGGCTCTAGGGCATACTCTCTAACAATCTCCCACTTGCACTAGAGCCAATCACTCATATGTCTCAGACCCATGCTATTTATATGGTGATCATGCTTAATCTGGTAAAGTGCTTTAGTGAGGGGATCCACCACATTGTCATCTATGGGAACCCTTTCTATTTTCACATCATTTCTAGCTACTATTTCCCTTATGAGATGGTAGCGTCTGAGAACATGCTTGGATCGCTGGTGAAACCGTGGTCCTTAGCTTGCGCAATGGCTCCATTGTTATCACAATATAAAGGAATCGAATCAACAATGCTAGGCACCACTCCTAGTTCGGTTATGAACTTTTTGATCCAGACTGCTTTTTTAGCTGCTTCTGAAGCAGTAATGTACTCAGCTTCCGTCATGGAATCAGTAGTTGTTTCTTGTTTGGAACTTTTCCAATTTAGGGCCATAATTACATTACAAACTTCTTTACTCTATATATATATATATTTAGTTAGTTAGTTAGTTAGTTACAATATTACAATTCAATTAACAAAAAAAAGATATACTTTAGGGCCCTCTAACTATTGTGTCTCTACACAACTATTGGATCGTTAGGTTATCAACTCATGATGCATGCATATCATATATGCATTCCCTGATCTTGCCTGTAGAACCATTAGCCTTGACTGTGGTCAACAAGCTAATAGGCTAGCTAAGATGACCCATTTAATTATATTTGAACATATTTAATATAATGTGAGCTTGACTATGGTCAACAATCCACACTATAAAGAACTATGGTTCTCCTCAAATTAATGGAAGGCTTATATACCTTAGTATTTGTTTTGAGGGTTTTAGTTAATTAAGTCTCATCATACATGGTTGGCATACATTGGTATGCATCCTATATCTATCACATAAATATAAGCATACAAATATGGTATAGTTATGGACTTTACTACATTGATTTCCCCGAGCCAAGAGGGAAATCCAAAGGTCACACCTAGGTAGTATGCATGATTCAAACAAGAAAAATAATTACATTATCTTCAAGCTTGTTGGATCTCCATCCGGCCCATCTTGCTCCTTGAAAATGATCTCCATCTCTATTTCTAATTCTAATCTAAGTAATCTAATTACATATAACAATTTGAAATGAAATACAAACCAAAAACAAGTGGTCGGGACATGAAAGTCCTCATTGGGCCAAAACATGCATAATGCTTAATCACATTGGACTTTGTCCATAACTATCCATCATGCCAATCATACACCCTTATATGCCTTTCTAATGCATAAAGAAATGGATTACTAACTTTGTTTCAACCTTTGAAACAATATTTTGAGTTATTTTAATGATGTGATCAAATTAGGAAACTTTTCCCATTTTGGAAACTTTCATTTTAGGAAACCTTTTTGAATACATGTGTTCTTGCCTTAATAATCAATTAATAATCAATCCAATTGATTATTAATTAATTATAAATTGATTATTTCATTAATTAATCATATTAAATAATTAAAACAATCAATTTTGGGCTTATAATCAAGTGTAGGTCGAAACCCACAAAAGAAAACTCTAAATATGTCCACACTCAAACTAGTTTTGTGTCTTTTAGACCATTTGGGCCTTTTGGAATGAGCCAAGCCCACTCCAGCCCTTAAAACCCATTAATAAACTTAATTAATGTTTATAATATTTAATTTAAATAAGATCCTTGGGCCCACCAAGTCATTTACTAATTTAAACCAAGTCCGTAAACATAATTAAGCCCATTAAGTGGTTTTAATGAATTAAAATTAATCAAATTAATTTAAGGCCCATTTTAATTAATCCAATTAATTAAAAACACTTTAATATATCATATATATCAGATTTAGAAGATTAAAAGTTGTTCTAAACAAGAACACATCAAGAACACAAGAAGAACACCAATTTATCGAACTTTTCGACTAAATTAGTTTTCATGCAAAACTTGTTCGATTTTAATTCCGTTTGATCCTACAGCTTAATATCACATTTTAAACACATATAATATCATCTAAATTAAGTTTTAATGGACCCATAAGAAATTAAATTAGAACAGCCCCTTAAAATTACATGGGTTTCATGCAAAACCCTAGTTACTTTTCTTTAAAAGTTTCGTTTTTGTTTCCGTCAAACTTATTTGATCACAGATACAACCAGAAATCAATATTTATCATTCATGAACAATTAAATATGATATTTTAAATTTCATGAAATAAATAACTCAAAATAAAAAAAATTTATTTCGCAGAAAAATATAGAATTGTATATCCATGGCAAAACCAGGCTCTGAAACCATGTTGGAATTTATCAATTACATGCATCTCATACATAAGCGGAATTTAAAATTTTTTAACCAATATTATTGATCTTGCCATGAATATATAATATAACTATATGAGAATAAGAAAAATCACCTTTGATTTTTGTTGAACAGTTGATTTTACTTCGCACCAGGTTGTCACAAACCACAGTGTCCAAAATCGAACACCTCTAATGAGTAATCCACACTAGAGAAGGATAAATTGAACCAAATAATTGGTGTGTAACTAGGGCTGGCCGAAATTCCCAATAGCTAGCTTAGGAGTCGGCGCAAAAGGGAGAGAGAGTTAGAATAAAAGGCTTTCTTGTGTGTTTAATCACTTAACCCTAATTCCTCATTAGTTGGACTTTTATAGTAAGGTTAAAATTCCAACTTCTAATGAGATTGGGCTCTTTAAAATTGCTGGAGAATAATTAATTGGGCCTCTAGAATTAATTATAATCAGTTGGGTTTAATTAAATCTAAATTAAACCTTTTCATAAAAGACTACGCATAAAACCCAAAAACTAGGACTTTTGTGCAATTAATTGGATTTAAATACCCAAATGGATTCCAAATCCAATCAAATAAAATGTGTAGATTCCATAACACTTATGTAACATATATAAATTAATTTGGTCCAAGAAATAGGCCATTAAGGCCTTCTGTATGGAGATGGCGTGTGGCCCTCTACAAAAGGGCTTCCACACCAGCTCCATTCCTCTGGCCCCTTTATAACTTCTCCAATTGACATATTAATTATTATATTAGTCCTATAACACTTATAGTAGTCCTATAAAACTTATAAGACAATAGTAATTAATCATGAAATACATTATTTCAATTATGTCCAATTTACAGAACATTTCTCAAAAGTTCAGTGGACAATTTTACTTGATCATAATTAATTAAACTCTTTAATTAATTATTATCTTATTCACTTCTCTACCCTCATAATAATATCAAATATTATTATCCTTGTCATTTTACTATTTTATCCTTTTCTCTATATGTGTGTGACCAATTGGGTTCCTGTCCATGTTAGCAGTATAATATGTACTTGTGAGTTCTATCTAAAACTCACATGATTTAAACTCCTTCAAATCATTTTATCAATCCCTATTGATATTTTTGATACATCATTATACAAGTCATGATTGGCCTCTAGCTAGGCATCATGACTACCCAAATGTCATGAAACTCATGTGGTTTGACTATACCCTTCCATTGAAACAGTTACCGTGCAATTACTCCTTTCACCACTCTTATCTCAATTAGATTCTAAGTATGGATTTCTGTCAACTCATATAAATCTAATTATGTATGTTCTATTAATTTAACCATTATTCCCAAAATACCCTCCATGGATCTCTATCCATCTTAGCATTTTACTCTGGCCAGAGATTCTCTGAACAAGGTAATTATAGAATCATGTTAGATAACTTCCCTTAATAAATCTGGGATGGTGAAACCTTTGTTAATCCCTCAACTATCTTCAAGTAGGTCATGATATACCCAATCTCCTAACTATGTTCACTCCCAGTTGGAAGTAATTAGTTATGGAGTCAAAGTATACCACTTGCTACTTAAGATAACTTTGGTGATCTCAAGTCTAAGGATACTTGCACAACCGCTATGAAGAGGTTCCTCACTGACATAGATTTAATATCCATGTGACAATTCTCTTTGCAGGTCTCCAATGAACTTGTTCTTCTAACAAACATCCACATGTTAGTTTTAATTATCTTCCATAATCACAGTTATGAGAACCACTGCTTGAACCATTCAAGAAGCATAACATGTGCTAGTCTGCCCGAATTAACAATGTCCTATCTTGTTAATTCTATGACTAGGGATATTTAGATATTAAGACATTTGCATGCAATAGACATCTCACATCATGAACACCTTCATGATTGCCTTTGCACTGTGTTTATAATATCTAGGACTTCATTTATTAATTTAAGATTTACAAACTCATGTATTCAAACATAGCATTAATAAATGAATGATGCCTTTTATTAAGAATATAAATTTCATACATATCAAAAACATCCCTATTACATGGGCTCTAGGGCATACTCTCTAACAATCTCCCACTTGCACTAGAGCCAATCACTCATATGTCTCAGACCCATGCTATTTATATGGTGATCATGCTTAATCTGGTAAAGTGCTTTAGTGAGGGGATCCACCACATTGTCATCTATGGGAACCCTTTCTATTTTCACATCATTTCTAGCTACTATTTCCCTTATGAGATGGTAGCGTCTGAGAACATGCTTGGATCGCTGGTGAAACCGTGGTCCTTTGCTTGCGCAATGGCTCCATTGTTATCATAATATAAAGGAATCGAATCAACAATGCTAGGCACCACTCCTAGTTCGGTTATGAACTTTTTGATCCAGACTGCTTCTTTAGCTGCTTCTGAAGCAGCAATGTACTCAGCTTCCGTCGTGGAATCAGTAGTTGTTTCTTGTTTGGAACTTTTCCAACTTTAGGGCCATAATTACATTACAAACTTCTTTACTATATATATATATATATATATATATATATTTAGTTAGTTAGTTAGTTAGTTACAATATTACAATTCAATTAACAAAAAAAAGATATACTTTAGGGCCCTCTAACTATTGTGTCTCTACACAACTATTGGATCGTTAGGTTATCAACTCATGATGCATGCATATCATATATGCATTCCCTGATCTTGCCTGTAGAACCATTAGCCTTGACTGTGGTCAACAAGCTAATAGGCTAGCTAAGATGATCCATTTAATTATATTTGAACATATTTAATATAATGTGAGCTTGACTATGGTCAACAATCCACACTATAAAGAACTATGGTTCCCCTCAAATTAATGGAAGGCTTATATACCTTAGTATTTGTTTTGAGGGTTTTAGTTAATTAAGTCTCATCATACATGGTTGGCATACATTGGTATGCATCCTATATCTATCACATAAATATAAGCATACAAATATGGTATAGTTATGGACTTTACTACATTGATTTCCCCGAGCCAAGAGGGAAATCAAAAGGTCACACCTAGGTAGTGTGCATGATTCAAACAAGAAAAATAATTACATTATCTTCAAGCTTGTTGGATCTCCATCCGGCCCATCTTGCTCCTTGAAAATGATCTCCATCTCTATTTCTAATTCTAATCTAAGTAATCTAATTACATATAACAATTTGAAATGAAATACAAACCAAAAACAAGTGGTCGGGACATGAAAGTCCTCATTGGGCCAAAACATGCATAATGCTTAATCACATTGGACTTTGTCCATAACTATCCATCATGCCAATCATACACCCTTATATGCCTTTCTAATGCATAAAGAAATGGATTACTACCTTTGTTTCAACCTTTGAAACAATATTTTGAGTTATTTTAATGATGTGATCAAATTAGGAAACTTTTCCCATTTTGGAAACTTTCATTTTAGGAAACCTTTTTGAATACATGTGTTCTTGCCTTAATAATCAATTAATAATCAATCCAATTGATTATTAATTAATTATAAATTGATTATTTCATTAATTAATCATATTAAATAATTAAAACAATCAATTTTGGGCTTATAATCAAGTGTAGGTCGAAACCCACAAAAGAAAACTCTAAATATGTCCACACTCAAACTAGTTTTGTGTCTTTTAGACCATTTGGGCCTTTTGGAATGAGCCAAGCCCACTCCAGCCCTTAAAACCCATTAATAAACTTAATTAATGTTTATAATATTTAATTTAAATAAGATCCTTGGGCCCACTAAGTCATTTACTAATTTAAACCAAGTCCGTAAACATAATTAAGCCCATTAAGTGGTTTTAATGAATTAAAATTAATCAAATTAATTTAAGGCCCATTTTAATTAATCCAATTAATTAAAAACACTTTAATATATCATATATATCAGATTTAGAAGATTAAAAGTTGTTCTAAACAAGAACACATCAAGAACACAAGAAGAACACCAATTTATCGAACTTTTCGACTAAACTAGTTTTCATGCAAAACTTGTTCGATTTTAATTCCGTTTGATCCTACAGCTTAATATCACATTTTAAACACATATAATATCATCTAAATTAAGTTTTAATGGACCCATAAGAAATTAAATTAGAACAGCCCCTTAAAATTACATGGGTTTCATGCAAAACCCTAGTTACTTTTCTTTAAAAGTTTCGTTTTTGTTTCCGTCAAACTTATTTGATCACAGATACAACCAGAAATCAATATTTATCATTCATGAACAATTAAATATGATATTTTAAATTTCATGAAATAAATAACTCAAAATAAAAAAAATTTATTTCGCAGAAAAATATAGAATTGTATATCCATGGCAAAACCAGGCTCTGAAACCATGTTGGAATTTATCGATTACATGCATCTCATACATAAGCGGAATTTAAAATTTTTTAACCAATATTACTGATCTTGCCATGAATATATAATATAACTATATGAGAATAAGAAAAATCACCTTTGATTTTTGTTGAACAGTTGATTTTACTTCGCACCAGGTTGTCACAAACCACAGTGTCCAAAATCGAACACCTCTAATGAGTAATCCACACTAGAGAAGGATAAATTGAACCAACTAATTGGTGTGTAACTAGGGCTGGCCGAAATTCCCAATAGCTAGCTTAGGAGTTGGCGCAAAAGGGAGAGAGAGTTAGAATAAAAGGCTTTCTTGTGTGTTTAATCACTTAACCCTAATTCCTCATTAGTTGGACTTTTATAGTCAGGTTAAAATTCCAACTTCTAATGAGATTGGGCTCTTTAAAATTGCTGGAGAATAATTAATTGGGCCTCTAGAATTAATTATAATCAGTTGGGTTTAATTAAATCTAAATTAAACCTTTTCATAAAAGACTATGCATAAAACCCAAAAACTAGGACTTTTGTGCAATTAATTGGATTTAAATACCCAAATGGATTCCAAATCCAATCAAATTAAATATGTAGATTCCATAATACTTATGTAACATATATAGATTAATTTGGTCCAAGAAATAGGCCATTAAGGCCTTCTGTATGGAGATGGCGTGTGGCCCTCTACAAAAGAGCTTCCACACCAGCTCCATTCCTCTAGCCCCTTTATAACTTCTCCAATTGACATATTAATTATTATATTAGTCCTATAACACTTATAGTAGTCCTATAAAACTTATAAGACAATAATAATTAATCATGAAATACATTATTTCAATTAGGTCCAATTTACAGAACATTTCTCAAAAGTTCCGTGGACAATTTTACTTGATCATAATTAATTAAACTCTTTAATTAATTATTATCTTATTCACTTCTCTACCCTCATAATAATATCAAATATTATTATCCTTGTCATTTTATTATTTTATCCTTTTCTCTATATGTGTGTGACCAATTGGGTTCCTGTCCATGTTAGCAGTATAATATGTACTTGAGAGTTCTATCTAAAACTCACATGATTTAAACTCCTTCAAATCATTTTATCAATCCCTATTGATATTTTTGATACATCATTATACAAGTCATGATTGGCCTCTAGCTAGGCATCATGACTACCCAAATGTCATGAAACTCATGTGGTTTGACTATACCCTTCCATTGAAACAGTTACCGTGCAATTACTCCTTTCACCACTCTTATCTCAATTAGATTCTAAGTATGGATTTCTGTCAACTCATATAAATCTAATTATGTATGTTCTATTAATTTAACCATTATTCCCAAAATACCCTCCATGGATCTCTATCCATCTTAGCATTTTACTCTGGCCAGAGATTCTCTGAACAAGGTAATTATAGAATCATGTTAGATAACTTCCCTTATTAAATCTGGGATGGTGAATCCTTTGTTAATCCCTCAACTATCTTCAAGTAGGTCATGATATACCCAATCTCCTAACTATGTTCACTCCCAGTTGGAAGTAATTAGTTATGGAGTCAAAGTATACCACTTGCTACTTAAGATAACTTTGGTGATCTCAAGTCTAAGGATACTTGCACAACCGCTATGAAGAGGTTCCTCACTGACATAGATTTAATATCCATGTGACAATTCTCTTTGCAGGTCTCCAATGAACTTGTTCTTCTAACAAACATCCACATGTTAGCTTTAATTATCTTCCATAATCACAGTTATGAGAACCACTGCTTGAACCATTCAAGAAGCATAACATGTGCTAGTCTGCCCGAATTAACAATGTCCTATCTTGTTAATTCTATGACTAGGGATATTTAGATATTAACACATTTGCATGCAATAGACATCTCACATCATGAACACCTTCATGATTGCCTTTGCATTGTGTTTATAATATCTAGGACTTCATTTATTAATTTAAGATTTACAAACTCATGTATTTAAACATAGCATTAATAAATGAATGTTGCCTTTTATTAAGAATATAAATTTTATACGTATGGAAAACATCTCTATTACATGGGCTCTAGGGCATACTCTCTAACAAAGGTTGATATAGAAAATATATACTTGGCTACTTGGCTAGTTCATTCCTAAGTCTCTTTATTTGAAATTAACTGCATGTGTTTAATAAAATTTTAGGTTATATTTGATTATCTATTATGAATTTGGTTATCTATTTGTTTTTAGCTTAATTTTTTAACTAATCTATCTTTTGTTTATCTCAAAAGTTATTATAACTTTTTTGTTTTAATTTTACAAACTAAAGAAACCCAAAGTTCAGTTTTGGAGAATTGCTATATTGGTGTAATTTAGCTATACATATTTAGGCTAAAATTCTTATTTTAGGGACTTTTCTAATAATTTCTTCATATAAAGATATCTAAAATTTAGTGGTATTGATGTTTTAGTTTCTTAACTAAATGAAATATCATATGCTTTCAAAAGTGAAAGTGTTGCTATTTTATTTTGCTTTGAGAAGAAACTTTGGAGATGACGAATATATGAAAGTAGTATCAAATTGTTCTTGTTTAGTCTTTATTTGCTTCTTTACTCCAAATATTCTATTTAGAAGTGGTGTTACATGTGGCAACTAGATGCCCTTATAACATTATCCACTAGTCCTTTTATTGTTACTGCCAGAGGTATAGCAAACATATTTTTTCACAGGGTTGCTGAGAGTATTCAAGATGCATATGTTGAAGCTGCTAGTGTTGGTAAACATGTTTATTCATTATTTTTTTCTATTTTATATTGCTAAATAAATCACTTTGGTACATGTCTTGCCATGTATGAGATAAAAGATCAAATTTCTTGGATTTTTTTGTCAGTTATAATATTTTCAATGGAAAAATGGAAAGATGATTCTGTTTATACATTACCATTAAACTCGAAACCTTGTTAGTTATTACTTGTGGGTTTTTACTTTTTTTTCTTTAAATCTAATGCATATGTAATATGTACTTTGAATACTCTGCCATTTCTCTTGACTTTCAATTAACACAATTAAATTATATTTCCTGATGAGGTAGTTTTTTAAAAGGTGCTTATCTTTATCTCATAGACTGTAAAATTTTGAATATTATAACAATTTTAAATTTTTTAAAAGAATTTTAATTTTATAATTATTGTTTTACTCAAGTTAATCAAGTTTAGAAAGGGTTTATATCTTGAAGTTCTTCATTCATTAATCTATTATTTTCTTTGATAAAACTTAGTATTTCCTATTTGACTATAACAAGATATTAAAGTAGTTATCAAATGGTATTGACTATAGTAGTTTCTTGATAATATCAATAGTAATTAAATAAGATAGAGAATCAATTATATGGAAATATCACCATTTTTAGTGATAGAAAGCGAAAGTTTCAGTGCTGAATTGCTGAAATTGTTTGTTAAAGCTGTTATAATGGCATGATTTAAGGAATTGACTATAATATTTATTTGAGTTAACAATAACAAGAATTTTTTGGTGAACTAATTAGAAACTTTCTTTTATTTTCTTGTAAAATAATATGCAAACCTTCCATACAGTTTTTTATTCAAGATTAAATGGTAAAAAGTACTTTAGTATTGTGCCTACAGAACCCATAGGTGCCTAAGAAAGTGACTATATTACTATCCTATTAATTTTATGACTATTATAAGATCTATTTTATTGAGTTTAGACCAATTCCTATTAAAGTATTGGATCATAATCACATATGATTGTATGTATAACTGGCAAGGCATTTGCTGATAGCTTTTGGTGGACTGGCAAGACTGGAAAAAAGTATTGAACATGATAGTAATTTAAAGGTATTACTTCTTTTTGTTCAAAATAAAATAATATGTTATTATTGTTGAAAATTTTCTTCATTCCTTGTTTGGATATTTTCTAATATAACCGTTGAAAAAAAAATTCACTATTTCCTTCATCTCTTTCTTTCATGGCTTTTCTCTTAAAAAGATTGCATGACAACATATAATTATTAGTTGGAGTTAGAACAAAATCATCAACATTTTCACTTGCATGTTCTTTTGTTCATGATTTGTCATATTGTGTTGATTTGAGCTGTAATGCTACTTAATATGAGAATAAAAGGAAGTATTGAAAACTAGCTTTGGTGATTCTTCTTGATTAAGGAAAAAATGCTCAGGATGTTTTCCATTCATACTTGAATACCTGTCCTCATCAAGGCTATTTCATCAAAATAATTATGGAATACATATGCTTTTATTTGTTACTCATTTATTTAATTTATGCCACTTATATAATAATAAATTACAAACAATATTATCAATTGTGAAATTAAAAAGATAAATAATGTTTAATTGATGATTGGTAGCTCTGTGGTAATGATCCATTTATTACAAACTAAAAAATAATGTTATTACTCAACATTACTTAGTATTTTAATGGTTGACAATTCCTTACAATCTGATCCTTCTTGGGATTATTAGTTTGTGGCTATCTGTAGACTTATGGTCTTTGGGTTGTAGCAGGACAATATAAATCTAGAATTAAGCCCTTTATAAAAAATGCCTATATTATTTAAGCACCAACAAGTTCTCAACAAGTTCTTTCTCTTAGAGGAAAATGTCAGTATGTAATAGGTGAAGGTCAGTATGGCTGAATTACGCAAGGTGCTATATGATTCCTTTGGAAGCCATTTATACACGTGTTTGGTGCAAGTCTAAAACAAATAATTTTTGGTTTTATGGATAGTGGTAACAGCTTAATTAATGAGCAACATCCTTAGCTTGCCTACGATATTTTTCGAAGCTTGATATATTTGGGTAATTGGATATATTATTTTTTTTAACAATTAACATATCGGTTTGAATTTTGATTTGTGTAATAGTTGTATAGGTTGTTAATAAGAGAATACAACAGTAAGCTATGAAAGAAATCATTGTGGAATTCGGTGTTAATTTTTCAAAAATCTTAAGATAATTTAGGTTGGTGCAACCAACTGAACTTGATGGTTGAATGGCTTATTAACTCTAATTTAAATTCTTAATCTTTGAGATTTATTGATGAAGAAATCCCTATGACTAATTTGAACAGTTTGGCTATTTAAAATTTATGTGTTATTTTCTAAATGACTAATTATTGTTTTTATTTTAATGTTGTCATTCTTCTAAATGTCCTCAAATGATAGTTATGGTACTATAGCCAGAAAATAGATAAATAGATCCTTTCCCAAAGAATAGTAATCGAAAAGTGAAGGGAATTAATTGTTAAAGCACTCCTTAAAATCCATATTGTAGCAAGCAATATATTTTTATTGCTCAAGGGATATTTGATTGAGAACATTGTTTGTTGTTAAACAATCTAAAGCAATAACTGTTAATTATAACATGTAATTAGGTTTGTCAAATGATATTCTTTGTCAAAGTTAAACAGGGGATATATGTATCAACCTATATCTCTTACGAGTTTGGACCATCATAACAAATGCTTTTTCTATTTTTCCTAAATTTGTAATATATTTGGTTGTAGGTTATTGCTAAAGGGCTTGAATTAAACCTTGAATGCAATTTGATACATTGGTCCCCTGAGGACTTTGAAACTAAGTTGTAGGTGAAGCCATGTTAGCTTTTATTCTTTTCTTTGATATGAATGTTTACAAATGTGATCCTTAATATCTATAATGTGGGAACCCTGTGGCTCAGAGAGATGGACCTTAACGTTCATTTATGAGTAAGAAACACAAAAAATAAATTTTTGTTGTTAAAAGATGTTATTTTTTCACAATGAAGTAGAAGCCTCACTGATGAGGTGGCCAGAAATGTCTTAGATGAATGCCCCTCAATGTCACTACATTATGTGACTTAGACTAAGGCTGACATTGTCTGATTATGGGTTAAAGTAGGTTTGGTAGTTAGCACAAATACATATAGAGTTTTGGTAGGATTTCTCTTAGTAGTTAACACAAATACGTATAGAGTTTTGGAGCTTTTTTGGAATTTTATATAACTTTCTGACTAAATACATAGCAATATGTTCAAAATAGTTGGTTTAATTTGTTTGTGCTTCCTACAAAGTTGGTAGTTTTTTTTATTGATGCACTCCATCATTCTGCTATTCTAATTGTAATAATAAAAAAATCGTAATAATTTTTAGTGATGGATAGAATCATCGTAAATTTTTTTATTGGTCGATAAAAATAGAAACCGAAATTGAATTTCCATTGCTAATTTTAACCAATTCATGGGAACCTACATTGGTTGAATTTTGCAACAGAATTCAATTTAGCAACAAAAAAAAGTTTCCGTTGCTAGAAAATAGCAACCGTCAAAATACCAACAACTCACTCTGTTGCTATTTTTCATTGCTAATTTTGATTAGCAATGGAAATTCAACAATTTTTATTACTATTTTCGCATTTTCTTATAGTGGTTTCTTTTTTTGCTGTGATTTTTTTTTTAATTTTATTATTTCAAAACCCAATAGTGGTATCAAAGCCACTTGCGAGTTCAATTGATTCAATTATAGTATTTTGTTTGTATGTGATATGTTTAAAATCGATTTTATGTGATATGAATAGATTGTATGTTGATACATGATGAGTTAATAATTGTTATAATCATTTATATTAATTTGTTTGTATGGGATATTAATGAAATTAATCTATTTATATAAGATATAAATGTAATTAATCGATTGATGTTTATGATATAATGTATATAGGCTGCAAAATTGGTATATGTTAATATGGATTAACATGTGTATGTTAATTCAGTTTTAACATGATTAAATGAATTATCATGAGATTACATATATAATATGTAGTTAATTAAATTCGGTGGTATTCTATATTGATCCTATGAATGTTTAATGTGATTAAATAGTTGTTGAAATGATCGACATATTTGATATTTTAGGATACATAATAGGGTTTTTTAGGCAGAAAATTATTAATGAGATTAACGTTGCCTTAACTCCGCTCGCTAATCGGCTAGCGGGACTGCCATGTTATCTAATCATAACGCCTAATATATCATTAATGTTATTATTCACCCAATTTAATACATCAATTTCATGCAATTAATTAAGCTTGATATGAGATGACTTGATTTTAATTGATGTGTGTATGTATGATGTCTTTGTATGGTGCATAGCATGGCCAATTGAGACCTTTGTGATGGTGTTTACTTTATTTATTTTATTTATTCTTTTTATGGGTTTGTAATTTAAAATATGACATACGTGTCATTCTTTTATTGTAATTTTATTTTACTAATAGTTTTAGTGGAATAGTTTATTTCATTATTGTGATGAAGACAAAGGAATTTCACAAAGACCATGAAGGCGATCAATCCAATTCCATGATGATAGAGGTGCAAAGTGGATACTATTAATCAAGACAAGTTTATGTAATTCCACCTAGGATTGACATTTGATCTTCATATTAGCTTATGAAGATCATATAGTTTTGGCCATGCTATGACGTGTTTTATATATTATTTATATTATATTAGTATGTGATGCAATGAATGATTATATATGTGTATGAGATGTCATGTATGGGATGATGCATGATATGTAAATAAATAGACATCATAACTTAAAATTTAAAATTCCCTTACCAAAATTTTAATTCTTATGCCACCCATAATTATAACACTTGTCAAGACTAAGATAAAAAAAATGTAGGTTCTACCAAAGCGAAGATGTTAGGTTATCATAGTAAGATAAGATGGGTAATTATGTTACCCATATGTTTAAAAATGGTTAGACTTAATTAGGCTATCAAAATGGTTTTGGGCCTAAGGCATTAAACGGGATTATAACATGCCGGGATATATGATGTCAAAATCCCATAAAGAATCTAAGAGTTACATAAGATGTAAATGATAAGGAGTTATCTACCTAAATAACTTGATTTTAAGTGTTATGCCAAAGTTGACTTAGAATTAAGTGAAATATGGATCTTAGCCCACTAAAACATTACAATTGTTGTAATTAACATTGAGGGTGAATATTTTAGTTGGTGTTTTAAGAAATACCATAAAATGAAATTGGTACTAATTGTAATATTTATTTTGCATATTTAAAGATCAATGGCTTCAAATAACATTTTCACACTATCACTACGATCAATCCTTAAGAAGGACAAACTAAAAGAAGATGGCACTAATTTCCTTGACTGCTTTAAGAATTTGAGAATTGTTCTCAAGCATGAAAGGAAGATATATGTGCTTGATGACCTTGTTCCTTCTGCCCCGCTTGCTAATACCCAAAGGGCAGTCAAGGACTAACAAAAGAAACATGCAAATGATTCTATTGATGTGGGATGGCTTATGTTAGCCACAATGTGCCCAGAACTTCAGAAGGATCTGGAGCTTTTAAAGGCTTGCGAGTTGAGTAATCATCTCAAATAGACATTCCAATAAAAAGTAAGGCAAGATAGGTATGAGACTGCCAAAGCTTTGCATGCTTGTAAAATGGCTGAAGGTGCATCAGTAAGAGCTTATGTTTTGAAAATGAAAGGTTATATTGATCACTTTGAAACGATTGGATTCCCATCACTTTTGATTTTACCATGGATTTGATCCTTAGTTCATTGCCTAATAGTTATAACCAGTTTGTTTCGAACTATAATATGAACAATATGGAGAAATCCCTTCCTAAGTTGCATGTGATGCTTAAAATAGCTGAGTAAAGCTTAACAAAAAAGTCCAATCATATTCTTATGGTTAATAAAGGAAAGGGGATGAAAAATAAGGGCAAGGGTAAAGCTAAGGCAAAAGTTACTAGTAATCCTAAGGTATAAGCTAAACACAAACCCAAGGCAAAAGCTCCAAAGGAGGGAGTTTGCTTCCATTGCAATGAACCTGGTCATTGGAAGAGGAATTGCAAGCTCTACTTGGAAGAATTAAGAAGAAAAAGAAGAGTAGTAAGACTACATCTTTAGGTATTTATGTTGTAGAAATTAATTTATCTACTTCTACTTCCTTGGTATTAGATATTGGATGTGGTTCTCACATTTGTACAAACGTGCAAGGACTCAAAAGGAGTAGGCAACTGAAAAAGGGTGAAGTGGACCTATTAGTTGGAAATGTAGCAATAGTTGTTGCTTTAGTCGTAGGGACTTATGAGTTGACTTTGGCTAATGGGCTTTTGTTAGTTTTGAACAATTTTTTTTTATGTTCCTACTTTGAGTAGGAATATTATTTCAGTTTCTTGTTTGGATGATGAAGGTTTTTCTTTTCTTATTAAGAATAAGAAATGTTCTATTTATTATGATGATATGCTTTGTTGTATTGTTGATTCATATAGTGGCCTATACATTGTAAATTTAGAAAAATCCAACAATTAGGATATATGTAACATAACTACAAATAAATCAAACCCAATGATTTGAATAAAACATATCTATGGCATTGTCACCTTGGTTATATAAATGAGAAACACATATTAAAATTTCATCAAGATGGACTTTTGGAATCATTTGATTTTGAAGCATTTGAAAATTGTGAATCTTGTTTATTAGGTAAGATGACAAAAGATCCATTCACTGGATAAAGTGAATGGGCTACTGATTTATTGGGCCTTATACATACTGATGTATGTGGCCTATTAAGCATAAATACTAGGGGAGGATTTCAATACTTCTTTACTTTCACTGATGATTTCAATAGATATGACTATGTCTATCTAATGAAACATAAACATGAATCATTTGAAATGTTTAGAACCTTTCAAAATGAAGTTCAAAATCAACTTGGTAAAACTATTAAAGCAATTTGATATGATTGGGGTGGTGAATACTTGAGCCAAGAGTTTAATGATCATCTAAGGAATTGTGGAATTGTTTCATAATTAACTCCACTAGGGACACGATAATGAAATGGTGTTTCTGAAAGAAGGATTCAAACTTTATTAGATATGGTTTGATCAATGATGAGTCAAACAGATCTTCCTTTATCCTTTTGGAGCTATGCATTAGAAACAGCTGCATTCACTCTGAACCGAGTTCAATTTAAAGTGGTTAAAAAGACACCATATGAGATAAGGATTAAAAGAATTCCTAGTTTTTCTTTTTGAAATATTTGGGGCTGCGAGGCTTATGTCAAATGACAAGTCCCGGATAAATTAGCTCCTAAATCTTATAAATGCCTTTATGGGATATCCTAAAGAAACTAAAGGATATTACTTTATAATCCCTATGACAATAAAGTGTTTGTTGCTCAAAGTGATGTCTTTCTAGGAAAAGAACTTATTTTTAAAAGAACTAGTGTAAGTAAAATTGAGGTTAAAGAAGTTCAAAAACCATAAGATGGCATTGTACTATCGATGGAAACTCAACAAGTTTCACAAATAGTTATAGAACTTGTGCAAGTTACACAAGAACTATACAAATCTAATAGGACATGACATTAACTTGAGAGATATGGATTTCTCATAACAGATAGTTGTGAAGTAATGCTCATGGATCAAGATGAGCCTTACTACCTATCAAAAAGCTATATCAAGTTTATATTCTAAGAAATGGCTAGAGGCCATGAAATTTGAAATGTAATCCATGTATGACAATCAAGTTTGGAACTTGATTGATCCACCTAAAAGGAATGAAAACCATTGGGTGCAAATGGGTTTTCAAGAAGAAGACTGACTTGGATGGGAAATTACATACCTTTAAAGCAAGACTTGTTGCAAAAGATTTCAAGCAAACTTATGGTATTGACTATGATGAAACTTTTTCAATAGTCGCAATGCTTAAATGAATAAGAATTCTTATTGCCATTACTACGTATTATGGCAAATGGATGTCAAAACAATGTTTCTTAATGGAATATTACTTGAGGATGTGTAAATGACACAACCTAAAGGTTTTGTCCACCCTGAGAATTCTAAAAAGGTGTGCAAGCTGTAAAGATCCATTATGGATTAAAGCAAGTTTCTCGAAGCTAGAATCATTGTTTTGATGAAACAGTCAAAGAGTTTGGATTCATAAAAATGAAGATGAATCTTGTGTATATAAGAAGGTTAGTGGGATTGTAGGAATGTTTCTCATCTTATATGTCGATGACATATTACTCATTGGAAATGCTATCCCTATGTTACAAAAGACCAAAGATTGGTTAGGGAAATTTTTTCAATGAAAGATCTAGGTGAAGCTACTTATATCCTTTAAATTAAGATCTATAGGCATAGATCTAAAAGAATAATTGGTTTGAGTCAAAGTACTTATATAGACAAGGAGTTGAATAGGTTCATCATGCAAAATTCTAAAAGAGGATTTTTGCCAATGTCTCATGGCATTACTCTTAGCAAGACTCAATGTCCTACGACATCTGATGAGTGAGACCGCATGAGTATGATTCCTTATGCTTCAGCTATAGGTTTTATCATGTATGACAAGTTATATACTAGACCGAACATTTTATATACATTGAGAATGATAAGTAGATACCGGTCAAACCCTGGTGAAAGTCACTAGACAACCATTAATAATATCTTTAAGTACTTGAGAAGAACTAAGGATGCATTCTTAGTATATGAAGGATTGGAAGATGAGCTAGTAGTAAATGGTTACATAGATGCAAGCTTCAAATATGACAAAGATTACTATAGATCGCAATTCAGATATGTGTTTTTATTAAATGGAGGTACTATTAGCTAGAAAAATTTTAAACAAAACACTATCGTTGATTACACAATAGAAGTTGAGTATATAGCAGCATCAGATGTAGCTAAGGAAGCATTACAGATCAAGGAATTAATTGCTAAGCTGGGAGTAGTTCTTAGTATCACAAATCCTATAGACCTTTATTTTGACAATAATGGTGCTATAGCAAGGGCTAAAAAGCCCAGATCCCATTAGAGATCCAAACATATACTCAAGTATTTTCATCTCATTCGTGAAATCACTGAAAGAGGAGATGTCAAGATATGCAGAGTACCAATAGATGACAACATTGTTGATCCACTTACAAAGGCTCTCCTAAAAGCCAAAGATGATGGTCATACTAGGTCCATTAGTATTAGACACTTATATGATTAGGCCTAGTGCAAATGAGAGATTGTTATTGGATATACCCTAGGACAAATATTTGGTCCTTCATGTAATGTCACATTTCATTATATAAAATTAGGTTTTCTTCATGTTATTATATTATTGGCTTGTTACATTATAATAATGCTTGTAAATAACAATCCAATGTTATTTTGACTATCCCTAGTCATTTATCATTAAATGAATAATGATAAATAAAGACTAGTATAAGTTTGATTGATAATCATGGGATGATTATATATGGTGATATGAATTAAATTTATAAGTACTTGTTAGAGAATTGAGTACCGGATAGACCCGCTATGAGATACTACATGGGTTAATATCATTAGTGATCTTATAATAGTTATGTTATCGATCCTTAGACATGAGATTATCACAGTATCCTATATGATAAACATTATGTTTTAACATAATCAAACATTTTCTTTAATCGGATGATCATAAAGGTTATGATTGGACATGATGAGAATCATGCAGAGGACAGTGAATAATCAAGAAGGAATTTATCCCTCTCATATGAGAGAGATATCTATTGGTCCCTTTGATAAGTAGGACTGAGAAATGCATGGTTGTGCTCAAATGAATTGATGGAGCAATCTATATCATTTGATATTATCAGCCTACTTAGTGACCGAGAAATTATATGTTTGGACTATATAAGTTTGACATGGACCATGACTTATGTTCAAACAAGATATCATGTGAGAAAAGGATTATAACATATTCTATTAGGTTAAAATTGAATTATCAATATTCATATAATTTGGATAATGATAATATCTTACTAGAGGCTGCGTATGACTTGTGGACCCGTGATGGGATTGAGGCCAATCGCCAATATAATACGAATTTATTGGGTCGCACACATATAATGTGATGAATGGACTAAGGGTTAATTCCGGCATTTTGAATTTTATTTTGTGATAAATTAAAATTCAGCATAAACAAAAAAAATAATATTTAAGATTAATATTATTATTTGTATTTTAAATAAAAAATAAAGTATTTCTTATTTTAATAAGAAAAGTTGGCCCAAAGTTTTCTTTCTCGAAATTATGGTTAGGTCAACTATATATATAGAGTAATATATATATTTTTAAAGCCTAATCAAGCATAAAATGAGAGTGGCAACTGTCACATAGTATAAAGTAAAGAAAAATCAATTTTTTTTTTCTGTTACTTGAAGAAAGAACAAAATATACCTTAGCCGCCATGGAAGGGAGTTAGCACCCCAGGTGACTTTGTTCATTGCATTCTCATATGGATACTAGTAGCGGGTGTCATTTCATGTGAGGTTGCACCTTTAAATTCAAATTATCTACACTTCGAGAGGTTGGTAATCAATACACTTCTCTTCTATTGAATCAATTGGATCACATGGATCCTGTTGGGTTTCTTTTTTTGCTACAATTCTTTTTTTAATTTTATTATTTCGAAACCCAACATAACCTAGGCTCTTTGGCTTGCCCAAAGCAAAGAGAAAAGTTGATGGAGCAAAATTCAAGCAGTTTGTTTCCTGTGAGATTTGACATGGCTGCCAATAATGCTCTAGCCAAATTTTAAGGATAATTAGCCTATAATTTAGGGATCTAAAATTTTGAATTGCATTAAATATTTTTATTTTATTTTTCCTTATTTGGACAAGATTAAATGATTTCCCTTATGTTCAAGAATAGTTTAGTAGGAAAGAAATGTGAGTATCTCTATTCTTCTTCCTTTGATTTTCAGCCCTATAACAAGATTTTCTAGCTTTTAACTTTTATTTTGTTCGTGTCCATGGCCATCAGTGGCTAAAATTTTTATTCTAGTTAAAGGTTAATTCAAGTGCAAGATTTTTCTACTACTTTGAGATTGTGCATGTTTTAATTTTCTAATTAATTTTTTTATAATATTAATGTATTTGTGGGGTGAAGGCAGTAGTAGGGGCAATAGAATGTGATCAAGGATTTTCCTTGGAGAATGTATGGCTTGTAAATAATGAGTGTCTATATAGGCAGACACTAAACAATGCTTATTGTTCTTTGTTTTCATTTGTCTTCCTTTCTTTTCTCTATTTGCTATTGTTTCTTCCTTTTTTCCTAATATATAAATGACTATCTTTTGTTAGTTTATGTGCTTAACTTAGTTTATTCACTTATTCTCATATGATGACATCACATTACAATAATCACGATATGATATCTAATTCAAAAGCATGTGTTTTTGCTTAATCTCAGGAGGTGACACCATAAGTGCATCCAAGTCCTATTATCAATTAGCACTTTTAGGTTTTTCTTATTAAATATTTTATCACACTCTTTCACTTTTCCTATGATGCCTTTGGGGTACCTAATTTTAGCATGGCCTCTTTTTTTCAATTTTCCACTAGCAAGTTACATTTTTCCTTCTTTTGATTTCTGTCTTTAGCCCTGAAACCTTTCGATAAGATATATTTTTCCTTCTTTCAATCTTTTTCTTTAGCCCTGGAACCTTTTTAACTTATTGATTTTAACCGGCTTCTTAAACTTATTTCTGTCACTATCCGTAAGGATAGTTACATCCTTTTGACAACAACTTCTTTATTACGAAGTGTCCTGACCGGTGTCTAGCAAGTGTACTAGATCGGCTAGTAATATAGGGAAGTAAGATTAAGACCCCAAATATCGTACCCAAGGGAACATGGATTGCTAAGAATAATACCTATGTATGAATTAAATTAATCCGAGATTGTTTCCCAAATGCTTTTGATTCAAAAGCAAAAATTAAATAAAAGAAATAGTTAAACAAAACAAAAGCGAAAACATGAATTAAAAACAAAACAATAACTGAAATTCTCTTGCTAAAGAAACTATCCATCTTAAGTTTTATTGTAATGACTTAAGTCCAATATAAACACCAGTGATTATGGAAAAACTAGTAATAAAGCCAGATATCTTTATTCAAGTCTATCATTCTTAGTATTAAACTCATAGACAAATCTAATACTTAGCATGCAAATCTAGTTTTAACTTCCTAAATATTCATTGAAGCCTTTCTCAAGTGATTCAATTCCAATTCATTCTTGATTCTTCCTCTCTTAGTATTAACCAATAAACTTCATACATAATCATCTCATATTTCGGATAATAATCATGCATAAACATTAAAGAGTTAACCCAAGAACATGCAAATCATTAACTATGTCAAAACCAATTCTTAGTTATTTATTCAATAAACCAACAACCAATCTCAACACAATCAAGGATAAGAATATGCTTAAAACCAAGAAATAATCAACTAATATTGAAATTAAGCTCAAAACAAAGTCATAACAATGAAGAATTTAAGATTTCAAGAATCCATTAGTAAAATAAGAAAAACTACTTCCTAAACATCATTAAAAACTAAAGACAAAGGCTTGAATAAAAACTTGAAAATTAAGAACGTAAAAGAAAAACTTTAAGAAAGACAAAGCTAAACTAAGGATCTGATCCCTATATCTCCTTTCTTCTGTGTTTTGGGGCTCTATTTATAGGCAAAAAAGTGGTAGATTTCTTCCAAAATTGCAGAATCAGAATAGGAAAAGAAGTCTGCTCAAAACAGGAAGTATGACGAATCCTTCGCGCAATTGGAGAATCAAAGCACGTGGCCACGCATCAACTTGTGCCTTCCTACACGTGGTCACGTGTAGATGTTGTCCTTCCTCACACGTGGCCACGTGTGAGTTTTGCCTTGGGTCACACGTGGTCACGTGTCTTGCTTCCTTCTTCACTTAATTCTTCACGTGGCCACTTACTCTTCTTCATTTCCTTTTCACATAGCCACATTCTCTCATAATTAACCTCTTCACGTGGTCACATGTAATATACTTCAATGTTTTCACATGGCCACGTCTCAATGCTCTGGACTGAAGCTCGTTTTATTGCGTAATTTCTTCAATTTTACTCTTTTGGCCCAAAATTTTGCCTTTTTACAATAAAGTCCTTTTTCTTGCAAAATAACCCTGAAACAACACCAAAGTTAATAATTAACTCCAAAAACACAAAACTAACAAATTAAACTCAAATTAAACCTAATTAACACAAAATTAACTTAATTAAATACCTAAAAATACACTAAAAACATCATATAAATGGCCATTATCAAATACCCCACACTTAGACTTTGCTCGCCCTCGAGCAAAATGAGAACAAACCAACTTCTCAAAATAATCAAACTCAAATAAAGAATCATACATTTCAAAACCAAGTTTAACAATTAACAAGAGCACTTAATAAAACTTTCAACTAGAATAAATTCAATCAAGACAATATAAGTTAGTTTTCTTGTGTGTGTGTGCAAGACCAAAACAATTTAAGTATTTTCAAAATCCAAAACACCAATGCAAATTCATAGTCAAGGTTAGAATGAATGTACACATAAGTATACTCAAGGTTTCGCACTTGAAACTCTAGAAACACCATAGGCCTCTCCTTTAGCATCGGAACCCGAAGGTCATCTCCGCTAAACAACTCAAAAACAAAACTTAGAATCACTTAGGTCTTTTAAAGGTTGTAATGGGGCTAAGGTACTTGTTATCAAAGAATGGATGAAAGATCAACAATAAGAATAGCCACTCTAAGATAAAATAAAATAATAATTCACAAATTTCATCCCATTAAATTATTCAATAAAGAACTTAGCCAAAATTTTCCAACCCTTCACAATTCAAAGCTCTTTTATGAATAAGAAATAATAATTAAAACTCTTTTTCATTCACAATTCATACCCTTTTTGAAGAAGTCATAACCATTTTTTCCTTGTAACTACCCCACACTTATGATTTTGCCATACATGTTAGCTTTATTTGTAAATTTCTTTCTTTTTCTTTCACTTTTTCTCTTTTTTTTTTCTTTCTTTCTTTTCTTTTTTTTTCACTAGCTTTGATGTTGACAATACAATAATAACATGGGTAATCACAAAGTCACTCTTTATTTGACTTCAACAATAGCCATTAACAATAAAATCAACAACATCTTATCACACTCATCAAAATACCCAATTCTTATTAATCCATTCAATCCTAGAGTGGCCAATTCTAGAAGGGAAGCTAAAAGCTTTTTAGGCCATATGGTAAAGTAAATAAGTGTAACAAGAAAAAAATTAATATGGCACGCATTCAGCATACCTCATTAGGCTCAAAATGGCTAACAAAGAATAAATATGCATATAAGGTAGGAAATAAGTTAAGATATGGCTTAACAAGAAAAACATTGCCTAGATCACTTTCCAAGTTGTTTTTAAGTTATTTTTATGCTTTGAAGGGTGATGAGGAAGGTTCTAGTGTTCTAAAATTCATCACTTAGCTATTTCAATGCATTATTTTTCTTTAAGTTCAAAAACTGGTCTTAAGTGCTCAAAAAAATGTAGAAACTAACAAATATAAGTCAAGTTGAATATTAAACTAGCCAAAAATTCATTAAACAACATGCTTGTTCTAATGCTAAACAAGAATTTTAAACATTGCACATTCTAAATTCAAGTTCAAAGTGTTCAAGTTTTGAGAATAACTAGGGCAAACTAAGCTAAATGTACAATATATGATAAATGAATTAACCAAACTAAAATGCAAATTAAAAACTAAACATGCAAACTAAAAAAAACCAAAGTAAACAACTAAACCAACTAAAAAAACATAATTCATGAGTAAGAAAATGAGTAAGGTAAGAAAAACTCCCTTAAATTGGTCTTCAATTTTAGCTCAACTGAGCTCTATCCCCCTCTTTAAAATCTTGTTGTCCTCAGCAAAGTATGAAAATGTTAGCACACTTTATCACTTTTGAGAAACAAGTTAGTGACCAAAAATGTAAGCTTACCATACTTAGAACCATAATCAAGTCAAAAAAAAGGCAAGAGGTCAATGGAATTAAGTTAACAAGCAAACATGCCTCTAAACCAAATGCAGTGCAATGAATAAGACTTAATAAACATGGTAACTAAGTGAATAAATGTAACTAGGCCAAACTTGCTTAAGTGCTCAATGCATACTATGACAAAGTGGACAATGTATGAATGCATAATCTCAAGTAGAAAGATAATTGGTGATGGTTAGGCTTAAATAAAAGGAAGAGAAAGATGTTAATTGGTCATGGTAAGCACAAAAGAAAATAAGCCAATTCAAATACAAACTCAACCTATATGAAGCCACAATGAAGTTCAGTGTCAAACAATAAGTAGCTAAGAGTAAATATAATGCATAACTGAAAATCAATCTCGAAGCATACTTATATTCAACACTAATGAAACCAATGCCAATTTATGTGAATTAAGTACATCATGCAAATGAAAAACTAAGTGTGTGTGCCTTATGGAAAAAGGTGTGTGCTTGAAATGTAACATGCTTCATCATAAAAGTCTCAACTAGCCATGCCATGCATCATAAAGATATTAATGAAAATCAAGTCATCCATAATATGCTCAACTAAATGTATATATAAACATTGATGTATCAAAATTGCAGATAATAACTTGAATAAAATTTAAGGCGCTAGGATTAGATAACACAGCAGTCTCCATTCACGTGGGCACGCAGGAAACATTGAAGAAGAAGGACGTGGGCACGTATGCATGCTGCTGCTAGGGAATTTTCACTCATGTGGGCACCAAGATCTTTGGAAGATTGTCATGTGGCCACGCATGATTGAGAAGGGAAGCAACCTGTGGCCATGCATCTACTAGCTTGATTCCTTCACGTGGGCACGCGATGGTCTTTCATTCTGCTTTCTTGACCTTCATTTTCCTGCACATTAAAGCACCATATTAACTTTTATTCATCTTAATTCATCTTTAACCATTTTCAATCAATCACATTAACAATGTAAACCAAGCATTGAACCATATAAACCAATTACAGCTCTTACTCACTTATTTATGCATTTCCTTCTTTTCAAGCTACAATTGAATTATGCCAACAATATGCACATGTATCAATTAAATTTCAATTATAGTCCACTCGTAACTCAAGACATGCTAAGTTCATGAAGCTTTATGCAATTAGGATCAAATTCTTGTTCAACCAATGAAAATAACTCATGACTCATAAATCCACATTAAGTTCAACTTCTTCAAAAATTAATGAAGCTCTTAGAATCCCTTTCTTAAATATGACAATTAAGCACAAAATCACTAGGAGTAACTTATTTCCAATCCATAATCTTAAACTCGTGAATTAAAAGACACAACTAAAACATGCATTACACTTTAAACTAAAAATAAAAACAAATAAAAACAAATAACATGCAAAATATATATAAAAAAATAGATGAAAATATAAAGAGAAGAGTTAGAGAAGAAGTTCTGGTTTATTGAGTCCCAGCTCGACTCATGTTACTCTCGGGAGGTCGAGCTTGTGATCCAAATATAGGTCTCTTCGGATTTTGCTCCTCATTTTCTCCCATTAATAGAAGAAACTTGTCATAGTTTATCAAAGCTGGAAACTCCATATCTTCAATAAAATATGACTCATCCTTTGGCTCATTTATTACGAACTCTACCGGCTCCTCTAGCCTAAATAAATCCTTCAAGCGGACTGAATCCTGTGTCTCCACTTGAAGATTTTTTCTTTCTTGCTCCTTTGGTGATAAATTCTCTACAAGAGATCCAACATCCTCTAAATAAACATACGACTTATCCTCAAATATGAATTGATCCTCTTGTTCCTTATCCTCCATAAATGAATGATTTTGTTCCTTTTCCTTACCATCATCACCTTGTGTGCTCAAAAGTTCTAGCTTAGATTCCAACTTTTCAATTCCATGCTCTTTATCCCTTAATAAATGTTTTTGACTTTTAATTGTCTCCTCTTGAGCCCTTATTTTCTCTTCTTGAATTCTAAACTTTTCCCCTTGAGCCTTTAATGTAGCCTCAAACTCTCCTTTTTCAGCATAATATTCCCTTTCCTTTCTTATAAGCAAGTCACAAACATTTTCGGTTTCGGAGAGAATAGCTTCTTGTGTGGCCCTCCATCTTTCTTTTTCTGCCCTAAATTTCTCGTCCTTACATAAAAGCTGGTCATGAAGACGTTGATTCTCAGAAATATAGGCCTCTTTTGAGTATCACAATTCTTGATTTTCTCTTTTCAATTCTTCCATTTGTGCTCTCAAAGTCCAAAGAGAATAAGAATCTTCAGCCATGGATGGTGATGAATAAGGATTTTGCAATCGTTCTATCTCCTCTCTTTCTCTTAGTAGATCATTCATTCGTTGTTTCAAAAGATATAATTCATAATCTTGGACCTCATCTTGCATCATCTTGAAAGATGTTTAGAATTGTACCTGCAAAGAACAATCACAAAATTAAAAACAAAATAAAAATCTCAAACTAAGTCAACCAAAGATATTAAACCAACAACACCGCTGTTCCCCGGCAACGGCGCCAAAAACTTGACCGGTGTCTAGCAAGTGTACTAGATCGGCTAGTGATATAGGGAAGTAAGATTAAGACCCCAAATATCGTACCCAAGGGAACATGGATTGCTAAGAATAATACCTATGTATGAATTAAATTAATCCGAAATTATTTCCCAAATGCTTTTGATTCAAAAGCAAAAATTAAATAAAAGAAATAGTTAAACAAAACAAAAGCGAAAACATGAATTAAAAACAAAACAATAACTGAAATTCTCTTGCTAAAGAAACTATCCATCTTAACTTTTATTGTAATGACTTAAGTCCAATATAAACACCAGTGATTATGGAAAAACTAGTAATAAAGCCAGATATCTTTATTCAAGTCTATCATTCTTAGTATTAAACTCATAGACAAATCTAATACTTAGCATGCAAATCTAGTTTTAACTTCCTAAATATTCATTGAAGCCTTTCTCAAGTGATTCAATTCCAATTCATTCTTGATTCTTCCTCTCTTAGTATTAACCAATAAAATTCATACATAATCATCTCATATTTCGGATAATAATCATGCATAAACATTAAAGAGTTAACCCAAGAACATGCAAATCATTAACTAAGTCAAAACCAATTCTTAGTTATTTATTCAATAAACCAACAACCAATCTCAACACAATCAAGGATAAGAATATGCTTAAAACCAAGAAATAATCAACTAATATTGAAATTAAGCTCAAACCAAAGTCATAACAATGAAGAATTTAAGATTTCAAGAATCCATTAGCAAAAGAAGAAAAACTACTTCCTAAACATCATTAAAAACTAAAGACAAAGGCTTGAATAAAAACTTGAAAATTAAGAACGTAAAAGAAAAACTTTAAGAAAGACAAAGCTAAACTAAGGATCTGATCCCTATATCTCCTTTCTTCTGTGTTTTGGGGCTCTATTTATAGGCAAAAACATGGTAGATTTCTTCCAAAATTGCAGAATCAGAATAGGAAAAGAAGTCTGCTCAAAACAGGAAGTATGACGAATCCTTCGCGCAATTGGAGAATCAAAGCACGTGGCCACGCATCAACTTATGCCTTCCTACACGTGGTCACGTGTAGATGTTGTCCTTCCTCACACGTGGCCACGTGTGAGTTTTGCCTTGGGTCACACATGGTCACGTGTCTTGCTTCCTTCTTCACTTAATTCTTCACGTGGCCACTTACTCTTCTTCATTTCCTTTTCACATAGCCACATTCTCTCATAATTAACCTCTTCACGTGGTCACGTGTAATATACTTCAATGTTTTCACGTGGCTACGTCTCAATGCTCTGGACTGAAGCTCGTTTTATTGCGTAATTTCTTCAATTTTACGCTTTTGGCCCAAAACTTTGCCTTTTTTACAATTAAGTCCTTTTTCTTGCAAAATAACCCTGAAACAACACCAAAATTAATAATTAACTCCAAAAACACAAAACTAACAAATTAAACTCAAATTAAACCTAATTAACACAAAATTAACTTAATTAAATACCTAAAAATACACTAAAAACATCATATAAATGGCCATTATCATGTCCTTCCTAATTAGGCTTGAACATCCGTTTGTAATCTAGCACATCAAGTCTCGTTTGTTTGAACACTAAGTGGCCCTCCTTTAAATGATTACCCTAAACCTTTTTGTTGAATTATTGGGCTGACCCTTTTTGGTATAATTGGTTATGATAGCAAACTTTCATTCAATTCTAATCTAACATGTTTACTTACATCAACCTGCATTTTGCCAAGTTTGTCTCTAGCAATTTAGCTTCTAGAGCAACCCTTAATGACTGTAGCTTGATCTTTACTGGCATAACTGCCTTTGTTTCATGCGCCAAAGAAAAAAGGGTGGCCCCTTTCAAAGTTGTAATAGTTGTCCAATATCCCTAGAGTGCAAATGGTAATTTTTTAGCCCAATCTTTATACGTCTGTATGGTTTTAGATATTATTTTTCTTTAAATTCTTGTTTGCTTCTTCTACTACTCCATTTGCCTGTAGATGATAAAGAGAGGACTTTTAATGTCAAATTTTGTATTTTTGGAGCATTTTCTTGGCTTTTTCTTAAAATTACACCCTTTTATCTAAAATAACTTGATGAGGCACCCCATATATTAATATTAGATTCTTCTCAATACAGCATGACATTTCTTGTACCCTTAGTTTCTTAAAATACTCAACTTCTATCCATTTCATAAAATAAGGTTCAATGATATCTTTTCCCTAAGCTAAAAAAGGCCATGAAGATTATAAGTTACATAGCTTTGAAATTAACAGATGACTCAAATCTATGTATTGTCGACACTAATGCCATAACTTCACATAATGAGAGTAATCAATATCTATAGTCACCCAGAAGAAACCTTGAAACATAATTTTCTTAGCAAGTGCCAAGCCATTCATATAGACCCTATAAGTCCCTATATGAGTCTCTTCCATCACGTTATTTGCTTCTCTATCATTTCGGCACCTTAGGTCACTTGAAGAAAGGTGGAAAGAACCCTTCTAGCCTATGGAATCAAGTTCCTCCTAAGAGTAACAAGAAGTTATCAGGTATTTGAAGTATTGCAAATTCAGCCTCCATCTTGATAGGTCCCATCTTCACCACTGCTCAAAATGTACTGAAAGCCTACCTTTTTGCATTTGTATAGGTTGCTATAATGAGTTTATATTTGGTAAACATGAATTCATCAATGCCATAAGCTACCATTACTTTGAAAGAAAACACATTGATAGAGGAGCCTTCATCCCCCACTACACAAGTTTTATGCTTGCCATTCACCTCCAACCTTATGTTTAAAGGCTAGTTATGGTCATGCCCCTATGTAGGCAAATCCATATTAGTGAAAATGATTTTCTCTTTTGAGTCTCCCTTCATGATTTCTCATAGTTTAGAAGGTGATCTGGTTTTGGTGACAGTTGACTTTCATAGGGCATCCATTAGTTTTTATCTGTTGGAAGGCAATTATCTCAATAGCTCCCAAATAGAAATATAACTACTTAAGGACACTATTGTCCTTGGATGTTCTCCCTTATATGTGCAAAACTGGAGTTAACTGATTCTAAACTTTAGGTACAATCCTACCGCTTCCTATAAAAGCCTTAACTATTTCTTTTTTTCTCCTTTCCTTCTCATCTTTATCTTAATCACATAGGACTTTAAACCTCACATCACCTCCACTTTTTGCCTTTATTGACTCATCTTTGCTATCTATGGCCTAAATATCCACTGATTTGACTAATTCCACTATTTTGCTTGCCCGAGTTATCAACTCTCTACTTGTAATTGAACTGACCTCACTTTCTTAGGTCTTATGAGTTATAGCTAGATAATCATCACCAAATAAATCCCTAAGAACATACCATTCTAGCAATGTTTACCCTACCATAAACACTAGTGGCAATATGATGTTATAAGTTGCTTTCTTCTTAGCCTTCTTTTCTGGGTATGGTTTTTATTGAGAGTTAATCAAATCTTAGATATAATTGCTAAGAGTGTGACAATAGTCTATATTATGCTTTATATGCTAGTGGAAAGCACAATACAAGTCCGATCTATACCATAACTGTCCCTAACTAGTTGTGGGTTTAGGAGGCAGTGCTTGTAGCTTTATTGCTTTCATTAAATCGACAAGGCATTAGGATATTGGTTTTCCCAATTTTGAATAGCATTATTGAGCCGTTCCTATGACTGATACTTTCATGGTCCTACTACTATTACCCATACTATTTTCTTTATTGCCAGTACTCTTATTGAAGCTTGAATTACCAAAACCCGATTTGTTGTTATTCTTGCGACCATAGCTCAAGCTCCTATAGCCAAACTTCGTAGTCCTTTAATCCCTTCATTTTGATCCCTTCCCTTAGATCAGGATTAGCATTCTTAGTAAACAAGTTGATATGATATACTGTATCCAACTTCCTCCTTATCTCTGTCACTATGATCCTTTATCGAGTGAGGCACTTATACAAGGGCTTTCTAGGTTTCTACTATAGAAATTGTAAAGTCTTTCAAGGTAACTTCTATATGAGTGTTATACTTTTACTATCTCAAGAACTCTTCTGTCGATCTTCACCAATCTTTTTTAGCCTTCCTATCGAATCAATGATACTAGTCAACTATAGGGCCAACAAGGTTAAGGCTGAAGTAGTCTACCTTTTGTCTTTTAGTGACGGTTGTTCCTTCCGTAGCTGAGGCATATTATTTGACATGAGTTGATAGGTTAAAAGTGCCATCAAATTTTGGCCAATCTAATGTCTTGGACTAGTCAAGAAAGATATCCTCATTATCTAAGTTTATATTTTTAGGGATGATCCCCTTCCCTACTAATAAAACTCTTTGCATAACTTCTAGATTCTCTTTCATTTTCCTAATGGTAGGATCTTGAACTTTGGGAACTTGACTCTTTATCACTTACAAGACTTATGGTTAATTATCAACACCTATCACAGAGTTAAAGTTCAGAACTTTATAAGAAAGACCTCTATATCTCCCTAAATCAGTTGATGGAACCTAAAGTGCTAATTCCTAATCTCAACAATTGGTGTTCGCATCATGACTACTATTATCGAGGTCCCTCGATGACAATCAGTTCAACTTGAATAACAATTGGTGCCATAGGATGAGTGCTAAATGCTAAAGCTAAATTGGTTATATGATTAGTAATCATTAATATAATCTTTCTCTTAAAATCTTCTTGCCTCTTATCCAAATATTGGGGACTAGAAGTGCCAAAGGGTGAAATATGGTCAAGCATGATTTTCATTTTTGAATACATTGACAACCCCTTTAAAGACACTTGTGATGTACTTCTTATACTCAACTCAAACTCCTGCTCTAAAGCTTGACTCAAAATTGTTGCCTTTGCCTACTATGAAAATAACCTCTTAACAAAAGGACCGTCTAGACCTCAAAGCCACCTAAGCGATGATTAATTTATTATGGCTACTGAAACAAGGTTGTCAACTTGATGCATGAGTATGTGCAAATGCATGATCAAGAGATACAATATTGACAAGGACACATAAGAGTCTTATCCAACTTATTTCTTTAACACACGTGGCCAAAAGTCTTTTTCTAAGGTGAGCTTAATCCATAGGTTAATAAGGGACCTAATGAACCCATACGGTGCTTGGTATAAAATTGGTAGTATAACTCTTTTTGAATTTGAAATGAACACAAAAAGGTTTTGGTCAATTCTTGTTTGGGTAATATGAACAAATAAAAATTGGCTTACCTAAGCATGATAGGCTTTGATAAACAAATATTACACTTGTTCAAGTGCTGTTTTGGAAGGATCTAAGTAGCAAAAACTTTGGCCTTTTATTTCATCTTGCCAAAAAGTTTATTTATTCCCATAAGTGATCTTCAGGTAATAGAATGCCTCACCTTTGCCCCAGTAATTCATTCTAACTTTTAGGGCTTGGACAGGTTAAGGTTTCCATACTCGAAATGATTAGTCGCTTTACAATAGTCAAGGAATTCAACCCAATTCACCAAGTCTTAAGCCCTTAAAAAGGCATGAGACAGTGTCTTGGGGTGCCCCTATTCCATTATTGGCAATCAATCATCAGGAGGAAACTTTTGGGCTCCACAAGGTAGGTATAAGAAGTCACCACCTAATAAGATATTGCGAAATGGAGTTCCCACCTTATGAGACAAAAATCCAAAGAAAGTTTGGAACTTCACTCTTATTTATATCTTTGATAAATGTGACATAATGGCTTTTGGATGAATTATTTTATCCCCTTTCTTGCATGCAAAATCATAGGAATAACCTAAATAATGTTGTATATGATCCAAATGGGATTATGTCTATAAAATATCCAAACAAGTCACTATACTGTAAGCAGCTATAATTCCCTATAGGCGCCTATCTATCCACTATTAAACTCTATACATAGGTAATACTTTAATTGATTCTCTTTTCACATAACATATTAATTCTTATATCACACAATTTAAATGTGTCTATAGTCATATAACAATTGATTCATCACTGTGGCATATTTCATATGCATCAATCATATGTTTCTTCATGTTCTTTTAACTTACTTTCAATAGCTATCTCATGTGTGCATAATGAAACACCCTCCTCTAATGCCTTTAACATAAATCATATTATACCATTATGTCCATCTATAATAGGTTATTAACCCAATGTAATATATATTTATCATGTCAAATAGTCTATTTACTAAAGTATCTTGTACAACCATTAGGTGTTTCTCACAATTTTAGCCTTTTTAATTACACATGCATAATAGCTTATCTTGCAACATACTTATCATTTTCATGTAGTTACAACTATCTTAACTTTGTTCTTTGTCATGCATGACATTCAGCGATTCATCCAGCATATATGTATGACTAAGCATTCTAGCTCCAATATACATGCATACATTAGCACTATTTCAACAAGCTTATTACATCACCTAATTCACATGACATACATATATTTATTAGCCCTTTTTATACATATTAAACATGTGAAAGAAACTTGGACAAAATTAACCAAAAGTAACCCTATATCAACTGTTATGACTTTGGTGTTGGCCTGTCCTGATGCAGTGTTCATTCCTGAGCAAAAGCTTTGACTACAGAACCCACATCGATAAAATAACTCGTGCTAAGCTATAAAGCTTAGTGGGGATACTAAACATGAAAGACAACCACTCACAGTGGTCATCAAAAATATATAATATACAATAATTGAAAATAAAATTTACATAATGGGAATAAGTATAAGATAAAACACAACATATTAAACAACAATGTAACCCTTCAATTATTTCAACATACTTGAATTTGAGCAATTTATAAAAAGATCTATACATTATGTAAAGAAATGTCAATACATGTATTAGAAACCATAGTTAAGCATGATAACCCATATATCATCTACATAAATCATGCTGTGATTAACTATGAAAAATTAATGATTTAATTTAGCCTGCTGAAGTTCTAAGAGTGGATAATGAGATCAGTGGATACCAGAGGATATCATACCGTGGATATCCAAAGATATCAAAACTATGAACGTAAATAGGGTCAACTATATGGTGGATCGATCAAGAACCCAAACAGGGCTGTGTATTATCCAATCGGATCAACTATACTTTAGACCTAAAAAGGTCGACGATGGCAGCTGTAATATCCATATAGGCGCCTATCTATCCATAATTGAACTCTAGTAGTAGGTAATATAGTTTTTAAGTTCATTTAATATACATATATATATATATATCATGTTTGCACCAATATCATATACTTTGTACATGTATGTGATCTTATCATAATACATAATTCTCTAGTGTATAACATGTATTCATGTATTCTTATAGTATTACACATATCTGTGTTTGAACATGCATATCATCATGATCATATACTTGAAAATGTTATATTTAGGCATCTCACGTGTTCATAGTCATGCTAAAACATCACTTATTTCAAAAGCATCTAATATATAGCCTTTCATGTTCTTTAAACTTACTACCAATAACTATCACATGTGTGCCTAACATGCCTTTTTCTATCAAGTAGTGGAATATACCTATTTAGTTGCTAATCATAACACATGCCTCATATATAAAATTCTATAACATGCCATGTCATTTAGTTTCTTTTATCATATAATCCCAAGAATTCTTTGATCATCCTTTAACTATATATATATATATATATATAAATATATCGATACTATGCTCATATGAATGCTTGGAAAGCTATGGTTTTACACATAGTATGTAGAGGTGTTAAAATAGTATAATTATTATCACACCATAAAGCAAAGCATTGAAGGAAGAGCATGCACTATATAAGTAAGTCGCAAGCATGACTATGGTTGCGAGTGCGACAGAGGCGAAAATAACATTCCACTTATAGTACATTATCACAGGTGCAAACATTACCGTGAGTGTAATAGACCCGGATTATACAATCTCAATATCTAGTACATTATCGTGAGCACGAACATTCCCGCGAGCATGACAGACCTAAATTATACAATCTCAATATCTTTTCATCACTTCAGCAACTCTTATAAAGATTCCATTTTACTCCTAAGTAACTTGCCTAAGCTTACATTATTTAAACCTTAGTTTCATGCATTAAAATTCGTAATACTTCCAATTAGTATCTTTAACTTAGATTCCATAATTTTACCATCAAAACATAATATGAAACAAGTGTATAACTCAATTGGATAAAGTCTTTATCATGCTAAGTTCTTCTATAATAGTAAAATTATAGAACCAAGTGAAGCTATTAGGGAATAATCATTTTAAGAAATCTAAGTTCCTTCCTCATTTTTGGCATGTATTAACATTTCTATATTCTAATCAAAACTTCCATTGCCTACATCTAAAAGGACAAGAAGAATCATATAGTCTCAAGCCACACAAATCCCGTACCTTGGCCGAAATTTTCACCTAGCTTTACTCTTGAGCTTTTCCTTTCCCTTTGCTCCTTACTCTTTCTTCTTCTCCTTAATCAATAATTCATTCATACATATCAAACTTCCAGCATTCAACCCAATTCACCACCAACCAAAATGAGAAGAAGAAGAAGAAGAAGAAGAAGAGATGAATTCTAATTTATTAAGCTTACCTAATAATGCACATTATTGGTCTTGATTTAATTCAACATGCATGCATTCCTCTTCAATAACTATTTAATAATCAACTATGAATATAAGGGTTGAGATACAAAAAATTTTGAAATTCCATTCAAGAAGAATCCATCCCACATGCACACTCTCTCTCCTAAAATGTTAACTTTTATACTAGTAAGGGAAAATTCCATTTTTGGTCCCTTAAAAACTTACATGTCACCCTTTAACCTCTCTCCTTTATACATATTACTAATTGACCTATACATTTATTCCTTTTCTTAAATTGACCTCTCAAATTTATTCTTCTATTCACATATGCCCCTAACAAATGCCATAATTACAGCCAAATTAATACTTTATACTATAATTATACCCTCAATAATATTAAACTATAATATCCTTTTTTATTTTATTTTTTTCAACAAATTAACATAATAACAAAATAATTTATCACTTGTCCCATACTTTATATGAAATTCACATTTTAAATTAATCTTAATCAAATAAAATCCTACTCGAAACATGTAAATTTCAATTAGGGTCATGCTAGGGGCCCTACAATTCTCTCCCCTTTAAAGAATTTCATCCTCAAAATTCATACATGTTCCAAACAATTGAGGATATTGCTCCCTCATGATTGCCTCTGATTCCCAAGTCACTTCATGTACACCATGATGTTGCTAAAGCACTTTGACTATAGAGATTTGCTTATTCCTCAATTGTCTGGTTTCCCTAGCCAGGATTTCTTTTAGTTCCTCATCACACGTGAAATCCGACTGTATTTGAATATCTTAGATTTGTAGCTTATGAGATTCATTGGAATGATATCTTCTAAGCATGGACACATGAAACACATCATATTCTTAGCTAATTCTATGGAAAAAGCCAATTTGTACGCCACTGGTCTGACTCTTTAGAGAATTTCATGTAGACCAATAAATCTCGAACTAAGCTTTCCTTTTTTCCCAAATCTAAGCACTTTTCTCCAGGGAGATACCTTCAAAAATACTTTATCACCCACCTGATACTCGATATCTTTTCTTTTCAAGTCAGCATATGATTTCTATCTATCACTAGCTTTTTTCAGCCTTTGCTTAATAACTTCAACTTTTTCTTCTGTGTCTCTAATAATGTCAGGACTGATTGTTCTGTTATCATTCAGCTTAGTCTAACAGACTGGAGTTTTACATTTTCTGCCATACAAAGCCTCATATGGAGACATCTAAATACTCTTCTGATAACTGTTATTGTAGGAAAATTCCATTAAGGCCATATATTTGTCCCAACTTCTAAAAAACTTCAAAGCATGTCCCCTCATCATATCTTCTAGAACTTGAATAACCCTTTCAGATTGTCCATCCATTGGAGGATGAAAAGCTGTACTATACTTGAGCTGTGTTCCCGTGGCCTACTGTAGATTTGCCAAAATCTCAAGCTAAAGCTTGGATCTTGATCCGAAATTATGGATACCAGTATACCATGTAACTATACAATCTCATTCACATATAACTCTGCAAGTTTATCCATATAATAATCTATTCAAACTGGTATAAAGTGAGCTACTTTTTTAAAATTATCTACTATTACCTAGATCGCATCATATCTTCTCTAAGTAATAGGCAAACTAATAACAAAGTCCATGGTAATGTCTTCCCACTTCCACTATGGAACTAGAATGGGATTCAAGAGGCCTGAAGGAAACTGATGCTCTACTTTTACTTGTTGACATGTTAAACATTTTGAAACATATTCGACAATATCCTTCTTTATACTAGGCCACCAGTAAAACTTTTTCAACTTTTGATACATCTTGTTCCCACCTGGATGCATAGTAAATGTAGCATTATGTGCTTCATGCAACAATATTCTTTTCACTTCTTTCTCATTAGGAACACACAACCTATTATGGTAGTATATACCACCATCTTTTTTAACTAAAAAATTTAATTGATCACCCTCACAAGCTACTTTCACAATCTATTGTAACTTTTCATCATCCTTCTAAGCATCTATCACTGTCTGCCTAATCATGTGCTTAGGTTTAAACTGTGCTAGTAATGCACCCTTCGATGCAAATTTCCATATGTACTGCTTTAACATCAATACTGTCACTGCCTTACGACTCAAGGCATCAGCAACCACATTCATTTTTCCTAAATGGTAGTTAACTATACAATCATAATCTTTGAATAATTCCAACCATCTTTTCTACCTCAAATTAAGTTATTTTCGAGTAAGCATGTATTTGAGGCTTTTATGAACAATATAAATACTGTATTTTCCCCCATACAGGTAGTGTTGCCAAATTTTTAAAGTAAAAACCACAACCGACAATTCTAGATCATGAGTCGGGTAGTTCTGCTCATATAGCTTCAACTGTTTAGATGCATAAGCTACCACTTTACCATCTTGCATTAATACACATTCCAAACCAACTTTAGAGGCATCACAGTACACTACATACTCTTTTCCTGACATAAGTTGAGTTAACACTTAAGCTTCTGTCAACATCTTCTTTAACCATTCAATGCTTGCTTGACAATGATCGGACCACTCAAACATAATATTCTTCCTTAACAGCTTAGTAAGGGGTGAAGCAATGGTAGAAAAAGCCTTCACAAAATGATGATAGTAACCTGCCAACAAGAGAAAACTTCTAATTTCATGTACATTCATAGGTGGTCTCCAATTAACAATAGCTTCAATTTTATTCGGATCAACCCTAACACCTTCAACAGATACAACGTGACCTTGGAAAGAAACTTCTTTAAGCCTAAAGTCACATTTACTCAACTTGGCATATAGCTGATTTTCTTTCAAAGTTTACAACACAATCCTCAGATGTTTAGTATGTTTAACTTCATTTCTCGAGTAAACCAGTATGTCATCAATAAACAGGATAACAAATCGATCTAAGTAGGCTCTAAATAACCTATTCATAAGATCCATGAATGCAGTAGGTGTATTAGTTAACCCAAATGGCATAACTAAGAATTCGTAATGCCTATAACGGGTTTTGAATGCAGTCTTAGGAACATCTCCATCCTTAAATCTAAGTTGATAATCACCTGATCGCAAATCTATCTTTGAAAACACACCAACACCACTTAACTAATCAAATAAATCCACAATTTGAGGCAAAGGATATTTGTTCTTCACAATCACTTTGTTTAATTCTCTATAATCGATACACATCCTCATCGAACCATCCTTCTTTTTAACAAATAGGACTGGTGCACCCCAAGGTGACACATTAGGACTGATAAAGCCTTTCTCTAACAATTCTTGTAATTAAAAATTTAGTTCTTTTAATTTAGATAGAGCCATTCTATATGGTGCCCTGGAGATTAGGGCGGTACTAGATAACAAATCAATAGACAACTCAACATCTTTCTCTGGAGGAAGACTAGGCAATTCCTGAGGAAATACTTTTGGAAATTCATTCACTACTGGTATGTTCTCAAGCTTTACTGTATCCCTCTTTGAGTTAAGAACTAAAGATAAAAATGCTTCACATCCTTTTCTAAGACAACGCCTAGCTTGCATTGCTAATATAACATTAGTCAGTAGATTAGACTAACTGCCTTTTACTACCACTTTTTTTTCCTTCATCATCCCTAAGAGATACTATTTTCATTTGACAATTCATCACTACATGATGTTTGGATAACCAATCCATTCCTAGAATTACATCAAACTTATGAAAAGGAAACTCAATAAAATCTACTAGAAACTCTTTCCCCTGAATTACTATGGGACAGTCTCTACACACTTTATTAACAAGTACACTATGTCCTAGTGGACTAGTCATGCATACATCAAAATCTAACTATTGTATTTTAGAAATATCTCTACCCAAATCCCCAGTACAAATATAATATAAGAATGAGTAGAGCTAGGATCAATAAGCACATGTATATCACAGTTATAAAGAGAAAAAGTACCAGCTATAAATTTTGGAGCATTCTGTTCCTCAGGAGCTTTCATTGCATAAGCCCAGTTAGAAACCATTTGTGCAGGAGGTATATCAACTCATTCAGACATATTAAGTGACAAGGATCTATGATGAGTTAATCCACCCCTTCTTCTGCCTTTACCTCTACCAGATGGGGGTGCATTAGAAGCTCCCTTGCTATCCTATTGCTTAAAACCTTGATCCTTTTTCAAAGGATAATTTGCCATAAAATGGTCAGTACTACCACATCTAAAGTATTCTCTTGCCAGTATCTTACAGTTACCCTAACGGTGCCTAGAACAATTTGGACATTTAGGTGCTTGGCCCCCACTCTGTCTTCCTGATGTTTCTTTCTTAGACTTAAACTTGGTAGAGAATTTTTACTTCTTTCCCTTATTAGAAAAACTTAAAATAGAATCTGCAGGATAGTGTCCTTGAGCTCCTATAAATCTTTTCCTAGAGGAAGACCTTCTTCTAGTACCACCTCTTTTTTGCTCCCTCTCTCTTTTAGCTATCTCATGCTTTTCAACTTTCATGGTAGTCATAACTAGTCGATTAAAATCCACCACATTCAAAGATGTAATTCCAAAAACTTTTTCTTTGATTAGATCATTCAGGCCATTCTTAAAGTGTCTGCATTTAAAGACTCCTATCAACGTCTCTTTGGGAACATACTTGCATAACTAGCTAAATTTTTTTTCATATTCAGCCACAAATAGAGCTTTTTGCCATAAATTTAGAAAGTGCTATAATTTCTCCTCCTTGTAAGCTTGAAAAACATATTTCTTTCTGAACCCCTCCTCAAAGAATTCCCAGGTAAGTGGGTCAGGTAACTGAGGTTCTCTTAATATCAGTTTCCACTAATCATATGCCATGCCTTGAAGTAAGGACACATCACAAGATACCTTGTGATTTACAGGGTAGTTAATTTCATCAAATATCCTTTCCAACCTTTCTAACAAAGACTCAGCTTCTTCATATTGTTCTAAATTAGTGGCCATAAATTTTTGTGCCCCATGCTTCCTAATTTCAGATATCGGAGCTTTGGGTAATGTCATTCTTTGTAAGATTTGAGCCATATCCTGAGATATTTTATACAAGGCTTTTCCAAGAACAGCAGCAAGAATTTCATTTTCGAAATAGGATGAAGTCACTGGATTAGAAGGATTTCATCTAACCGGTAAATTACTTTCAGCCGATTCTTCTATAGCGTCTCTAGAATAATTCTCCATCTTTAATCTATAAGAAAACAAGAACTTCTACATTAGGCCAACACAACACTATCTCATATTATAAAATCCTATACTCAAATTGCCTAGAAAAGACTAACCTAGTCTCTAATACCAAATTGAAACACCCTCCTCTAATGCCTTTAATATAAATCATATTATACCATTATGTCTTGCTATAATAGGTTATTAAACCAATGTAATATACATTTATGATATCAAATAGTCTATTTACTAAAGTATCTTGTACAACCATTAGGTGTTTCCTACAATTTTAGTCTTTTTAATTACATATGCATAATAGCTTATCTTGAAACATACTCATCATTTTCATGTAGTTATAACTATCTTAACTTTGTTCTTTGTCATGCATGACATTCAACGATTCATCCAGCATATATGTATGACTAAGCATTCTGGCTCCTATATACATGCATACATTAGCACTATTTCAATAATCTTATTACATCACTTACATCATATGACATACATATATTTATTGGCCCTTTTTATACATATTAAACATGTGAAAGAAACTTGTACAAAATTAACAAAAAGTAATCCTACATCAACTGCTATGACTTTGGTGTTGGCCTGTCCTGATGCAGAGTTCATTCCTAAGTAAAAGCTTTGACTAAAGAACCTACACGGATAAAATAATCTGTGCTAAGCTACAAAGCTTAGTGGGGATACTAAACATGAAAGACAACCACTCATAGTGGTCTTCAGAAATATATAATATACAATAATTGAAAATAAAATTTACATAATGGGAATAAGTATAAGATAAAGCACAACATATTAAACAATAATATAACCCTTTAATTAATTCAACATACTTGAATTTGAATGATTCATAAAAGATATGTACATTATGTAAAGAAATATCAATACATGCATTAGAAACCACAGTTAAACATGATAACCCATATATCATATGCATAAATCATGTTGTGTTTAACTATGAAACATTAATGCTTTAATTTAGCCTCCTTAAGTTATAAGGGTAGATAATGATATCGATGGATACCCTAGGGTATCATACGGTGAATATTCGAAGATATCAAAACTATGAACCCAAACAGGGTCAACTGTACTATGGATCGGTTAAGAACCAAATAGGGTTGTGTTTGATCCAATCGGATCAACTGTACTTTAGACTTAAAAAGGTCAATGGTGGCAGCTGCAATATCCCTATAGGCATCTATCTATCCATAATTTAACTCCGGTAGCAGGAAATATAGATTCTAAGTTCATTTAATATATATATATATATATCATGTTTGCACCAATATCATATACTTTGTACATGTAACACCCTAATTCACTAACCCTGCGTGAACGTCAATCACAATCATGACTTAGCAAGGACAAGGCATGGATAATAATAAATAGCACAAGCCATAATAATTGTATGCCACAATAACTTAAAAAAAACTTATAATTAAAAAAGACTAACATAATGCCAAAGAAAATACATAATAAAATCCTCGAGCAACTGCAATAAGTCAGGTCTTCTCTTCAAAGGCTGACTAGCCACCAGCTATCGATCCACTAGGGCTTAACCAGTACCTACATGGATAACAAACCCGTGCTAAGCTCTAAAGCTTAGTGGGGAACCCAACTCCAAGGATAAACTATAATAAATATCGTAAAATCATTACACCCTTCAAATTTAAGGAAACATAGAAGTCTACAATATTAAACGATCTCACCCTTATTATGCCAAATGAATATGCAATCTTAAACATGAGTATTACTCTTACAATCATTTAGACCTCATAGTAATCGATAGTATAGTTTTCATCGTAAGCATTTAATCACATTTATTATGTATGAGATACCTTTAATGTTCAATCAAAACATAAGGGAGTATATATATCATACATCATCAATAAGAGTTATTTTAGGTGTCAATACTTCACATATGTCATGCAATCATAATTATATAATACATACCAAAGAACTACATTTCATGGAAATCATTCTAGCCAATAAGAAATTTAAACCAAGAAATATAGTAGGCCATTATCATTTTCACATTATATAGGTGAGGCAAATGATATATATATACATAAAATTCTTCATTTCTAGTAAATTTTTGAGTCTTTTAAACTTTTAATAGTCTGCCAAGTACTAGTTCAAGAGTGGATAACGGGAACAATCGATACCGAAGTATCAAACGATGGACCCAAAGGGCCGAACTATGGTTCTATAAAGGAACAAAACACTAGACTTGAATAGGGTCATCAATGGTTCCAGCAAGGAACAAATAATAGACCCAAAAGGGTCGAACAATGGTTCCATAAAGGAACAAGACCCAAATGGGGTCAACTATGGCAGCTGCAGAATCCCTCTGGGCCTGCCTATCTAATCCACAACCGAACTAAGACCCATAGGCTTTATCACTTTAAGAACATCTTTCATTCATCATATTCTTTCTTATTTAATATAACATTTACTTAAAACCATTTTCCATAATTAAACACACATATTATTCATTTTAGTAGCAATAGTAGCTTAAAGCCTGGATATTCAATGATACATATTACCTGTTCATATACTTGCATAGCTACGAGATAACTTATATCATGCACTAGGATGCTTTAGCATAATAGTAATTGAGTATCATGCAACACTAGCTCAAAATCAATGTTTTAAAGCTTAATACAATACACATCATTGAACATACGCTCATGAAGTGACAACATGCTTTTTAAATTCTTAATTGACTATGCTTATATTGGTCATGGCGGTTCATGAGAATAAAACCATACATATAGTTGTATAAATCATGAGCACATGATTCCACACATAAAAACATACTCACTAAAGAAGAACATACCTGAGTGGTTCCTCAATACCAATTCCTTGGTTTCATCGTACTCACTTTAATCATTGTCTATTCAATTTATCTAATACATTATATACATGCATTCGCTATCACACACTTGGTGAACGTGTTCAAATATGGACTTAACATCTACCTATATTACTGAGTATTGCCTTAGAAAAACTTCACCACTCATTTGTCCCCTTAGAAATCGTATAGTCTCTTAACCACCACTTAAAAATATAATCATTATGTACATTACTTATGGTCCACTTAATTCTCTCTAATTATATTTTATAATATGGGATTCATGATTCATGAAGAATTTATAGCTTAGAGTGTGAAGTAGAACCAATAAAAGAAAGCATACGAGTGGTCATGCCCAAGAAATAAGAGAAGGCATACACGGCCATGCAAGAAGAACAAAGGCCAAATGCATGCCCAAACAGGAGGAGAATGGAGCCATTCATGTGGCCATGTAAGAAGAAATGTTCGCCATTCATGTGGCCATGCAAAGAGAAAGGGCAATGTGGTGCGTGGCCACGTAAGATGAAATCCAAGCTATCACGTGGCCATGCATGAAGAACCAAAGAAAACTCATGGCCACGCCTATAAAACCAAAGGAGATCACATGGCCACATAGGAAGAACCAAAGGAAACACACGACCATGCATGGAAAACCAAAGGAAATCACGTGGCCACTCAAAGAAATAGCTAGAGTGGAACAAGGGCATGCGTGGCCACACAAAGGGAGAAGGGACAGGCTGCACAGCCATGCATGGGGACTCGGCAGCAAGGGTTCAAAACCCATATTTCCCGATTATGCAATCATGAAATTAAATTGCAACCTCACCCTCACTTACTTAAATGATCATTCAAGTCTCAATTCATCTTATACTTATCTAAACTCACTAGATTAAGCCTTTAATCTTACTAGCAATACCCATACACAAAAAGGAAAAGAAAATATATACAGTAACAGATGAAACCAATTCCCATACCTCACACCAACTTCATCTCCTTCAAAAATCCATAGATCTAACTCTTTCTTCCTTCTCTTAGTCTTGATTTATCTGCTTTTCCTCTCTCCTTATACACAGGAAAAACAACATGATCTTACAATTTCTCATAACCAAAAATCATAAATGAAGGAAAGAAGAGGAAGAAGAGATTTTCAAGGAAAGATATTACCTTTAACCTTAACTCACAAACCCTAGCTGCCCTTCTCCAACTCGTAACCAGCAAAGTGAGAGATATCCCTCAAAATGCCGATACCCCTTCTCAAAACCCTTATTTTCCATCTCCAAGAAGCTATTGAAAATATCTCATCATGAAATTCCAAAATTGCCCTTATTCATCTTAACCCTAACAACTTATTTTTCTTAACATCTAACACTTAACTTCTTATTTGTTTTAACTATATCCTTCTTTATCTTGATTTTAACCATACTCAATTTAAATACATGTTGAAATTACCAAAACACCCATAATGGGACTTAACCTTAACAATGCAAAATCATTCAGCATTTGCCTTAATTAACGATAATTCTCGTCACTTTACTATAATTCGGTTAGGGCCATGATTTGGTCCTTACGGTACATGTATGTGATCATATCATAATACACAATTCTCTAGTGTATAACATGTATTCTTATAGTATTACACATATCTATGTTTGAACATGCATATCATCATGATCGTATATTTGAACATGTTATCTTTAGGCATCTCACGTGTTCATAGTCATGCTAAAACATCGCTTATTTCAAAAGAACCTAACATAGAGCCTTTTATGTTCTTTAAAATTACTACCAATAACTGTCACATGTGTGCATAACATGCCTTTTTCTATCAAGTAGTGGAACATACCTGTTTAGTTGCTAATCATAACACATGCCTTTTTCTTTAAAAACCACTGCTTGAACCATTCAAGAAGCATAACATGTGCTAGTCTGTCTAAATTAACAATGTCCTATCTTGTTAATTCTATGAGTAGGGATATTTCGATATTAACACATTTACATGCAATAGACACCTCATATCATGAACACTTTTATGATTGCCTTTGCACTGTGTTTATAATATCAATGACTTCATTTATTAATTTAAGATTTACAAACCCATGTATTTAAACATAGCATTAATAAATGAAAAATGCCTTTTATTAAGAATATAAATTCATACATATGAAATTCATCCCTTTTACATAGGTCATACTCTCTAACAATCTACCACTTATACTATAGCCAATCACTCATATGTCTAATGTTAGAGAGTATGCCCTAGAGCCCATGTAATAGGGATGTTTTTCATATGTATGAAATTTATATTCTTAATAAAAGGCATCATTCATTTATTAATGCTATGTTTGAATACATGAGTTTGTAAATCTTAAATTAATAAATGAAGTCCTAGATATTATAAACATAGTGCAAAGGCAATCATAAAGGTGTTCATGATGTGAGATGTCTATTGCATGCAAATGTCTTAATATCTAAATATCCCTAGTCATAGAATTAACAAGATAGGACATTGTTAATTCGGACAGACTAGCACATGTTATGCTTCTTGAATGGTTCAAGCAGTGGTTCTCATAACTGTGATTATGAAAGATAATCAAAGCTAACATGTGGATGCTTGTTAGAAGAACAAGTTCATTGGAGACCTGCATAGAGAATCCTCATATGGATATTAAATCTATGTCAGTGAGGAATCTCTGCATAGCGGTTGTGCAAGTATCCTTAGACTTGAGATCACCAAAGTTATCTTAAGTAGCAAGTGGTATACTTTGACTCCATAACTGATTACTTCCAACTGGGAGTGAACATAGTTAGGAGATTAGGTATATCATGACCTACTTGAAGATAGTTGAGTGATTGACAAAGGATTCATCATCCCAGATTTAACAAGGGAAGTTATCTCACATGATTCTATAATTGCCTTGTTCAGAGAATCTCTGGCCAGAGTAATATGCCGAGATGGATGGAGATCCATGAAGGACATTTTAGGAACAATGGTTAAATTAATAGAACATACATAATTAGATTTATATGAGTTGATAGAAATCCATACTCAGAATCTAATTGAGATAAGAGTGGTGAAAGGAGTAATTGCACGATAACTATTTCTATGGAAGGGTACAGTCAAACCATATGACTTTCCTGACATTTGGGTAGTCATGATGCCTAGCTAGAGGCCAATCATGACTTGTATAATGATGTATCAAAAGTATCAATAGGGATTGATAAGATTATTTAAAGGAGTTTAAATCATATGAGTTTTGAATAGAACTCACAATTACATATTATACTGCCAACATGGACAGGAACCCAATAGGTCACACACATATAGAGAAAAAGGGTAAAATGGTAAAACAACAAGGATAATAATATTTGATATTATTATGAAGGTAGAGAAGTGAATAAGATAATAATTAATTAAAGAGTTTAATTAATTATGATCAAATAAAATTGTTCGCGAAACTTTTGAGAAATGTTCTGCAAAATTGGACCTAATTGAAATAATGTATTTTATGATTTATTATTATTATCTTATAAGTGTTATAAGACTACTATAAGTGTTATAGGACTGATATAATATTTAATAGGTCCATTGGAGAAATTATAAAGGGCCAAAGGAATGAAGAAGTTGGAGGAAGCACTTCAGAAGGGGGCCACACGCCAACTCCATACAGAAGGGCTTAGAGGGCTTTTCTTGGACCAAATTAATTTATATATGTTACATAAGTGTTATGGAACTTACATATTTAATTTGGTTGGATTTGGAATCCATTTGGGTATTTAAATTCAATTAGATGCACAAAGGGCCTAGTTTGTGGATTTTGTGCATAGACTTTTATGAAAAGGTTTAAATTGGATTTAATTAAGCCCAAATGATTATAATTAATTCCAGAGGCCCAATTAATAATTCTCCAGCAATTTTAAAGAGCCCAATCTCATTAAGGAGTTGGAATTTTAACCTAACTATAAAAGGCCAACTAATGAGAATTAGGGTTAAGTGATTAAAACAAAAGGAAAGTCTTTTTCTTTATTCTCTCTCCCTTTTTGCGCCAACTCCAAGCTAGCTTCTTGGAATTTCGGCCAGCCCTAGTTGAAAACCAATTTTTTGGTTCAATTTACCCCTCTCTAGTGTGGATTACTCATTGGAGGTGTTCGATTTTGGACACTGTGGTGTGTGACAACCCGATGTGAAGTAAAATCAACTGTTCAACAAAAATCAAAGGTGATTTTTCTTATTCTCATATAGTTATATTGTGTATTCATGGCAAGATCAGATCTAATGGTTAAAAAATTTTAAAATTCCGCTCATGTATGTGATGCATGTAACCGTTAAATTCCAACATGGTATCAGAGACACGGTTTTGCCATAGATATACAATTCTAAATTTTTCTGCGAAATAAGTTTTGTTTTGTTTTGAGTTATTTATTTCATGAACTTTAAAATATTAGATTTGATTGTTCATGAATGAGAAATATTGATTTCTGGTTGTATTTGTGATCAAATAAATTTGGTGGAAACAAAAACGAAATTTTGAATGATTGATATTAGGGTTTGGTGTGAAACCCATTAGGGTTTGGCGTGAAACCCTAGGTGATTTAAAGGGCTGTTCTAATTTAATTTCTTATGGATCCATTAAAACATCATTTAGATGATATTTTATGTGTTTAATATGTGATATTAAGCCGTAGGATCGAACAGAATCAAAATCGAAGAAGTTTTGCATGAAAACTAGTTTAGTCGAAAAGTTCGATAAATTGGTGTTCTTCGTGTGTTCTTGGTTAGAACGACTTTTGATCTTCTAAATCTGATATATATGATATATTAAATTATTTTTAATTAATTGGATTAATTAAAATGGTCCTTAAATTAATTTGATTAATTTTAATTTATTAAAACCACTTAATGGGCTTAATTATGTTTACGGACTTGGTTTAAATTAGTGAATGACTTGGTGGGCCCAAGGAGATGATTTAAATTAAAAATTATAAACATTAATTAAGTTTATTAATGGGTTTTAAGGGCTGGAGTGGGCTTGGCTCATTCCAAAAGGCCCAAACGGTCCAAAAGACACAAAACTAGTTTGTGTGTGAACATAGTTAGGGTTTTTCTTCTGTGGGTTTCGGCCTACAATTATTTTAAGCCCAAAATTGATTATTTTAATTATTTAATATGATTAATTAATTAAATAATCAATTTATAATTAATTAATAATCAATTGGATTGATTATTAAGACAAGAACACATGCATGCAAAAAGGTTTCCTAAGATGAAAGTTTCCAAAATGGAAAAAGTTTCCTAATTTGATCACATCATTAAATAACTCAAAATATAGTTTCAAAGGTTGAAACAAAGTTAGTAATCCATTTATTTATGCATTAGAGAGGCATATAAGGGTGAATGATTGGCATGATGGTTAGTTATGGACAAAGCCCAATGTGATTGAGCATAATGCATGTTTTGGCCCAATGAGGACTTTCATGTCCCGGCCACTTGTTTTTGGTTTGTATTTCATTTCAAATTGTAATATGTAATTAGATTACTTAGATTAGAACTAGAAATAGAGATGGAGACCAATATCAAGGAGCAAGATGGGCCGGATGGAGATCCAACAAGCTTGAAGATAATGTAATTATTTTCTTGTTTGAATCGTGCATACTACCTAGGTGTGACCTTTTGATTTCCCTCTTGGCTCGGGGAAATCAATGTAGTGAAGTCCATAACTATACCATATTTGTATGCTTATATTTATGTGATAGATATAGGATGCATACCAATGTATGCCAACCATGTATGATGAGACTTAATTAACTAAAACCCTCAAACAAATACTGAGGTATATAAGCCTTCCATTAATTTGTGGAGAACCAGAGTTCTTTATAGTGTGGGTTGTTGACCACAGTCAAGCTCACATTATATCGAATATGTTCAAATCTAATTAAATGGGTCATCTTAGCTAGCCCATTAGTTTGTTGACCACAGTCAAGGCTAATGGTTCTAGAGGCAAGATTAGGGAATGCATATATGATATGCATGCATCAAGAGTTGATAACCTAATGATCCAATAGTTGTGTAGAGACACAATTGGTATAGAGATACCTACCTTTCAAGGGTATGGAATTTGGCTTGTTGACCACAGTCAAGGTCAAATTACATATCAAGGATTGGATATTGGCCCACTAAGAAAACCATCGGGTTTTCTCGGATTATATAGTGAGGGCTATTAATTCGTAATAAAATAGTGGGAGTAAATGGATTAATTAAAGACCTTATTAATGCATACATATATATATAAACATACTCTCATATCTTTTATTTTTCACATCTAGGTCATCATCATGAGCACATCAAACATTAATATACGATCAATCTTGGATAACAAGCTGGTTGGCAACAACTATTCTGACTGGATCAGGCAAGTGAGAATTGTTCTCAGAGCTGAAAAGATCCACTATGTCTTGGATAAAGATCCACCACCACTTCCATCAGATAATGCCATTGATGAGATCAAAGGCATTTATCGAAAATACATGGAGGATAGTGAAACAGCAGCATGTCTGATGCTGGGTGCTATGTCCTCGGAGCTTCAGAAGCAACATGAAATGATGGATGCTAGAACCATCATTTTGCATCTAGAGGAGCTTTATTCTTCTCAGGCTAGAACTGAGCAATATGAGATTGCTCGAGCTCTATTTAGCTGCAAAATGATGGAAGGAACTTCAGCTGCTACTCATGCATTGAAGATGCATGGGTATATTGAGCATTTGAGTAGACTTGGCTATGTTATGGATAATGATCTATACATAGATTTAATCTTGTACTCATTGGCTCCAAGTTATGCACCTTTCCTGCTTAACTTTAACATGAACAAGATCCAAGTATCCATTCCTGAGTTAATCAATATGCTCAAGACAGCTGATGGATCATTTAAGAAGGATCCAAAAAGTGTCATGGTTATCACTTCTACTAAAGGCAAGAAGCAGAAGAAGAAGAAGATAACCAAGGCGCAGCCAAAGAATGGTGGGATCTCCAAGAAGAAGGTTGCCAAGAAAGAGAATCCCAAAGGAACTTGCTTCCATTGTGGAAAGGATGGTCATTGGAAGCGTAACTCCAAGGCCTATCTAGATTCTCTCAAGGAGAAGAAGCAAGTTGATGCTTCTACTTCAGGTATTCATATGATTGAAATTAATACTTATTCTATTGCTTCAAAACAATCTTGGGTATTAGATACCGGATGTGGATCTCATTTATGTAATGATCTACAGGGGCTTAGAAGCTTTAGAAGAGTTGGAAAGGCAGAGATATGTTTGCAGTCAGCCACTGGATAGAACATCTCTACAACAGTTGTGGAGACTTACTATTTGCCTCTTCCTAGTGGATTAGTACTGGAATTAAATAATTGTTATTATGTTCCAGCTTTGTCCAAAAGTATTATTTCTTTTAGTTGTTTGATGAACGATTATGATATTTCTTTAAAGGACAAATGTTGTTACATTTTTAAGAACAATATATTTTATGCAAAAGCTATCATTGAGAATGGTATATTTGTTCTTGATTTAATTAAAGAAGTACATAATGTGGATACCAAGAGAATGAAACATGATAATCTAAATACCTCATACTTATGGCATTGTCGTTTAGGCCACATAAATGAAAAATGCATGACCAAATTGCACAAGTCAGGTGATTTGGGATCATTTGATTATGAATCATTTGATACATGCGAATCTTGTTTATTGGGAAAAATTACAAAAGCTCCCTTTATTGGTAAAGGAGAACGAGCTAAAATAGTTTTGGACTTAATACATTCAGATGTATGTGGTCCAATGACTACACATGCCAAAGGAGGTTACTCCTACTTCATTACTTTCATAGATGATTATTCCAGGTTTGGATACATCTATCTAATGAAATATAAGTCTGAAGCATTTGAAAAGTTCAAAGAATTCAGAAATGAAGTAGAGAAACAACTTGGCAAAAGTATTAAAACACATAGATCAGATCGAGGTGGAGAATACTTAAGTCAAGAGTTTCAGGATTATCTTAGAGATAATGGGATTTTATCTCAATGGACTCCTCCATATACACCACAACACAATGGTGTATCCGAAAGGAGGAATCGAACACTATTAGATATGGTTCGATCAATGATGAGTCGAGCGGACTTGCCTAAGTCCTTTTAGGGATATGCACTAGAAACTGCTGTTTATGTGTTAAATAGAGTTCCTAGTAAATCGGTTGATGTTACTCCATATGAGATGTGGAATAACAAGAAACCAAAGCTTTCTCATATGAAAGTATGGGGTTGTCCTGCTTATGTGAAGAGGACAATGTCAGACAAACTGGATGTTAAGTCTGACAAATGTTTATTTGTGGGATATCCAAAAGAAACGTTTGGATATTATTTCTATCATCACTTAGAATAAAAGGTGTTTGTTTCAAGGCATGCTGTCTTCTTGGAAAGAGAATTTCTCCTACGAGAGGATAGTGGGAGTAAAATTGAACTTGGTGAAGTTCAAGACCCACAAGTAGAAGATGATCAACCTATTGAACCCGAAACTAAATTTCATAATGATGAGATTACAGTTGAACCTGATTATACACAAAATCCTAGAAGATCTACTAGGATGAATTCTATCCCTGTGAGATATGGATTTCACATTGATTCGGATAGAGGCATAACTGTAGTAGAGGACAATGAGCCTACAAGCTATCAAGAAGTTTTGAATGGTTCAGAACGTGATTTATGGCTTAAGGCTATGCAGTCTGAAATGGACTCCATGTATGAGAACAAAGTATGGACTTTAACTCAAACACCTAAAGGGATAAAACCCATAGGGTGCAAATGGGTCTTCAAAAAGAAGACTGACATGGAAGGTAATATAGTTACCTATAAAGCTCGCTTAGTAGCAAAAGGTTATCGTCAAAAAGAAGGTATTGACTATGAAGAAAATTTTTCTCCTGTAGCGATGCTTAAGTCTATAAGAATACTTTTAGCCATTGCAGCTCATTATGATTATGAGATTTGGCAAATGGATGTGAAGATAGCTTTCCTTAATGGAAATCTTACCGAGGATGTGTATATGACACAACCAGAAGGATTCACATCAGGAAATGGCGAAAAGGTATGCAAGCTTCAAAGATCCATTTATGGATTGAAGCAAGCCTCTAGGAGCTGGAACATACGATTCAATGAGACAATCAAAGAGTTTGGTTTCTCACAGAATGAAGATGAACCTTGTGTGTATAAAAGGGTCAGTGGGAGTGCAATTGTCTTCCTAGTTTTATATGTAGATGACATATTGATCATGGGAAATGACATTTCTCATCTCCAATCTGTTAAAATATGGTTATCCAAGCAATTCTCCATGAAAGACCTTGGAGAAGCATCCTATATTCTGGGAATAAGGATCTATAGAGATAGATCCAATAGGTTGCTAGGTCTTTCTCAGAGTACATATATAGATAAAGTATTGAAAAGGTTCAATATGGATCTCTCTAAGAAAGGGTTTATACCCATGGTGCATGGGAAACACCTTTCTAAGTTTATGTGTCCACAGACACTGGAGAATAGAGAGAGCATGAATAGAATACCATATGCATCTATAATTGGTTTTATCATGTATGCTATGTTATGTACACGTCCAGATGTAGCATTTGCTTTGAGTGTCACAAGCAGATTCCAATCTAATTTTGGAGAGGAACACTGGGCAGCTGTCAAGAATATTCTTAAGTACTTGAGAAGGACTAAGGATATATTCTTGGTATATGGAGAGGGCAGTTTGGAAGTAAATGGGTATACAGATGCCAGCTTCCAATCTAACATAGATGATTGTAAATTACAATCTGGTTATGTGTTCATAATGGAAGGAGGAGCAGTTAGTTGGAAAAGTTCCAAACAAGAAACAACTGCTAATTCCACGACGGAAGCTGAGTACATTGCTACTATAGAAGTAGCCAAAGAAGCAGTCTAGATCAAAAAGTTCATAACCAAACTAGGAGTGGTGCCTAGCATTGTTGATCCGATTCCTTTATATTGTGACAACAATGGAGCCATTGCGCAAGCAAAGGAACCACGGTCTCATCAGCGATCCAAGCATGTTCTCAGACGCTACCACCTCATAAGGGAAATAGTAGCTAGAAATGATGTGAAAATAGAAAGGGTTCCCACAGATGACAATGTGGCGGATCCCCTCACTAAAGCACTTTCCCAGATTAAGCATGATCACCATATAAATAGCATGGGTCTGAGACATATGAGTTATTGGCTCTAGTGCAAGTGGGAGATTGTTAGAGAGTATGCCCTAGAGCCCATGTAATAGGGATGTTTTTCATATGTATGAAATTTATATTCTTAATAAAAGGCATCATTCATTTATTAATGCTATGTTTGAATACATGAGTTTGTAAATCTTAAATTAATAAATGAATTCCTAGATATTATAAACACATTGCAAAGGCAATCATGAAGGTGTTCATGATGTGAGATGTCTATTGCATGCAAATGTCTTAATATCTAAATATCCCTAGTCATAGAATTAACAAGATAGGACATTGTTAATTCGGACAGACTAGCACATGTTATGCTTCTTGAATGGTTCAAGCAGTGGTTCTCATAACTGTGATTGTGAAAGATAATCAAAGCTAACATGTGGATGCTTGTTAGAAGAATAAGTTCATTGGAGACCTGCATAAAGAATCCTCACATGGATATTAAATCTATGTCAGTGAGGAATCTCTGCATAGCGGTTGTGCAAGTATCCTTCGACTTGAGATCACCAAAGTTATCTTAAGTAGCAAGTGGTATACTTTGACTCCATAACTGATTACTTCCAACTGGGAGTGAACATAGTTAGGAGATTGGGTATATCATGACCTACTTGAAGATAGTTTAGTGATTGACAAAGGATTCACCATCCCAGATTTAACAAGGGAAGTTATCTCACATGATTTTATAATTGCCTTGTTTAGAGAATCTCTGGCCAGAGTAATATGCCGAGATGGATGGAGATCCATGAAGGACATTTTAGGAACAATGGTTAAATTAATAGAATATACATAATTAGATTTATATGAGTTGGCAGAAATCCATACTCAGAATCTAATTGAGATAAGAGTGGTGAAAGGAGTAATTGCACGGTAACTGTTTCTATGGAAGGGTACAGTCAAACCACATGACTTTCCTGACATTTGGGTAGTCATGATGCCTAGCTAGAGGCCAATCATGACTTGTATAATGATGTATCAAAAGTATCAATAGGGATTGATAAGATGATTTAAAGGAGTTTAAATCATGTGAGTTTTAAATAGAACTCACAATTACATATTATACTACCAACATGGATAGGAACCCAATAGGTCACACACATATAGAGAAAAGGGTAATATGGTAAAATAACAAGGATAATAATATTTGATATTATTATGAAGGTAGAGAAGTGAATAAGATAATAATTAATTAAAGAGTTTAATTAATTATGATCAAATAAAATTATCCGCGGAACTTTTGAGAAATGTTCTGCAAAATTGAACCTAATTGAAATAATGTATTTTATGATTAATTATTATTATCTTATAAGTGTTATAAGACTACTATAAGTGTTATAGGACTGATATAATAATTAATAGGTCCATTGGAGAAATTATAAAGGGCCAAAGGAATGAAGAAGTTGGAGGAAGCCCTCCAAAAGAGGGCCACACGCCAACTCTATACAGAAGGGCTTAGAGGGCTTTTCTTGGACCAAATTAATTTATATATGTTACATAAGTGTTATGGAACTTACATATTTAATTTGGTTGGATTTGGAATCCATTTGGGTATTTAAATTTAATTAGATGCACAAAGGGCCTAGTTTGTGGATTTTGTGCATAGACTTTTATGAAAAGGTTTAAATTGGATTTAATTAAGCCCAAATGATTATAATTAATTCCAGAGGCCCAATTAATAATTCTCCAGCAATTTTAAAGAGCCCAATCTCATTAAGGAGTTGGAATTTTAACCTAACTATAAAAGGCCACTAATTTGAATTAGGGTTAAGTGATTAAAACAAAAGGAAAGTCTTTTTCTTTATTCTCTCTCCCTTTTTGCGCCAACTCCAAGCTAGCTTCTTGGAATTTCGGCCAGCCCTAGTTGAACACCAATTTGTTTGTTCAATTTATCCCTCTCTAGTGTGGATTACTCATTGGAGGTGTTCGATTTTGGACACTGTGGTTTGCGACAACCCGGTGCGAAGTAAAATCAACTGTTCAACAAAAATCAAAGGTGATTTTTCTTATTCTCATATAGTTATATTGTGTATTCATGGCAATATCAGATCTAATGGTTAAAAAATTTTAAAATTCCGCTCATGTATGTGATGCATGTAACCATTAAATTCCAACATCTAAGACCCATGCTATTTATATGGTGATCGTGCTTTATCTGGGAAAGTGCTTTAGTGAGGGGATCCGCCACATTATCATCTGTAGGGACCCAAACAACATCATGCTTGTTTTATTTTAGAGGTAATCCCAACATGAAATCTATGATAATATCTTCTCATTTCAATTATGGAATTGGGATGTTTTAATAACCCTGAAGACAACTGATGTTCTGCTTTAACCTGCTGGCAAATCAAACACTAGGACACATAATCCACTATATCTTTCTTTCTACTAGGCCACCAAAATTCTTTCAAATCTTGATGCATCTTATTCCTCCCGGGATGTATAGTGAATACTATTTTGTGAGCCTGATGTAAGAAAGTTCTTTTTAGTTCCTTATCCTATTTTGGAAGTACACACTTCCATCTTCTTTTACTATATATTCTATTTGGCTTCCCTCAAGAGAAGATTGAACAATTGTTATAGAGTATACCTTAGAGCCCATATAAAAGAGATGTATTTCAAATGTATGAATTCATATTGTTAATAAAAGGCATCATTCATTTATTAATTCTATGTTTAAATACATGAGTTTATAAATCTTAAATTAATAAATGAAGTCCTTGATATTATAAACAAAGTGCAAAGGCAATTATGAAAGTGTTAATGATATGAGATATCTATTGCATGCAAATGTGCTAATATCTAATTATCCCTAGTCATAGAATTAACAAGGTAGGACATTGTTAATTCAGACATATTAGCACATGTTATGCTTCTTGAATGGTTCAAGCAGTGGTTCTCAGAACTGTGATTATGGAAGATAATCAAAGCTAACATGTGGATGCTTGTTAGAAGAACAAGTTAATTGGAGACCTATAAAGAGAATCCTCATATGGATATGAAATCTATGTCAGTGACGAATCTCTTCATAGCGGTTGTGCAAGTATCCTTAGACTTGAGCACCAAAGTAATCTTAAGTAGCAAGTGGTATACTTTGACTCCATAACTGATTACTTTCAACTGGGGGTGAACATAGTTAGGAGATAGGTATATCATGACCTACTTGAAGTTAGTTGAGTGATTGATAAAGGATTTATCATCCCAAATTTATTAAGGGAAGTTATCTCACATGATTCTATAATTGCCTTGTTAAGAGAATCTCTGGCCCGAGTAATATGCCAAGATGGATAGGGATCCATGAAGAGCATTTTGGGAACAATGTTTAAATTAATAGAACATACATAATTAGATTTATATGAGTTGACAGAAATCCATACTCATAATCTAATTGAGATAAGAGTGGTGAAAGGAGTAATTGCACGGTAACTATTTCTATGGAAGGGTATAGTAAAACGATTTGACTTTCCTGACATTTGGGCAGTCATGATGCCTAGCTAAAGGTTGCTCATGATTTGTATAATAGTGTATCAAAAATATCAATAGGGATTGATAAAATGATTTAAAGAAGTTTAAATCATGTGAGTTTTGAATAGAGCTCATAAATACATATTATACTGCCAATATGGACAGGAACCAAATAGGTTATAAACATATAGAGTAAAGGATAAAATGGTAAAATGATAAGGATAATAATATTTGATATTATTATGGGATAAGAGAGATGAATAAGAGAATAATTAATTAAAGAGTTTAATTAATTTTGATCAAGTAAAATTATTCACATAACTTTTTAGAATTATTATGTAAAATGGACCTAATTGAAATATTGTATGTCATAATTAATTATTATTGGATTATAAGTGTTATAGGGTTGATATAATAATTAATAGATCCATTGGAGAAATTAAAGAGGCCCAAATAATTGGTTTCGATGCAGAAACCCTCAAGTGGAAGGGTTACACGCGAAACCTTAATAGAAGGCCTTAGAGGCATAATTCTTGGACCAAAATAAATTAAATATATTTCATAAGTTTTATGGAGCCTACATATTTAATTTAGATGGATTTGGAATTCATTTGGGTGATTAAATCTAAGTGTATGCATAAAGGGCCTAGTTTATGGATTTTATGCATAGTGTTTTGTGAAAGGAATTAAATTGGATTTAATTGTGCTCAAATAAATTATTAATAATTCTAGAAGCCCATTTAATATTTCTCTAACAATTTTAAAGAGCCCAATCCCATTATGAAGTTAGATTTTTAATCTAACTATAAAAATCCAAGTGATAAAAATTTTAGAGTTAAGTGAAAAATAAGAGAAAAGAAACATTCTCTCACTATCTCAACCCTAACTGCCACCCCCCCTTGCTAGCATTAAGGGATTTCAGCCAGCCCTTGTATTCCTTCATTGTTGGTTCATTCAATTCTCTTTTAGTGTGGATTACTAATTAGAGGTGTTCAATTTTAGACACTGTGGTTTGTGACAACCTGGTGAGAAGGAAAATCAACTATTCAACAAAAATTCAAGGTGATTTTTGTTATACTCATTAATATGTAAATTGTAAATTCATGGCAAGATCAGATTTATTGGTTAAAAATTTTAAATTTCTCTTATGTAAGAGATGCGTGTAATCGATAATTCCCAACATTTTCTTATTCTCATTAATATTTATATTGTAAATTCGTGGGAAGATCAGATCTATTGGTTAAAAAATTTTAAATTTCGCTTATGTATGTGATGCAAGTAACTGATAATTTCCATAAAAAAGTTAATGGGTTTTGTGTATAGTCTTTTGTGAAATGACTAAAATTTGATTTAATTAAGCGCAAATAAATTTTTAATAATTCTAGAAGCCCATTTAATGTTTCTCCAGCTATTTTAAAGAGCCTAATCCCATTATGAAGTTAGATATTTAACCTAACTATAAAAATCAAAGTGATAGGGATTTTATGGTTAAGTGAACAATGAAGAGAAAAGAAATTCTCTCTCTCGAAAACCCTAGCCGCCACCCTCATTCCTTGCTAGCATCAAGAAATTTCGGCCATCCTTGTATTCCTTCATCCTTGGTTCATTTATTCCTTCTCTAGTGTGGATTACTCATTAGGTTTTCAATTTTGGACACTGTGGTTTGCGATAATCCAGTCAGAAGGAAAATCAATTGTTCAATGAAAATCAAAGGTGATTTTTCTATTAGAGAGTATGCCCTAGAGCCCATGTAAAACGGATGTATTTCATATATATGAATTCATATTCTTAATAAAAAGGCATCATTCATTTATTAATGCTATATTTAAATACATGAAGTCCTAGATATTATAAACACAGTGTAAAGGCAATCATGAAAGTGTTCATGATATGAGATGTCTATTACATGCACATGTGTTAATATCTAAATATCCATAGTAATATAATTAACAAGATAGGACATTCTTAATTCGGATAGACTAGCATATGTTATGCTTCTTGAATGGTTTAAGCAGTGATTCTCATAACTCTGATTATGAAAGATAATCGAAGCTAACATGTGGATGGTTGTTAGAAGAACAAGTTCATTGGAGACCTACAAAGATAATCCTCACATGGATATTAAATCTATATGAGTAAGGAATCTCTTCATAGCGGTTGTGCAAGTATCCTTAGACTTGAAATCACCAAAGTGGTCTTAAGTAGCAAGTGGTATACTTTGACTCCATAACTGATTACTTCTAACTGGGGGTAAACATAGTTAGAAGGTTGGGCATATCATGACCTACTTGAAGATAGTTGAGTTATTGACAAAGGATTCACCATCCCAAATTTATTAAGGGAAGTTATTTCACATGATTTTATAATTGCCTTGTCCAGAGAATCTCTGGCCAGAGTAATATGCCAAGATGGATAGGGATCCATGAAGAGCATTTTGGGAACAATGGATAAATTAATAGAACATACATAATTAGATTTATATGAGTTGACATAAATCCATACTCATAATCTAATTGAGATAAGAGTGGTGAAAGGAGTAATTGCACGGTAACTATTTCTATAGAAGGGTATAGTCAAACCACTTGACTTTCCTAACATTTGGGTAGTCATGATGCCTAGCTAGAGGCCAATCATAACTTATATAATAGTGCATCATAAATATCAATAGGGATTGATAAAATGATTTAAAGAAGTTTAAATCATGTGAGTTTTGAATATAACTCACAATTATATATTATACTGCCAATATGGATAGGAACCCGATAGGTCACACACATATAGAGAAAAAGGATAAAATGGTAAAATGGAAAGAATAATAATATTTGATATTATTTTTGAAATAGAGAAGTGAATAAAAGAATAATTAAATAAAGAGTTTAATTAATTATGATCAAGTATAATTGTTTGCAGAACTTTTTAGAAATATTTTATAAAATGGACCTAATTCAAATATTGTATTTAATAATTAATTATTATTGGACTATAAGTGTTATAGGGCTGATATAATAATTAATATATCCATTGGAGAAATTAAAAGAGGCCCAGAAGAATGATTTTGGTGCAAAAACCCTCTAGAGGAAGGGTTACACACCAAACCTTGAAAGAAGGCCTTAGAGGCCTAATTCTTGGAACAAAACAAATTAAATATATTTCATAAGTGTTATGAAGACTACATATTTAATTTTGATGGATTTGGAATTCACTGTGGTTTTCAATTGATCAAAGCTTACTTGGTAACGATCAATCCACTCAAATTTGATCCCCTTTCTGAAAAGCTTGGTGAGTGAAGAAGCAACAATCGAAAACCCTTTTACAAAATGGTGATAGTAACTGGCCAAACCCAAGAAACTTCTTACTTCTTTTACATTCTGTGGTGGCTTCCAATTCACAATAGCTTCTATTTTAACTAGATCTACTATGATGCTTTCAGAAGACACTATATGCCCAAGGAATGAAATGTTCTTCATCCAAAATTCATGTTTGCTCAACTTAGCAAACAACTGATTTTCCCTCAAGGTCTATAACATAATTTTCAAATGTTTATCATGTTCTACCTCATTCTTGGAATAAACCAATCTGTCATCTATGAACACAATCACAAACTGATCTGTGTGGGGTCTAAACACCTTATTAATAAGATCCATAAAGGCAACTGGTGCATTTGTAAACTCGAATGGAATTACTAGGAATTCATAATGCCCATAACGAGTTCTAAATATAGTTTTTAAAACATCTTATTCTTTTACTCGGAGTTGACAATAACTTGTTCACAAGTCAATCTTTGAAAACACTCCCACACCCTTTAACTGATCAAACAAATCTTCATTTCTGGGTAAAGGGTATTTGTTCTTCACTATTACTTTATTTAATTGTCTGTAGTCTATGTACATTCTCATAGATCCATCTTTCTTCTTTACAAAAGAAACTAGTACACCCTAAGGCGATATACTAGGCCTAATAAAGCCTTTATCAAGCAATTCCTATAATAGAGCCTTTAATTCTTTCAATTCCAATGGAGCCATCCTGTACTGTGTATCAGATATAGGAGTTGTACCAGGTGCTATTTCTATTGATAACTCTACTTCTCTTTTAGGTGGGAGACTAGGTAAATCTTCAGGAAATTCATTCACTACTAGGATCTCCGAAAGCCTTACCTTTTCTCTTCATGAATCAAGTACCAAGGCTAAAAAAGCCTCACACTCTTTTCTCTAAAATCTTCTTGCTTGCATAACAGATATTACATTAGCCATTGTTTCAGATCGTATGCCCTAAAATACCACTTTATCACCATTAACATCTTTAAGAGTTACAGTATTAATTCCAAGTTAACTATGGCATGATGTCTGGACATCCATTCCATACCTAAAATAATATCAAACTCCCAAAACGGTAATTCAATAAGATCAGCAATAAATTATTTCCCTTGAATTACAATAGGACACTCTCTATATACTTTATTAACGACTATACTGTGACCTAATGGGTTTATAATACAATTGTCAACTTTTAGTTCATGTACAGTTGGTATTTTTTCTACCCATATCCCTAATGCATACATAATAATGAGTAGAACCCAAATCAATAAGTGCATGCATATCATAATAAAAAAGAGAGAAAATACCAGTTATAACCTTCGGAGCATTTTGATCCTCTCGAGCTTTCATAGCATAAACCCGACCTAGATAAGTTAGTGCCATAGGTATATCAATTATTTCAGACACATTTCTACATTGGGACCCAAGATGATTCGATCCCTTATGTCTCCTACCTCTACCTTTTCCAAAAGAAGATGTATTAGAAGCTCCCTTACTACCTAGCTGTACTAAGCCTTGCTCTCGCTTTAGAGGACAATTAGCCATATAGTGATCGATGTCACCACACCTGAAGCATGCATCAGATAATTTCCTATAGGTACCCTAATGATATCTAAAATAATGCAAACATTCCTATGGTTGTCCTCCACTTTGCTTCATCGAGGCTTCTCTATCAAACTTAGTCATGGATGGAAACTCTTGCCTTTTCTCTCTTCTTGTAGAACTGTACCCTAATTTAGTAGCCTGGAACTACTCAGTACCTCTAAACCTCTTCCTCATGGTGGCTTCACTTTTAGAACTACTTCTTTTCTATTCTCTCTCTTTCTTTGCTATATCATATTTTTCAACTTTCATAGTAGTATTAATCAATTGATTAAAATCCACCATGTTCAATGATTTATATCCTAACAATTTTTCTTCGATTCTATCATTCAGCCCATCTTTAAAGTGCTTGCATTTAAAAATGCCTGTCAACATCTCATTGGGAACATACTTGCACAAGTGGCTAAATTCTCTTTCATATTCAGCCATAGAGAAAGTTCTTTGTCTCAAATTCATGAACTGTTTCACTTTTTCTTCCTTGTATGCCTCAGTGACATATTTCTTTGTGAACTCATCTTTAAAGAATTTCTAAGTAAGTGGGTTAAGTAGTTGAGGCTGTCTCAATACCAACTTCCACCAGTCATATGCCATGCCTAGGAGTAAGGATACATCACAAGATACCTTTTGATCAATAGGACAATTAATTTCCTTAAATATTCTTTCCAACTTTTCCAACTAGAATTCAGCTTCTTCATATTACTCTAATTCGTGCTCAGAAATTCACGGACTCTATATTTTCTAATTTCTGATATTAGAGCTTTGGGCATTGTCATCCTTTGTAAGATTTGAGCCATATCCTGAGAAATCCTTAATAGAGCTTTTGTAGGAATGGCCACAAGAACTTCATTTTAATTAGTTGATTAAGACACTAGGTTGGAAGGATTAGTCCTTGGTAAGGTACTTTCAGTTGGTTCTTCTATAGTATCCCTAGAATAGTTCTCAATCCTTAATCTATAAGAAAATAGGGAATTATGCATTGGGCCAACACGACACTATCTAATATACTTAATTTAGACTCTTATTGCCCAAAAAAGGCTAAACCAATTGCTCTAATACCAAGTTGTAATGCCCACATTTTTATACATCTTTTAATCGATGCATTAACCATAATATCTTACTATTATTTACATTTATGCCTGATTTTGTTACTTATATAATCTTTTTCATATTAGTAGTTATATCATGCTATAGCATTTATCTATGTGGGTGAAAATTATCTATTAAATATGTCTCTTTTTAATTTAGCTTTATGCATGTTAAATCATGCTTGATATGATTATATTGTCTACTATCATCCATCCACTATACTTATACATGTCATGTATATATTAGAATATACATTTTATCCATATTATATACATCTTTATATGCTTATATCAATGAGTATTATCACAAAATTACTATTACAAAAGTTCCCTACATTGAACTCTTAGACTTGTGTTGACCTTAGTCCTAATGTAGAGATCTTCCCTATCAAAACTATTCTACAAAACCTACATGGATAAAATAACTTGTGCTAAGCTATAAAGCATAGTGGAGACATAAAAACAATGGGTGGCCACTCAAAGTGGTCATCAAAGCAACATACCAAATGCAACATATATTCACATATATAAGCCTTTCGTATAATACTTATTTAAGAAACATAGTAATACACACACACACACACACATAAATACATATACATGGCAATTATCATAGTGGATTAGTTCAACTTGTATGTCATCATGATTATACAGAAGGCATACAATAGAATTATTTTTCATGATGTGGGTTCCTTTTAGTCATAAGTAATATATCTTGTATAAAACATGTATGAAAGACGTTTGTAGATCTTCATAATTTCATATTAAATCATGGGCATAAAAACATACACATTTATAATTTAATGATTATAACCATCTTTTATATCCTGATATAACTCTTTTAACCTCTTATAGCCTGCTAAAGTTCTATAAGTGAATAACAAGATTGTAAATACCTAAAGGTATTGAATACTGTAGATATCTAAAGATATCAAAACTATAGACACAAATAGGGTCGTTGTACTGTGGATCGATCAAACCAGACCCAAACTGTATCGGCTAACAACCTAAATGGGGCTGTATATGATCTAAACGGGATCATGTCTGGAAAAGACATATACGGGTCACTGTACTGTAAGCAGCTGTAATTCCCTATATGCACTTATCTATCCACTATTGAACTCTATACGTAGGAAATGCTTTAATTGATTTTCTTTTCATATAACATGTTCATTCTTATATCTCACAATTAAAATGTGACTATAGTCATATAATAATTGATTCATCACTATGGCATATTTCATATGCATCAATCATATGGCTTTTCAAGTTCTTTTAACTTACTTTCAATAGCTATCTCATGTGTTCATAATATGCCTTTTTAATAAAATAGTGGAACATTCCTGTTTGGTTGTTCATTACAACACATGCCTCACATATGAAACTCTATAACATGTCATAATATTCAATTTCATTATATCATATAATTCAGTAAATTTTTTAGTCATACTTTAACTATACATATATCAATACTATGGTAATTTTGGTTCTTAGCATGCTATAGTGTTGTTCATAATCTATAGAGGTGCTCAGATTGTACAACAAGTTCTTTCATACAAAATCAAGGCAACAAAAGAAGGGTACATATTACATAGGCAAGTCGCGAGTGCAACCGAGGCAAAAATAAAAGTCTATATATAGTGCATTGTCGCGAGCACAACTATTCGTGCGAGCATGATGGATGCGGATTATAAATTCCAATATCTTTTCTTTAACAACTCTTGTAAGGATTCCTTTTTATGCCTAAATAGCTTACTCAAGCTTTACACCATTTTATCCTCGATTTCTTTCATTATTAATTCATATCACTTCTAATTAATACCTTTAATTTAGATTCCATAATTTGACATCAAAATATAATATAAAACATGTGTATACCATGAATAGTTAAGGGTCTTTTCATGCTAAGTCCTCCTTTAGAATTTATAATTATACAACAATGTTAAGCTATTAGGGAATAATCCCTCTAAGAACTCTAAGTTCTTTCATCATTTTTTACATACATCAATATTTCTACATTATAGTCAAAGACTTTAATTTTTATGCATTGAAAGAACAAGAATATCTATCTAAACACAAAACCACACAAGTCCCATACCTTAGCTAAAACCACTCGGAATCCCTACTCCTTTAAGACTCATTTGCCCTTATTCTTCTTGCTACTATCTTCCTCTGTAAACATGTCACATATACTTGCATTAAAATCTAGAATTTCCTCTCCATCAAAGTACACAAACCTTACCATTTAGATGAAGAAGGAGAAGAAGAATTAACCCCTCAATTACTCCTTTCTTTAAATACATGTAATAAATTTACCTTTCAATTTATAGTCTTTCTTAATTCAAATGCCACTTCTAACTTTCTAATAACATTTACCCCATAATGAAATCTATTCATGAATTAAGCCCTCAATTAATCATATATTATAAATTCCCACATTTGTAATATGAAAAATCAATAATGACCTTATTAGAATAAATGAACATTTAAATTGCATATACATCTTCTAAATATTTATATTTTCTACTAAGGCCATGTTTAGGATGTTAAAATCAAAAAACTTATAAATGATTTTTAGACAATTTTCAAAAAGGGTCAAATTTAAAATGAGCTTAGAAAATTTATTTTAATATGAAAGCTTTATTATTTCTACCATAGGACAAAATACCCTTAACAAGGGTTTCAAAACCTAGATTTAATAGATAGTGAAAATAATGAAAATATTGTTAATAAATTTCCAAAAAAGTTTGTAGCATTTATGAATAAATGTATAAACTTTAAGTCGTTAGAAACTGGAACAAGATAAAATTGTTTTATAACATTATCATTAGTGTACTTACTCAGATAGATGATGGAATTTCAAATTCTTAGATCATTTCCTAATTTAAGGGATTAAAATCAAGTTCTAAACGTAAAAATTTTAAAAAGAATTATTTTGAAAATGAAATTTGAGCGATGTTTAGCAACTGTACTAGATCGGCTAGTAATATAGGGAAATGTAGACTAAGACCTCAAATATTGTACCCAAGCGAAACTTGTGTTTATATGAAAATTTTAGATTCTTAGAATGAAAACTTTATGTGATAGAGAAGGAATTAAGATCCCAAAAGTTGTAATGGTTTATAGATGACTAAACTAAAATAGAAATTTAAATAGTAAACTAAAGTGAACAAGCGAAAGTTAAAACAATTAAACTCAAACTTAAATGAAAACAAGTAAACAAAATAGATAAAATGCAATATTGGAGCAACTTTCACTAAAGGACTATCCATCCTAACTTATATCATAATGACTTAATTTAAAAGAGAACACAAGTTATCGTGAAGAAATTACATGAAAAGGCAAGATATCTCAACACAAGAATACCATTTTAAGCATTAAACCTTTCATGTTCAAAATTATTCAACACTTAGCATAAAGATCAAATTTTAACCTCCTAGATGTCTATTAAATTCTTTTGCAAGTAAATTTAACTTTCATTTATTCTAAATTTTTACTTTTCTTAGTCTTAATCTATTATTAGACTACACCTTAATTAAGAACATAATCATGCATTAATACCAATAAATTAACCTAAAAACATGCAAACAAATAAATATGTATAAATCAATCATCAACTATTAATTCAAATAAGTCAACAATTAAATTATAAATAACCTAAGGTAAGAATTTGCACAAAGCCAAGAAATAATCAACTTGTATCACATTATGTGCGAATTAAGTCATTACAATATAAAGTTGAGGATTCAAGTACCCTATAGCAAAAGTAAAGAGAACTACTCAATAGTCATATTGAAAATTAAAGCAAGATTAAGAACAGAACAAAAAACATAGAGTGTAGAAGCTACCTTAATTAGTGGTTATAGAAAAACCAGAGGAAAGTCCTGCACCAAGCTTTGTCTCTTTTTCTACGAAGAAAAATAATGTAAAACTAACTAAGCTATATTTTAGGTTGAGTTGCTCTCCCCTCGTGTTTAAGTGCTTTGGTGCTTTATAAATGAAGAATCTTACCGAAAAAAGAAGTTTTTATTTTGTAAACTTCCTAAACCAAGTTGTAGAAGAATTCATCTTAAACAGGAAGTCTTTAACATGTTTCCTCATTAATCACTCGGGAGAGTGATTTTATCACCCAGAAGAGTGACCTTTTTGCCTTGGGAGAGTGATCTTATCTTTCGGGAGAGTGATACCCTTCTGTACTTTGAACTCTTGATTTTTGACTCTTTAGTTGAGTGATTACTCACTCAACTAAGTGATCCTTATCACTTAGCCAAGTGATGGTATTCTATTATGCATAAAAGTCAGTATTTTATGAAATTACAAAAATGCCCCTAAACTTCTGTCTTTTCCAATTTAGTCCTTCAAATTGACCCTGAAAAACACCAAAACCTTCACTTATCTCCAAAACATAAATTCTAACTAATTAAACACAAATTCAACTAAATTAAAAACAAAAATGACTAAATTAATCATCTAAAAACACAATAAAACTAACATATAATTCACAATTATAAAATACCCTACACTTAGCCTTTGCTCGCCCCTGAGCAAATTTAAACAAAACAAAAACCTCAAAATATTAAAACTTTAATTAAGAATCATGCATTTGAAACCAAGCTTAACAATTAGTAAGGGCACTTAACAAATTTTAATTAGATTAGATTCAAACAAGACAATAAGAGCTAGTTTCCTTGTGTGTGTGCAATACCAGAACATTTTAAACATTTTCAAAATCGAAACACCAATGCAAATTATTAGTTAAGCCTTAGGAATAATGTACACCTAAGTGTACATTTGGTTTCGTACTTAAAATACTAGAAACACCAGAAGCCTCTCTTTTAGCACCAGAACCCGAAGGTCATCTTTACTATACAACTCAAAAAATCATCTTAGAATCACTTAGGTCTAAAATTTGGGTTGTAATGGGGTTAATGTGATGGCAGACAAGAAATAGATAATGGATAATAAAAAAGAACAGCCATTCTAATTTGAATAAACCAAAACCTTTAAAATTGCAATCACTAAACACAACCCTTTCTTAAACTTTTAAAGCATAACCAGAAATAAAGCTAAAATTTCTCTTTAAATGCCTTATTTGAAAGAAGCCAACTATTCTTATCCATGAAAAAATTTCTCTTTGCAATAAATGCTAGCTTTTATTCTTTTTCAAACCACTTGATTGAAGGCTATACGAGATTTCCATGAAGAATTACATGGCATATTAGCACAATTTGTAACACCCTAAAAATTCATCTATTATACACAGTATGTTTTAGAACATGCATAGTAGTCCTAGGACAATTATCAGAGTGATTGCACTAGTATAAGATAGAGAAAACCTCAAAGGCTTAAAGATTAAATGTGCTCACAACTGAGCAATCATGGGATGGGTGACAATTTTAGGAATTGCAGTTAAGAATTTGATGAGATAATATGAGTTAAATGGAGTCTAGAGGTATAATTTTAGAAGAAATTTAGCGTAAATAGGTCCCCAAATCAAGTAGAGAAGCATTTTCTCGGTTACCGTTAAAGGGTTGACCGAAAGTTTGATCAGGCATTGGAAAATTTCACAGAGCTCTAAAAATTATTTTGATCATGTAGACCCATTAGAAAAAGTAAAAATAAGCCATTGGAATTTAAAAATAAAATTTCTAACAATTTTTGAATTTTAGGTTTCGGACTGGCGGAATTTGCCTCTAGAGCAAGAAGTATATCGAAACGATATTGGAATGAGCTAGAATTTTAAAACCATGCTCCTACATATGCTTGTACATATGGGGCAAAATTTCAGAGCACTCTGACAAGCAAAACATCGATTTCAGAAAAAACAGTCAAAAATCGATATCAAATCAATTAATGGGCTTAATTGCCATATTTTATTCATCTACTAACATGGAAGTCATTAAAAATAAACCATAATCACCTACAAGCAGTACCATAGTTAAAAGATTTGTAGGGATTAAGGAAATGGTGACAAGTGGCTTAAAAATAAGCCATTTGATCAAATAGTAAATGGAAGAATTTGGGCCTTAGATTTGGTAGACCTCAAGACAACATAGAGGGGCTAGAATCATCTATAATTCTGTCCCAAATTATGTTATTCTCCCCTCTATTCCATAAGAAATTCAAACCTAGCCACTAAATATCCACCCCAAATTTTAACCACATACTTCAGAGATCATCCTTTAAACCCTAGAAGTTGGATTACATCAAGGAAAAGCTTTGATTTGGAGTTTTTTTAGACGGAGATGGTTGACCAAATTAGGTAACACTTTATTTTTTTGTTAAATTTGATTAGGAATTTGTTATGAGCTTATAGAGCATGATTAGGAGGGTTAGTAAATTTTAATTACTTTAATTCATGGCTGAAACTTATTATTTTCCCTCTTTAAAATTCAGTCTAAAGAGGAAGATCAAAGAAAAGACAAAGATAAGGAGAAAGAATGAGAGGAGAAGGAAGATTAGGCCATTTTGAATCCAATATAAGGTTAGTGGATACAATTTATACTTAATTTCATTTTTACATTATGAAACTAGGTGAACCTATGTAAAAATGAGAAATAATTCAACCTAACATGATAAAATGATGAATTAGGATGATTTGATTGTGATTTATGTTGGATTTTAACGGTTACATGCATCACATACATGAGCGGAATTTTAAAATTTTTTAACCATTAAATATGATCTTGCCATGAATACATAATATAACTATATGAGAATAAAAAAAATCACCTTTGATTTTTGTTGAACAGTTGATTTTACTTCGCACCGGGTTGTCACAAACCACAGTGTCCAAAATCGAACACCTCCAATGAGTAATCCACACTAGAGAGGGGTAAATTGAACCAATAAATTGGTTTTTAACTAGGGCTGGTTGAAATTCCCAAGAGCTAGCTTAGGAGTTGGCGCAAAAAGGGAGAGAGAGATTAAGAGATAAGACTTTTTTTTTGTTTTAATCACTAAACCCTAATTCTCATTAGTTAGCCCTTTATAGTTAGGTTAAAATTCCAACTCCTTAATGAGATTGGGCTCTTTAAAATTGCTGGAGAATTATTAATTGGGCCTCTGGAATTAATTATAATCATTTGGGCTTAATTAAATCCAATTTAAACCTTTTCATAAAACTCTATGCACAAAACCCACAAACTAAGCCCTTTGTGCAACTAATTGGATTTAAATACACAAATGGATTCCAAATCCAATAAAATTAAATATTTGGGTTCCATAACACTTATGTAACATATATAAATTAATTTGATCCATTAAATAGGCCATTAAGGCCTTCTGTTCTGAGGTAGGCATGTGGCCCTTACAGAAGGGCTTCCGCCAACTGCTTCATTCCTCTGGCCCTTAATAATTGTTCCAATGGACTTATTAATTATTATACCAGTCCTATAAAACTTATAGTAGTCCTAAAACACTTATAAGACAATAATAATTAATCATGAAATACATTATTTTAATTAGGTCCAATTTTGTAGAACATTTCTCAAAAGTTCCGCGGACAATTTTATTTGATCATAATTAATTAAACTCTTTAATTAATTATTATCATATTCTCTTCTCTACCTTTATAATAATATCAAATATTATTATCCTTGTCATTTTACCATTTTACCCTTTTCTCTATATGTGTGTGACCTATTGGGTTCCTGTCTATGTTGGCAGTATAATAGTAATTGTGAGTTCTATTCAAAACTCACATGATTTAAACTCCTTTAAATCATCTTATCAATCCCTATTGATACTTTTGATAAATCATTATACAAGTCATGATTGGCCTATAGCTAGGCATCATGACTACCCAAATGTCAGGAAAGTCATGTGGTTTGACTGTACCCTTTCATAGAAACAGTTACTGTGCAATTACTCCTTTCACCACTCTTATCTCAATTAGATTATGAGTATGGATTTCTGTCAACTCATATAAATCTAATTATGTATGCTCTATTAATTTAACCATTATTCCTAAAATGCCCTTCATGGATCTCCATCCATCTCGGCATATTACTCTGGCCAGAGATTCTCTGAACAAGGCAATTAAAGAATCATGCGAGATAACTTCCCTTGTTAAATCTGGGATGGTGAATCCATTGTCAATCACTCAACTATCTTTAAGTAGGTCATGATATACCCAATCTCCTAACTATGTTCACTCCCAGTTGGAAGTAATCAGTTATGGAGTCAAAGTATACCACTTGCTACTTAAGATAACTTTGGTGATCTCAAGTGTAAGGATACTTGTACAACCGCTATGAAGAGAGTCCTCACTGACATAGATTTAATATCCATATGAGGATTCTCTTTGCAGGTCTCCAATGAACTTGTTCTTCTAACAAGCATCCACATGTTAGCTTTGATTATCTTCCATAATCACAGTTATGAGAACCACTGCTTGAACCATTCAAGAAGCATAACATGTGCGAGTCTGTCCAAATTAACAATGTCCTATCTTGTTAATTCTATGACTAGGGATATTTAGATATTAACACATTTGCATGCAATAGACATCTCACATCATTAACACCTTCATGATTGCCTTTGCACTATGTTTATAATATCTAGGACTTCATTTATTAATTTAAGATTTACAAACTGATGTATTCAAACATAACATTAGTAAATGAATGATGCCTTTTATTAAGAATATAAATTTCATACATATGAAAAACATCCCTATTACATGGGCTCTAGGGCATACTCTCTAACAATTTAATGAAGAAATAAAATTCTAGTGTAGACCGAATTGGGTACTAAAGTTTAACATAAGTTAAAATAGTAATTAAAGTTGTATTTGGTATGAAATATACATTATAACATGTGGAGAATATTGTAGGATTTATTAGAATGCAAAATGATAAGTTTACTTAATAATACATAATGATGGACTTAAAGAAAATATAAGAATCTTAAGATAAATTGGAAATGTCATGTTATATAATTGCTTAAAGTGACATTTGAGACGTAATTGGCATGCAAATAGAGAAGAAATCAAATGGTATGTGGTGGTTCCTATTAAGGCTGAATGGTATATGTATGGATATTACTATATTATCTTTACTTTCACATGATATCTTATATATTTATGGTGAATGTAGAATGATTAAGCATAATTGGATACCTTATGACCATGTAGTACATGTGACATAATGTGGTTAGTATGGAAAAACATATGAAATTATGACATAAGTTACAAAATATAGTTGCCCTTAGTGTACAATGTGTAATTCGAGATGCTAGGATATAATGGCTAGCCATAGGAATATATATATCGTAGTAGCATCACGAGATTTTTTGGAAAGTACACATATTGGATAGTCGGCATAGATAAATTTAGTGGAGTAGCAGGATCATGACAAGTGGTCCCTCCACCCATAAGGTAAAAAATTGAGTTAAATAGGTTAAAAGGCGAAAATGTAATTACATAGAAAAATAGGGGTACAAAGGTAATTTGGCACTAAACATGTAATTAAAAGAGTTAAATTAGTTAAATAAGTGAAAAAGGGAAAAATTATAATTAAAGAAAAATTTCATGGGCTAAAATGTAATTTGCCAGCTTTCAAGTAACATAAGGACTAAACTGATAATTTACCATCGCAAATGAAATACAAATCTAAGGAAGCAAAAATGACCAAAATTGTAGTTAATTAAGGTAAAATATAAAGAAAAAGGAATCCAGGGACTAAACGGTAATTTTCCACAAGGTTAATAAATTTGTTAAATTAAATAAAGAAATTAATTATAAAATTAATTAAATGTTAATTTAAAGGAAAACAAGATTAAAATTTAAATCAATTAAGCAAATAAAACACTAGGGGTATAATCATAATTTCACTTAATCTAGTTATGTAGATGAAATTTTATGTAGATGTATCCACTACTAGGCAACAAAGTTGCTTAGTGCATGGTTTGTTTTGACTGCGTGCAGGGCTAGGTGAAGTGAAGGCATCCAAGGAAGACCTCGTTGCATGTACATAGTGAAGACTTTTCATATCTATGCTTTTAATGTATGTAAATTAATGTGAGGACAATTGATGAATGTATTGTGAAATTAAGATGTATATTATTGCATGTAATTGAACTTTAAACCTTAGTGGATTGATGAATCATATCTGATAAGCTTTATGTATTGTGTGATATGTGGTGGGCTGAAATAGAAGTGCAATGTATGTAATTGGAGTATTAGAGGTGGAGTTTACCATTAGAGAGTGTTAATTTGAGAATTTGTAGGTTTCGATAGCATGATTTATAAGCCATACTGTTGCCAAAATTTTTACCAAATTAATAGTAACTTAGCGATGGTAATATGATTATGGGATATTGGTAACATTAACATGGATTCGACTTTGCTTATAACCTAAGAGACGAGCTAAACAGTTATGTGATTTTTATTGGTAATGCCCTTTGAATATATGGTAATATGAATGAACGTAGGGTGTCACACAATTACTTAACTTCATTTCACAACCCTTTGCTAAACAATTCAGTACACCCTTTTAAATTCCCAATTCCTTTTAATTTATCAAATTTTTAGAGTGGCTACTCTTAAAAAGGTGAGGAAAAAACTATTTAGGCTAAATGGTTATTTTCATGGGTGTAATAAGAAAATTAAGATGGCATGCTAAATTAGGTTCAAAGTGGCTTAACAAACGTAAAAATGTAAACAAGGCAGGAAAATCAGTCTTTTATGGTTAACAAGAAAATTTGCGTCTAGATCATTTTCTAAATTGAATTAAGTTGATATTATGCTTTGAAGGGTGATGGTGAAGGTTCTAGTGCTCTAAAATTTCTTACTTAATCATTCAATGCATAGGTTTTTCTCTAAGTTCAAAAGTTAGGCTATAGTGCTCATAAAGTAAAAACTAACAAATATGTACCAAGTTGAATGTTAACCTAGCACAAAAATTCATTAAGCAACATACATGTTCTAATACTAAACTAAGAATCTGACTCATGCACATTTTAAATTAAAGTTCGACTAGTTTAATTTTTTAGGATAAACCAGGGCAAACAAGCCTTGTGTAACTAAATGATAATTTTGAACTACTTACATAACTATTGTTATTACTTCTTAATTTTAAAAATTACTGAAGTTAATTCCTAGACAACATATAAAGAAAAAGGAGAAAAAAACTAATAACAACAAAACACAAAATATAAAATTCATGAATAAAAATGAGGCTATGAATTTTCTACTTCCTGAACAAATTTGAGCTTAGTAAGCTCTACCCTCCTCCAAAAAGTTTTCTATCCATAGAAAATAAAACAACATTAGATTAAGTTAAAGGAAGTGGAGGTGATGGATATCTCTTCCAAAAGTTATGAACAAATTTCTCAAAATTCTACTTGAATTTCATGATTGTATCCTGCATATCGCCTATCCATCCCTACAACATATTCACTCGCCTATTAACCTACTAGAATAATGTGGTTATCTGAGGTAACTCATTGGCAGTAGCTAGTTGTGCGTCTACTTGATCAATTGTCTTGTAAGCAACTCCCGTAGGATCATTCTCTGTTGTATTCGACTCATCTTGAAGCTCTTCAACTGGAATACCATTCAATCTCAAGTACTATTCTCTCTTTATCCAGTGGCATCAAGGTTTTATGTGCAAAACCTTCATGTGCTTGAACATAACATTATCGATGTATTCAAAATCTCCAGTAAGTGCATCCCTTAAATCTGGATGGTCCACTGCCTTAGCTAAAATAGTAGTGATCCAACCTGTAGAAATTTCCTTGATATTGGATGGGCACTTCTATAACTCCTTAATTTTCTGAACTATAGTTGATGCACCATTAATGGTGATACCATCAACCATACACCTTAAAAGCAGTAGTACTTATGAAGCATTTATAACACTTAGACCACCCAGACAATTGAAAATTTTCTTGGATAAAAATCTATGAATAACTCTCAAAGCATGATCTTGAAGGGCATGAACTTTGCGCCACCCACCTTTCCATGGTTCTAGATTGAGTGGATTCATTAACCTTTCCCTATTCTCCTCATAAGTGGCATCCATCAATTCACCTAAGGCATCCACCGAAAAAGCCCAGATATTCTAAAAATTGACCAAAGCTCCTTGAATACCCCTTTTTGCCTAATTTGAAACCCATCTATACCATTGCCACCTTCTCCCTTAAAATAGGATTCAAAGGAGTATAAGTAATCTAAGTGTGAGGTAGACTTTAGGCGTAAGAGCTATAAAATACTTCCATCCGATGTTTTGAAGCAGCAGGATATCACCCCATAAATTTCCCGCTAGTATGTACAGGTACAACTCACTCAAAAAGGAAGGCTTGACATAAGTGCAAGAACTAAAATATTCATATTTTACATGCTTCTCCTTATCCACATAAGCTGGGATGTCTAAGCTAGAGGAGCTCGAAGCTTCATTACACTTAGCTTTCTTAAGAGCCACGAAGGGCACTTAAAGGACAAAGAGTGAAGAAAAATGTGAATTTAGTAAAAAGTGCACAAGAAAGTGGGAATTGGAAGTGGGTGAGTGGTGTATGGTGTGTGCAAGAGTGAGTGTGCCGTGAGGGAGTAGGAAGGGGCGGGGAAGAAGAAAGGGAAGGAAGGAGGGAGTGGAAGAAGAAGGGGAAAGAGAGGAAGGAAGGGGGAGAAAGGCGAGAGGAAGAGGGAGGAAGGAGGGGGTGCTGGAGAGTGAGATAGGGAGAGGGAAAATGCATAGGAGAGTGAGACAGAGAGAGGGAAAAGAAAACGAAAGGGAGGGTAGATGGGCTAGACTCGGTCTAGTGAGGCAGAGCATGGGTGGGGCATTCGAGGGAGTTGGAGGAGGAAAGGTGGTAGTGCTTAGGCGAGTGAGGCATAGGGGCCAGGATGCATCAGAAAGCGAGGCAGGCACTACAAGCTAGCAAGGTAGGCATGGGGGCAATAGTGCTCGATCGATTTTAGACTTATTGAACTCCAATCACCTAAAATTCTCCCACAAACACTTAGGTGAGTGTGTGCACACTCAGGAAAATGTTTGTACTGCACTCATAAAAATAAATTCATTTTTCTTCACATCAACATGCCAATTTAAACTCATATTCTCTCAAAATTTTTTACCATACTTTAAAAATTATTTAACAAACGATGAGCTAATTGTACTAAATGGACTAATAACAAGATCAAGAGCTAAAAATTTCAAGAAAGCACTTCAATCCTACAAGGGTAGAATTGTAGGTGCTAGAATTATACATTCAACCCTAGTTGATTAGATATGATGTTGCTGGTCGTCATGATCTTTTGAGATTCTATGCCATTTACAATTATGCCCATGAAGGATTGAAGTGCTTCTTAGAAGTTTTTAGCTTTTAATCTTGTTACGAGTCCATTTGGCATGGCTAGCCCATATTTTGTTCCATTTCTCTTATAATGTACCATGATTGTGCTTTCACTATTTCCTCCCTCTTCAAAATAATTCATTTTCAAATTTAAATCAAAGTCAAAATAATGTAAGTCCAAAACAATAAAAATAACACTAATATTATACTCACCTGGCAAGTCTATTTTGTTTGCATTGTCATTGATGCATTCCAAAATATGGAATATTCAATCACCCCTTACATCTAGTTTTGTCTTTCTTTGTTATGGAAACCTCTCTTTTTGCATATGCACACAAGCCCAATCATATGGTTCAAAGATAACTTGCCTTCTTCCTTTATTTGCTTTTTGTACATACATATGATCCTTTTTCTCAATCTGTTCACATGCTTTGACATGTATTGTTTTAGCTAAGTAAACCTTCTTCTTGGCATCTAAACTAAAAATCTCATTAAATGTTAAAGGCATAAAATCTAAAATATTTAATAGGTTAAAACCATACACAATCTCAAATAGAGAATAACTTATAAAAGAACATGTAGAAGATTATATGCAAACTCAAAGAATGGCAAATGATAACTACGATTTAGTGTTTATTTTTAGTATATTTTTTTGTGTTTGTGTCTTGTTTTACGTGTTTTTTGTGTTTCATATGTTAAATTTCTCTTTTTGTGCCAAATAGAACAATATTGAGATTTATGAAGTTTAAGTGTGCTAAATAGTGAAAATTTAACTTTTGTGTAGAAATTTTGATTTGCACACAGTAGAGACCAAAGTGTCTCAGTCGTGTACCCTATAGAATAACCAATCTACACCACTTCATTAAAGCACATGATAGAGACCAAAGTGTCTCTACTGTATGCCAAGCATAATTCAAGGTAGTTCGGTCTAAAAAGGTGTATACAGCTAAGACCAAAGTGTCTCCATCATGTACAACTACAACAACACTATTTTAACTGACTCCAAATGGTTGAAACCAAAGTGTCTTTGTCATTTGCCTTTGTAAGAACTATACAAACTGCATTTTATTTGGTTTAAGGAGGTGTTTTTAGGTTTTTTTAATAGTTTTTAGTTCTAGTGTGTAGTTTTAGCTATTTTTACAGATCTCTAGGGTTTTATACTTTGATTTTACTTTTAAATACTACATTTTTTGTAACAACCTCTAACTAGCAACCTATTTCTATCATCATTCAATAAAAAATTTATAAAGCTTCATTCTATTTGCTTATCCTTTATATCATTCTAACGTATAATTATACCTATTATCATTTACGTGTTTAACTCAATATGCATTACTCTATGTCTGTGTCTGTGTGTCGGTGTATATTTATGTATGTATGTGTCAACAAAAGTCATTACGTATCATAAGTGCACGATTATACTATTATAGATTACAAAAGTGAGCCTTATATACTAAAAAATTTATCATTTACATATACATTCTTACTTATGTGCCATTCCTATTACAAAAAGTTATACAAATGACAAAATATGAACTTCATATTTTCAACTTCTTTTAAGACTTGTGTTGGCCTTCTGGATGTAGATTATAACCCTAAGCAAAAGTCTTAGCTCGAGCCTCTACACTTATATGCAAACCGTATTAAGCTATAAGGCTTAGTGGAGAACAAATTATATTGAATGACCACTCATAGTGGTAGTCACCCAACACATAATATGTATAAGATATGTTGCATTTATAATAGTTATGAAATAAAAGTTCATAAACAAGAAGAAAGAAGAAAACTATATCAATATTCGAGGCACAATATAAGAATACATAGCACATTGATAGAAATTATGTAGCTTAGCTTTTAATAAATTTCTTGTAAATTGTCTGCTTAAGTTTTATAGATGTGGATAACGAGAACTGTGGATACCTGTAGGTATCAATCACATAAATACCCGTAGGTCTTAAATTCTACAGATACCCAAAGGTATCAAACTTGTGGACACAATTAGTCAAAAACTATGCTCACAAATGAGGTCAGACTATAGTAGCTGCGACTTTACCTTACAGACATACATATCTATCCGCATCCGAACTCTAATTGCAGGCATTGAACCATTTTCATATGTATATATATATATATATATATATATATATATATAATTGCATGTAAATATTCAAATATCGATATATCTTATAATACTATAACTATACATATAATCAAATGAGATCATGAAAATATAATCATTCATGTACATATGTTATTCTAATTAATTAACTATAGTCATGTCTTTTCATGTTTATGTTATATGATTATATTAACTTTGGACTCATTAATTTCTATAACAAAGTACTATTAAGTATTCTTAAAAGTGTATAATTGGAGGAAAGTATTAAGGTTTGGAAAGAAAGGTAAACTTAGTCCAAGATTCATTAGCCCATATGAAGTATTGAAACGAATTGGATCAGTTAATTATAGATTGGTACTTCCTTTAGAGTTATCCAAATTACATGATATTTTTCTTGTCTCCATGCTTCAAAGGTATAGATCGGATGAATCTCATATCTTACCTCTACAAAAGATAAAGGTTTATTCTAATTATTCTTATAATGAGGAACCAAAGGAAATTCTAGCTAAGGAGATCAAACAATTGAGGAATAAGAATAGCCCCTTAGTTAAAGTGTTGTGGTGAGATCATGGTATGGAAGAAGCAACTTGGGAACTAAAATTAGCCATGAAAACACATTATCCCAATTAGTTTAAATCAGGTGAAAATTTCTAGGATGAAATTCTTTTAAGGGGGAGAGAATGTTAGGTCCCAATATAGGCCTTAAAAGTGAAATGTATGTTTAATTAAAATTAAAGTTAATTCATGTTTAATTAATTAATGAATTTTATAATGAGACCTAACATGGGCTAAATTGGTAATTTTATATTATAATCTACATGTGTATAATTAAAGTATAATAAAAGACTAAGGGTTTAATTGAAATAAAGAAGTAAGTCATGGGGTAGAAAGTTAGAAGAAGAGAAATTGGTGGGTAGAATTTTTGATGAAAGAAGCTCAATGAGTTAAGTGAGATTTTTATCGCCGCTTAAATTCTCTAGAATTTTGATGTATGAGAGAAAGAGATCACAAAAAAGGATGTTTAAAAAGGGAGTTTGGGTCGATCACCTAAAGGGAAAAAAAGAGCTGATCTTTTCCTTCTCTTAAAACTAGACTTTTCTCTCTCTTCATTCTTGCTAAATTCTTTTATAGTTTTTTGTGAGGGAAAGAATTTGATGTTGCATACTATAAGGTAATGGCTTATTTTTTGTCTCCTTTTTCATCTTTTTCTTTCGTAATTTGATAGAATTTCTTGGGGAGGAATTGTTAGGTATTTATGCGTGTAATTGTCCTCTATAGAAGGTGAAGTCAAAAAGAGCAAAGGTAAGGAGATAATGAAGGATTGAAGAAGGAATTTTGGATTTCAATAGAGGTATGACAACTATGAACATGTCTTGGTTTGCATGTGTTTGATTTTATTAAATTAAGATGAAATAATAGTTGAGATAAGAAGTTAAAATATAAACTCCATATATGTTTATCTCTAGGTTTAAATAAACAATGAATTTGAGTGCTAAGTGTGTTTGGAATTCTAAAGTGGTGATTTTCTAGGATAGACTGATGTACACAACAAAGACCAATTGGTCTCAGCCATGTGCACCATTCTATTTCAAGGAAAATATGGGGTACACCGTATAAACAATTTTTTCTTAGCCAAGTATACCCTTTTGAATTGAAGCTGCTTGGTTATACACAATAGAGACCATTCGGACTGAGCTATGTACACCCTTCTATACTAAAAATGAGTTATGGCATATGGTAGGGACCATTTTGTCTCAACCATGTACTTCCCTAGTTTACATGATTCTTGATACTAAAATTTAACACATGATCATTTATATGATTTTGAAGTAATTTAACCTCTGCTCAATAATCTATACTTTCTTTTATATGTCCTTAATAATGTTAGGACCAATCATCTAATGTTCTATTAACTTAGATTAATAGATTAGAGTTTTACATATTCGACCATATAAGGCTTGACAAGGTGCCATAGCAATACTAGTTTGAAAACTATTATCATATGAAAACTCAATTAGAGCAAGATATTTGTCCTAACTTTGTAGAAAATCCTAAACATATCCTCTCAACATATACTTTAATACTTGTATAACCCTTACTTATTGTCCATCTATTTGAGGATGGAAAGCAATGCTATAATGAAGCTATGTTCCTAAAGCTTGCTATAGACTTTGCTAGAATTTGGATGTGAACCTTAGATTTCAGTCCAAAATTTTAGATGCTAGCATTCCATTTAACCGAACAATCTCATTCACATATAATTCAACCAAATTATCCATTAAATAATATGATTGAACTTGTAACATCCTAATTTTATAACCCAACCAAATTACTGAATCATACATCTTTAATCAATTAACATTATGTTATTATAACATCATAAATTATTTGATCATACTATCATCATCATCATCATGCAAGTCATCATAGATGTTGGCTAGGTGCTACTAATTGTTCCCATACTTTAGTTCACATGCATTCAAGGATTACTATCACTATTCTCTTATTCTACTTGCTTGTACTATATTATGCATATGATAGTAGCTTTATATTATATAGACATGCATTTATTATTTTTTTAACAAAAGTGAGCATATACAACTCAACATGACCAAAGCTAGATACATTCTTTACAAATATATAACTATTAATGCCAAAATTATAAAAAATATATATATATATATATATATATTCATAAAATCCCTACATCAACTTCTTAATTGTCTTGTGTTGTCCTTTCCAGATGCAGAGAATGTCCCTAAGAAAAAGTCTTACCTACTGAACTTGCACAGGTCAAATAACCCATGCTAAGCTTTAAAGCTTAGTAGAAAACACTTCATAATAAATGACCACTCACAGGGGTCATCAATAAACACGTTCAACATTCATTAAATGTAACATAAGATATCAATGATAAATAAATAATTGACTCTCACAACATCTCAAAACATAATCAATAAGGCAATAGAGATAAACATATATCTTAGCATACATATTTCATGTGATTAATGGATATGCTATAAGCATTTACACTTGAGATACAATTTTCATAATTAAAACAAATTATATAGTTCAATAATAAAATATGAGCAATCATGATTAAATTCAAATTCTGTAATCACAATTATATTTGGAGTTTAGCTTACCTAAGTTATAAGAGTGAATAATGGGAATGGTAAATACCTATAGGTATCGGTCATGTAAATACTCGTAAGTATAAAGTTTGGTAGATCCAAATGGGATGAAACTATAGTCCTAATTAAGGACAACGGTAGACCCAAACGAGGCCAACTCAAGCAGTTGCAACTCTAGCCTTATATGCATACCTATCTATCCATAGTTGAACTCTAATTGCAGGCAATACTATATTCACATTCAAGTTATTTACCATTATTAAACTTTCACTGTACATGTGGAACATATAATATCATATAAACAAATATACCATCTTTAATATGTGAACATGTATTCTCAATCTCATATAACACTATGAGTAACTGTAATTGATCATGTATTCTTATAGTCATATACTTTGGCATGTTAACATATAAGCATTACATGTAATCAAAACATATAACCATGTTCATGCTATCACAATGAAGTAAATAACAACATACTTGTTCTTGTAATTTCTATATTCATACTTTATTAACTCATTATGTCTATTGCTTTACAATATGATATTATCACATATTCAATGAACTAATCTTTCTTTATATGTTGTTTCTATATTAAAAAATGGCTTAAAGATGTTTTAAGAGCGTTAGGTAAACTTTGGTAATTATTCGAAACTTTAAATCAATTAAGAGTGAGGCAAGGGAGGGTCACGGTTATTACCAAAAGTGTGTTGACTGTGATATAAGTGCATTTCAGGTTCTGGACTAACCTCACGATCAGTAGGTAAAAGGTATTGACCGTGACATAGGTTTATTTTTGATTCTGGACTGGTCTCACGGTCAGCAATAAAAAGCTATAGACCATGACATACATTCTTTCTAAAGCCAGATTTACTGGTTCATCTTGTTTGCAATTTTTGACCTATAAAATATCATTTTTAAGCAATGTTCCTTCTACAAAATTATTCCTCAATATTTCTAATTTCTTAAACAATAAAAACCACCTTATTGTCATATCTACATTTCAACATATTTAGAAATTACATAATGCTATTCTAGTGATAGGGTAGCAGCTTATTCTAGTTTTCAACCTAGATTTAGATAGGTTCAGAGGTAGATTTAGGATTTGTCTTCCGCATAGAAAAGGTAGATATAGAAGTCGAGTTTCTAACTCAATTTGAATTACCCTAATTTGCATTTCTCTAACTCCAAATATTATCAAAACAAACTCACTAGGTTAGATGAACTTAAATGAAGATTTTTGATAGAAAGGGAATTTTCAAGCATTTTGATATACATAAGTTAAATTCAAAATTTATATAATTAGGGATTACATTTACACACATTTACGTCACAATTTATCTTGGCATTCTACTCTTAAAACTTTAATATGGGGTTTAGCATTTCTTAACCAATTAACGCATCCATTTGTACACATCTATAAATTTATTAAGTCATTCTCAACATTTGACCTTGCTTACATCAAAATGAACTGAAATCAAGCATGTATGTCACTAAGACACCATAATCACATACCTTGGCCAAACATCTTATTCCTTCACTTTAATCTTTTACAACTTCCTTACCTTTGTTCTTCTCTCTTTCTCCTTTTTCTTCTACATATATACATTGTTGGATTTTAACCGTTACATGCATCACATACATGAGCGGAATTTTAAAATTTTTTAACCATTAGATCTGATATTACCATGAATACACAATATAATAATATGAGAATAAGAAAATTCACCTTTGATTTTTGTTGAACAGTTGATTTTACTTCGCACCGAATTGTCGCAAACTACAGTGTCCAAAATCGAACACCTCCAATTAGTAATCCACACTAGAGAGGGGTAAATTGAACCAACAAATTGGTGTTTAACTAGGGCTGGCTGAAATTTCCAAGAGCTAGCTTAGGAGTTGGCGCAAAAGGGAGAGAAAGACTTTTTTTTTTGTTTTAATCACTCAACCCTAATTCTCATTAGTTGGCCTTTTATAGTTAGGTTAAAATTCCAACTCCTTAATGAGATTGGGCTCTTTAAAATTGCTAGAGAATTATTAATTGGGCCTCTGGAATTAATTATAATCATTTGGGCTTAATTAAATCCAATTTAAACCTTTTCATAAAAGTCTATGCGCAAAACCCATAAACTAGGCCATTTGTTCAACAAATTGGATTTAAATACCCAAATGGATTCCAAATCCAACCAAATTAAATATGTGGGTTCCATAACACTTATGTAACATATATAAATTAATTTGGTCCATTAAATAGACCATTAAGGCCTTCTAGTTTGAGGTAGGCATGTGGCCCTTATAAAAGGGCTTCTGCCAACTGCTTCATTCCACTGGCCCTTAATAATTGCTCCAATGGACTTATTAATTATAATAACAGTCCTATAACACTTATAGTAGTCCTACAACACTTATAAGACAATAATAATTAATCATGAAATACATTATTTCAATTAGGTCCAATTTTGCAGAACATTTCTCAAAAGTTTCGCAGACAATTTTATTTGATCATAATTAATTAAACTCTTTAATTAATTATTATCATATTCTCTTCTCTACCTTTATAATAATATCAAATATTATTATCCTTGTCATTTTACCATTTTACCCTTTTCTCTATATGTGTGTGACCTATTGGGTTCCTGTCCATGTTGGCAGTATAATAAGTAATTGTGAGTTCTATTCAAAACTCACATGATTTAAACTCCTTTTAATCATCTTATCAATCCCTATTGATACTTTTGATACATCATTATACAAGTCATGATTGGCCTCTAGCTAGGCATCATGACTACCCAAATGTCAGGAAAGTCATGTGGTTTGACTGTACACTTCCATAGAAACAGTCACCGAGTAATTACTCCTTTCACCACTCTTATCTCAATTAGATTCTGAGTATGGATTTCTGTCAACTCATATAAATGTAATTATTTATGTTCTATTAATTTAACCATTGTTCCTAAAATGCCCTTCATGGATCTCTATCCATCTCGGCATATTACTCTAGCTAGAGATTCTCTGAACAAGGCAATTATAGAATCATGCGAGACAACTTCCCTTTTTAAATCTGGGATGGTGAATCCTTTGTCAATCACTCAACTATCTTCAAGTAGGTCATGATATACCCAATCTCCTAACTATGTTCACTCCTAGTTGGAAGTAATCGGTTATGGAGTCAAAGTATACCACTTGCTACTTAAGATAACTTTGGTGATCTCAAGTCTTAGGATACTTGCACAACCGCTATGAAGAGATTCCTCATTGACATAGATTTAATATCCATGTGAGGATTCTCTTTACAGGTCTCCAATGAACTTGTTCTTCTAACAAACATCCACATGTTAGCTTTGATTATCTTCCATAATCACAGTTATGAGAACCATTGCTTGAACCATTCAAGAAGCATAACATGTGCTAGTCTGTCTGAATTAACAATGTCCTATCTTGTTAATTCTATGACTAGGGATATTTAGATATTAACACATTTGCATGCAATAGACATGTCACATCATGAACACCTTCATGATTGCCTTTGCACTGTGTTTATAATATCTAGGACTTCATTTATTAATTTAAGATTTACAAACTCATGTATTCAAATATAGCATTAATAAATGAATGATGCCTTTTATTAAGAATATAAATTTCATACATATGAAAAACAGCCCTATTACATGGGCTCTAGGGCATACTCTCTAACATACATGCAGTCATGCATTAAACTCGAATTTCTCTTTCATTAAAATGCATTTAGACTTTAAGAAATAATATGAAGGAAGGAGATGAGAGATGAATCCATTACCTTACAAATTTCTTTTAAAAATTTCAAAATCACTTAGCTTGCAATAGAATTTCCCTTCAAAATCTTCAAGATGAAATTAAAAATTTTAGAGAGAGAGATGAGAGATGAAAGAGAGAGGAAGAAATCTCAATTCTCTTTCTTCAAAATGCCATCTTGACCAAGAACACAACCAATATTTGCATTTCTCTCTCTTACATGTATAATTTTAGACTTTATAAATGGGAGGAAAAGTCCCCTTTTTATCTTTTATTAAATTGCATGTAATAAGATGTCCCCTCTCCTTTCTTCCTTTCATAAATTCAATCCCACATTTCCTCTTTTTATAATTCAACCACAAATATATTTTTCTTAATTTCAATTGCAACTTTATAAAATTAATCATATTTAATAACTTATATAGAAAATATAAATAAAATTACTAATTTGCCCTTTTGATCCATAATTGAATTTCTCCTAATAATCAAACATTAATGATGAATATTATCATTTAATCATGCATTTCTATTAGGGTCAAAATTGGGGCCTTATACAACTAGTATGAAATAGGCTATTTTAGTCAATTTATCCATAATTGCCCATACTATATCATGTTTTCCCTATGTGAGAGGTAGCTTGTAATGAAATATATGGTAACATATTCCCACTTCCAATGTGGAACCGAAATAGGATTCAACAATCTAGAGGGGACTTGGTGTTCCACTTTCACCTGTTGACAAGTCAAACACTTGGAAACATAATCCACCACATCCCTCTTCATTCCAAACAACCAATAAAACTACTTTAAATCTTGTACATCTTATTACCACAAGGATGCATAGTAAAAACTCAATTCTGCACTTTATGCAACAACATTCTCTTCAATCTTTTATCATCTGGTACACAAAGCCTATTTTGATAATACACACACCCATATTTTGTTACTAAAAATTTAGATTGATTCCATTTATATAGTGATTGCACTATTTGTTGTAATTTTTTATCATTCTTTTGAGCATCAATTACTATTTGGCTCACATTAGGTTGAGCCTTTAATTGAGCTATACATGCACCATCTGATGCAAACTTCCATCCACACTACTGTAGCATCATAGTCACCATCATCTTCCGACTTATGGAATCATCCACTACAATTGCTTTACTGGGGTGTTAGTCAACTATATAGTCATAATCTTTAAGTAACTCCAAACATCTATGCTACATTATGTTAAGTTCCTTCTAAGTAAGCAAATACTTAAGACTCTTATGATATATATAAATCCTGCATTTTTCTCCATACAAGTAGTGTTGCCATATCTTTAAAGCAAAAACTACTACTGCTAACTATAAACCATGCATAGGGTAGTTCTGCTCATGAGGTTTCAATTTTCTAAATGCATAAGCCATGACTTGCCATCTTGCATCAGTACATAACCCAAACCAATTTTGGAAGCATCACTATGAAGAGAATATTCTTTACCCGATACCAATTAAGTTAGAAATAGAGCTTCTATTAGTATCTTCTTTAACTGATCAAAATGTGCTTGACATCAATTATCCCACTCAAATTTAATAATCTTTCATAATTGTTTAGTGATTGGAAAAGCAATGATTGAAAATCCTTAAATAATGCCAAAATAATAACTTGTTAAACACAAAGAACCTTACTTCCTACACATTTCGGGGAGGTTTCAAATTAATAATGTCTTCAACTTTATTTGTGTTAACTCTAATACATTTATAAGACAAAATATTCCTAGGGAAAGAAACATTCTCAATTTAGCAAATAATTATTTCTCGCATAAAGTTTGTAACATAATCCAAAAATGCTCCGCATGCTCAAATTCATTTCTATAATAGACCACTATATCATCAATGAACACTACTAAAAATCAGTCTAAGTAGGGTTGGAATACCCTATTCATTAGATCCCAAAAATCCGTTGGTGTATTGGTTAACCCAAAAGGCATAACTATAAATTTATAATTACCATATCGGGTTCTAAAAGTAATTTTTGGAGTATCCTCATCCTTTACCTGAAGTTGGTAATATCCTAATCATAAATTTTACTTTGAAAACACACCAACACCTTTCAACAAATTGAAAATCTTCTATCCGTGGCAATGGGTACTTGTTCTTCACTGTTATTGTATTAAGCTATTTTTAGTCTATGCATATTCTCATAGAGCCATCTCTCTTTTTGAAAAAAAGAGTTGGTGCACACCACGGTGACACACTAGGCCTAATAAAGCCTTTATCTAATAACTCATGCAGTTGAACCTTTAATTCCTTTAATTTCAATTGTCTCATTCTATACGGTGCATCAAAAATAGGAGCTATTCAAAGAAGAATTTATATGGATAACTCCACTTCTCTTTCAGGTGAAAGGCTTGGTAATTCTTTTGGGAATACCTTAGGAAACTCATTAACCGCCAGTATATCATGAAGCTTTACTCTCTTCTGCTTTGAGTCAAGTAACAAAACCATAATGCTTCACACCTCTTTCTAGGAAAATGTTTAGCTTTCATAGTAGATATCACATTTGCTAATGGTTTGGTTTGAATGCCTTAAGTTACTACTTTTTTACAATCAACATCTCTAAGTGTTACTATCTTTGCCCCATAGTTTAATGCTAGATGATGTTTTGACAACTAATCTATGCCAAATATTACATCAAATTTATGAAATGGCAACTCAATGAGATCGACTAGAAATTCCTTTCCTTATATCATAATGGAACAATTTTTACATACTCTATTAACACATACACTAAAAACCAAAGGACTAGTTACATAAACATGAAAATCCAACTGATGCACAATTGACATATTTTTACCAATATCCCCAATGCAAAATAAGAATGGGTAGAACCTAGATCAATAAATGCATTAACATCAGAGTTAAAGAGAGAGAAAATACCTGCTCTAACTTTTAGGGCATCTCGATCCTTGCGAGCTTTCATTGCATAAGCTTGAGGATGGACAATAAGAACTATAGGTCAAGCAACAGTCTCTAATACATATTTTTCTAGGATCTAAATTGATTTGATCCACTATGTCCCTTGCCTCAGCCTTTACTAGTTAAGGGTCAATTAGTTAAGGGTCAATTAGAGGCTCCCCTACTACCTTGTTGTAAGGATGCTTGTTCCTATTTCAAATGAAAATTTTGCATATAGTGGTTGGTGCTACCACACCTGAAACATCAGTGAGAACACTTTGGTGGCTGACCTTCAGTCTACTTTATTGGTGTTTCTCTACCAGATCTAGATGCTGTAGATGATCCTTAACATATTTCCCTAGTAGCAAGACCATTAATAGACTTAGCTGGCTAATTTTCCTTTACTCCTCTAAGTCTTTTTATAGTACAAGAGAAACCTCTAGTCCCACTCTTTCTCTGTTCCCTTTATCTCTTAGCTAGCTTATTTTTCTCTGCTCGTATGCCTACTTAAAAAAGTTGATAAGAGTTTATAGATTGCAAAGATGTAGGTCAAATCAACCTTTCTTTGATTCAATCATTCAATCCATCTTCAAACTATCAACATTTGAAAGCTTCAGTCAACATCAATTTTGGAACATATTTCCTCAAATGGCTAAACTCTTTCTCATATTCCACCATGGTTATAGTTCTATATTTCATACATAAGAACTACCTTAGGTTATCTTCTTTATATGCTTTAGAAACATACTTCCTTGAAAACTCTTATGTAAGTGGATTGGGTAATTATGGCTATTTAAGCACCACTTTCCACCAATTGTATGCTACTCCTTAGAGTAACGACATAGCACAAGACAACTTTTGAGTTGCTAGGTGATGAATCTCATTAAATACTCTTCTCACTTTCTCCAAAAAAAATTTTAATTCCTTCGATTGCTCTAAATTAGTACCCAAAACTGTTTAGCACCACGTTTTTCTAATCTATGCTATAAGAGCTTTGCATATAGTCATCCTTTGCAAAATTTGAGCCATATCTTGAGATATCTTTAACAATGCTTCCATAGGAATAGTCAAAGGTATATCACCCTGAAAAGAAGTCAAAGATTCCAGAATGGAGGGATTCGATCAAGAGGGTAGATTACTTTCAATAGTTTCTTCAATAGCTTTCCTAGATGCCTCCATCTACTATCTATAAGAAAGCAGGGACATTTGTGTTAGGCCAACACAAAACAATATCCTATCGAAACATAATCTTAAACTCCTATTGACTACAACTGACTAAACCATGGCTCTGATATCAAATTGTAACACCCTCTAACTAGCACCTTATTTCTATCATCATCCAATACAACATTTAAAAATTTTTATTCTATTTGCTTATCCTTTGTATCATTCTAACATATAATTATACGTGTTATCATTTATGTGCTTAACTTAATATATATATATATATATATATCAACAAAAGTCATTTCATATCATAAATGCATGCTTATGTTATTATAGATTACAAAAGTGAGCCTTATACAATATAAAATTTATCATTTTTGTATACATTCATAATTATGTGCCATTCTTATTTCAAAAAGTTACACAAAAGACAAAATATTAACTTGATACTTTTAGCTTCTTTTAAGACTTATGCTGGCCTTCCGAATGTAGATTACATCCCTTAGTAAAATCTTAGTTGAAAGATCTACACGGATCAACAACCTATGCTAAGCTATAAAGCTTAGTGGGGAACAAATTATATTGAACGACCACTCACAGCGATTGTCACCTAATGCATAATATGCATAAGATATAATATTGTATTTATAATAGTTATAAAATAAAAGTTTATAAGCATGAAGCAAGAACAAAACTATAACAATATTTGAAGCATAATATAAACATGCATGGCTCATTGATAGTAGTTATGTAGCTTAGCTTTTAATACATTTCTTGTAAATTGCCTGCCTAAGTTCTATAGGTGTGGATAATAGGAATTCTTGATACTCATAGGTATCAATTATATAAATAGCCGTAAGTATTAAATTCTATGGATACCAAAAGGTGTTAAACCTATAGACCCAACGAGTCAAAATTATTATCCCAAATGGGGACAACTATGGACCCAAATGGGCTCAGACTATAGTAGTTGTGACTTTACCCTATAGGCATTCCTATCGATCCACATTCAAACTCTAATTGCAGGCATTAAACCCTTTCCATATACATCTCATTTATCATGTTTAAACCATTAGCATATAACTATTTACAACTATATATATATATATATCATGTAAATATTCAAATATCGATATATTTTATAGTGCTATAACTATATATAGATAATCATACGGTTGATACAAAATGGTCTCTATCATGTGCCATAACTAAATTTTAGTACATAAAGGAGTACGCAACTAAGACTGAATTGTCTCTGTCATGTACAACCATGCAGTTTTGATACAAAAGGGTGTAAACAACTGGAACCAATTGGTCTATACTATGTACCCCTCATTTTCCATAAAATAGAAGGGTATACACAGCTGAGATCAATTGGTCTCTACTTTATACATCAATCTATCCAAAAAAATCACCACTATATAATTCCAAACTTACTTTGCATGCCATAAAAACCTTAACCAAAGTTATTTTCTATGTATTTTACCTTTAACACTATCTTTCTACATATATTTAATTGTTTCTCAAGAGTAAATAAAAACTTGCATTTATTAAATTAATGCCTCGGAGATGCTATTATTATTGCCATCCATGGTGCAAATAAACAAGATAATGCAAGTATAATGAAAACTTATATAATTAAAATATCTATAAAAAAGTTCATTGTTCAAAGACACTTATCAAAGCATAAAGAAAATATTTAGGTCTGATGATACCCTCCATGGTTTCTCAAGTAGCATTATGGCCTTTTTGCCACTCTTCAGGGTCTGAGATCTACTTATTTTCGATTAGGTCCTAGATTTTATACCAAAGAATTTGACAATCATCTATCAGATGGACAACATGCTAGAGGAAAGCCAAAAAATGATATAACTTGTGACCTAGCTTGGCATGATCTTTAGCTGGCTTATATGGTAGTGGCTGCAGCTTTCCTTTTTTAACTAATCGCTTGAAGACCTAAGATAAAGGCTTTCCTAGATTAAAATATTGCCCCTAAGCTGCTACAAGTGCTAATACTTTTATTATTCCCTAGGTGTAACACCCACTCTAGTAGCCTATTTCTATCACCATACATGTATCAAATATAACTGTAAATTACTGATTCTTCTATATATATGCTTCATTTGAAGAAAAGTCTCATAACCAAATAAAACATAACATGAAAGCTTTACCATTAAATTTTAGCTTACAAAAGTGCCTTTTTATACAATACAAAATTTTCAATTACTAAAACATCTTTACTTTACAAAATTATCTAGTACAAAATAAAAATTTCATAAATAAAAGCCTAAAATATGGAATTTATATTTTCAATCTCATTTATGACTTGTGTTGGCCATCCTGTTGCACATAATATCCCTAAGAAGGAGTTTTAGCTTGACAACCTATAAGGATTAACACCCATGCTAAGCTATAAAGTTTATTGGGGAACATGAATCATGTGGACGACCTCTCTCAAAAGTCGTTAAAATAACACATACACTTAGAAGGCTATTATTAGGCATACAAACTAATTTTTATAAATAATAAGAATATAATCATAACATTTCAGGACATTATTCAATCTCATTTAATTAATATGTTCAACTACATCACCAATTATCAATCACTTATCAATTCTTCATTGCCCGATAGATTTTTAGGTATTTACATCAATATGATTTTTCTTGATTCCAATAATTCATTCTTTGTTAGTTTTAGGGACTTACACCTTTTTCATTTGTGCGTGTTAATACATAGATAGATTCATAGAGAACCCCATTAATTAATCATAAAAAACTAAGTTAATTAACTAGGTCCATTTACATCCATCCTAACTAGCAATTTCCATGATATATAAATATTACATTACTATCCTATGTATCAAATGCATCTATTAATAGTCTTAATTATATTATCATTATTATGTTATTCCTTTATCTCTTGAGTACATTTCTAGATTATTAATACATTGGAAAATATCTTATATCAAATTAATGAATTAAACCCATCTATATACATGAATTGCATGTTCATGATTTAAAAGCTCTTATATGCAAAGAGTCACACAAGTCCTTTAACAATATCTTGCAAGTAACATATGAATATAGGGAATATGTATTCAGCAATATGATTATTGACAAGACATCAATAATACACAAGTTCATATGTATATAACTTATAGGTACGACAAGGATACCTGAAGGTATAGACTATAGACCCAAATGGGGTCAAATCTGTACTATAGACTGATTAAGTGGACCCCAATAGGGTCAATATTGTGCTATGGACCCAAATGGGGTAAAAACTATGCTATGGACCCAAACGAGGTCAAAACTATGGTAACTACAAAATACCCTTATAGGCATGCCTATCTATCCATAACCAAAACATAGATGCAAGCAACTAAAAACCTCTTTACTTTAACTTCCTTTACTTTTCTCTTTTCATTTCATATAAGCATATATGAATGTATGTGTTTATGTTAGTGTGTCTATAAGCATGATATCATATGCTTGTTTAAGAAAATACATTATGTACTTGTAATCATTATAAAAGTATGGGATACTTCCTGTGTGTGTGTGTGTGTGTGTGTGTGTATGAATGAGACATTTATCATCATGGCATCTTATGCTTCTTTATTCGAATGATATGTAAACATACTAGTATTCCCACTTTTCTTCAAAGCATACAACACAATTTAAAAACACATATTTAGTACATATATATTATCATGCTTGCATATTTCTTAACAATACTTGTATGATATGTTCATAAGAACTATACATACAAACATACATACATACATATGTATGTACGTATGTACATACATACATATATGATCATTATATAAATGTATATCTGTACAATTCACTATGCACATATCCTTTACATCTTTACAATTAAACATATTTCTTCATAACCAATTGGTTAGCATGGCGAGCACACTAAATTACAATACTATAACCATGTAAAGTTATTCACTTATACATGTCAGTCACATTTTATGTCAAGCCCTATGCATGCTTGTTTATACTACACATTTATCTACACATATTCATTCACATAATTATCAGTAGATCTTTATACATGTGAAATTGACATTTCAAAATATAATCATATCATTAATTCCAAGAAATTAATATCAATAATGTATATTATTGAGTGTATAATTGTGAGGACCCAATCATGGCCCTGATCGGGATATAGTTAATTAAGGAGGATTACCGTTAATTAATACAAAATTGGATTATTTTGCAACTATCAAGATTAAGTCCCAAGAATGGTATTTTGGTAATTTCAACATGCAAGTATATGAGTTAAGTTAAATTATAATTAAAGAAAAGGATACAATTGAAGTGAATTAGAGTGTCTTGGGGTTAAGTTGGAAGAAATTGAAATAATGGGGATTTAATTGTGCATAAGGGTATAGTAGGAATTTCCTCGGTGAGATATTTATCCCACTATAAATTAGGGGTTTTGGGAGAGATGGAGAGGGGCATTTTGAGGGATCTCTCTCTCTCTCCCTCTCTCTCTCTCTCTATAGTCACGATTTGGAGAAAATGAGCTAGGGTTTGTGAGCTAACATCAAAGGTAATGTTTCCCTAAAATATTTCTTCTTCTTTTCTTTTAATTTGCGATGTTTTGGGGAGGGATTACAAGATATTTTTATTATCACCATGTGTAAGGAGAAGAGAGAGAAGTAGATAGATCATGTGAAGGAGAAGGAAGAATTTATGAGCAAAAGCGATGGATCAAAATGATCAAAGGAAGAGTTGAAGCTTCAATGAGATATGGGACTACTATGATGATTTTGTGAATGGGAGTGTTGTTGATAAGTGTTGCCTGTAGATGAAATTAAAGGAATTAGGTTTAGGTTTCTTCGATACATAAAATGGGATGGAAATAAAGATTGTTTGTCTTAAGATGCCAAGTTGAGTATGCCTTCTCGAGTCATGAACTTTTGCCTTATTTTCTTCATGACTCGTGATTCTGGCCTCCGTTACCTATTGACTCGTGAATGTCTTCACGAGTCATGCATTCTTGTTTGACTCGTGATGTTTTCATGAGTCGTGACCTAATTACCCTTGGGTCATTCGTGAATGTGTTATTTTCCTTTGGTTATTGAGTCATGAATCCTTTCACGAGTTGTGCATTCTTGTTCGACTCATGAATCCCTTCATGAGTCATAAAAGTTGACCTTCTTGCTTCACTCATGAGCCCTTTCATGAGTCGTGAAAGTTATCCCTCTTGATTCACTCATGAGCCCCTTCACGAGTCATGAAAGTTAGCCATTTTTCCTACCTCATTCCTTTACTTCACTCGTGAAACCCTTTCACGAGTCAAATGTCTCTTCAGACCTATCCAAACTATTTTGCTTATAAGTTGAGCTAGCAAACAACAAATTAAATGATTCTTTTTGTGTTTGAAAATTGACTTCCATTCCTATATTTCATACGAAGAAACCAAGTTGTAAATCTATCTCTAACAAGGTCATATTCCATTTTTAATTCTAAAATAGTTTGCTGCCCAGTCACTAGGAGGAGACCTTAATGTTTTGTAAATATATGATAATATAGGAATGATATCAAGATGATTTTTGATTTTTTTAGAAATAATAAACATAATGGAACAAGTTTGTAGAAGACCATTTTTGCTGAAAATGCCTTTTGATATGTCAAAAACCGCTCATAATTCAAACTCAAAAAATTGCCAATGACTGTTCCGAACTCATGACTCCTGTCACGATGCGTGACATGTGCTACTCATGAACTAGTGCATGAGTCATGAATTTTGCTTCCTTTCACGAGTAGTGACACCCCTCACGACTCGTGAAACTCCCTTACTTCATCCAAACAAGATTTTTAAGCCCTATAGTGTCAAAAAAGCTAGTCTAAACCCTTTTATGTAACTTTAAAGCATTTCAAACATAAAAATATAGATAAGTTGTGACACCAAGCATGTGATTAAATGAAATGATATATGGGAATAAAATTAGTATAGTAACACTAACATTAGAATACATGAAAATATTTACTTGTATTTGATTGTATTATAATGAGTATATGTATATGATTTAGCCTTGCCCAAAAATATGGCACAATGATATTCCTCTACAATGACATGAGAATAATATGACATAACCTAAAGACAATAAGATAATAGTTGCAAGATTATAAGTCTAAGTTGAAAGAGTTAGGACATTGCCATTTTAGGCTCAATTATGAGAATGTAGAAGTTAAGTTATGCTCTAAGTCATAATGGAAAATAGTGATTAGCCTTGATATAGAGAAACATGCTTGTCCTTTTTCTTATGCCATTTATTTTACTATGCAAGCCTCATACCCGCAAGTAGTGTGCTGGCATATAAGATGTGTTAATATTGCATAAATGTATTTGATAGTAAGATAATATAAGATAAAATGTACAAGTATGATGACTTGATACATATATGATCAAATTAGGGTATACAATCTATGGTCTATGATCTAATAGACTATAAAAGTAAACTAAGGGCTTAACTAAGAAACAATGTTGACTTAAGGATGTAATTAGTGTATTAATCTTATTATATAGTTCATAGTTACTTAATTATTGTTTAAGTGATTATGTGTTGATATGAATGACTATGATATGGTATGAAAGCCACTCCCGGCGATTAATAACATGGTATTTTATTGAGAACTGTTGATGAAGCAGGTAATTACAATGTCTATTATTGATATATCTTTGTCTATTGTTGATGTATCTATGGTATGATAAGTGGTCTAACTTAATATATGAACAAGTATAAATAGTAAAATCCTGTATTGCCATGATTCAAGTTTCATTTATATGTTTATGGATATGCATTTAACATTATAAAGGTTTTTAGTAGCAAGATCCATATTTTTATATCGCCTTATGGAAACCATGCATAACAATAATTCAGACATAAGAAAAAGCCAGTGTAGGATATAATGTAATGTTGTGTAACATTTAGTTGCCATGATAAGATAACATTAAGAAGTACATGAATAAGAACAGAGGTTATAAAATATAAAGGTATTCTATAATTAGGATTGCATGATATATGGAAGTAATTTATGCTCAATAGTATTTATTATAGGTATTACTAGTTGAATACACTTCTCGTGCTTTGAATAAGTGCTGAATTGTATAGGATTAAAGTTTACCTCATTGGTAATCAATGTTAGGAGTCAATAATGAAGGGATTATGAAGGAAATGGATGATGCTAGAGTAAAAAGAAAGAATTAAGATGCTAATAGTATAATGAAAGATCCTGAAGAACTAGATGAGTTCATGAATTGATTTAGGTTGGTAAGAATAATAAAGTTAGTTAAGGTTGGATACTCCTCCGAAGTGTTGTGATAATGATTAATATCATAAGTTTATATGTTTTCATAATTATAAAAGTTGTGTTGATTTTATGATAACAATTATGAATTGTGTATAGAACTTTGGTTCCCCACTAAGCTTTATAGCTTAGCACGGGTTTATTAATCCATGTAGGTTTCAGGAATAACTTTAGCGGATCAGGCATGATACAGTTGCCTTGAGGATTTCAGGATACTTGAAGGCCATTTATGTTATGATTATTTATTTATATGCTGATTATTTTATTGTAGTATGTATTTATGGCTTCTATTATTTTTTTTTGCCTGATCTCTATGTTAGGTATGATGATAATTGATGATGATTATTGATGATTGATGATTATTCATGGTTAGCAAATTAGGGTGTTACAGTTAGTGGTATCAAAGCCCAGGTTGAGTCTTTTCTGAGCAATAAGGAATTAAGGAATTGTTCTCAAAGATTAAGATGATATTGGTCTAGACCATGGTGTTATTGTTAATGGCATACATTTTGACAATTATGTTAGGTGTTTGACCTATGGTTTATATAAATGTTGGACCATTAGCAAGATTTTGGCAGAGATTGTGAGATGATATCTGAGGAATTATCAATATCTCTGACCTCCTGGTATTAGAAGTGCTTAAATGCCTTAATGTTTTAAGATTGTGGTATAGCATAAGATTGATTATAACTGTGTCTAGATTATATATTAAGTTGTTTGAGGAAAAGTTCATATGAATAGAAGAGAACTTGATTTCGGGCATGGATGAAGATGCAAAATGTTAAGGTTGTTAAGATACTTAGGATAAGAAATACAACGAGCATAAGATATCTATAAATTGGAGATAGATACCAAAGATTATATATCAATGAGTTTATTATGGATATACAGAATGCTTATTGTTATAGTTACTTACAACTAAAGCCCAGTTAAGAATCACTACCAATAAAGATAAGGATGGCTAGTTTTGAATTTCGAGGACGAAATTCTTTTAAAGGGGAGAGAATTGTGAGGACCCATTCATGGCCCTGATCGAGATATAGTTATTTAAGGAGGATTACCGTTAATTAATGCAAAATTGGATTATTTTGAAATTATCGAGATTAAGTCCCAAGAAGGGTATTTTGGTAATTTTAGCATATAAGTATATGAGTTAAGTTAAATTATAATTAAAGAAAAGGATACAGTTGAAGTGAATTAGAAAGTGTTGGGGTTAAGTTGGAAGAATTTGAAATAATGGGGGTTTAATTATGCATAAGGGTATAGTGGGAATTTCCTTGGTGAGATATTTATCCCACTATAAATTAGGGGGTTTTTGGAGAGATGGAAAGGGGCATTTTGAGGGATCTCTCTCTCTCTCTCTCTCTTTCTATGGTCATGGTTTAGAGAAAATGAGCTAAGGTTTGTGAGCTAACATCAAAGGTAATGTTTCCCTTAAAGATTTCTTCTTATTTTCTTTTAATTTGTGATGTTTTGGTGAGGGATTACAAGATCTTATTGTTATCACCATGTGTAAGGAGAAGAGAGAGAAGTAGATAGATCAAGTGAAGGAGAAGGAAGAATTTATGAGCAAAAGAGATGGATCAAGAGGATCAAAGAAAGAGTTGAAGTTTCAATGAGGTATGGGACTACTATGATGATTTTGTGAATGGGAATGTTGTCGATAAGTGTTGTCTGTAAATGAAATTAAAGGAAATAGGGTTAGGTTTCTTGGATACATAAAATGGGATGGAAATGAAAATCGTTTGCCTTAAGATGCCGAGTCATGAATGCCTTCATGAGTTGTGAACTTTTGCCTTATTTTCCTTAGGACTCGTGATTCTAGCCTTCGTTACCTATTGACTCGTGAATGTCTTCACGAGTCATGACCTAATTGCCCCTGAGTCACTCATGATTGTGTTATTTTCCTTTGGTTATTGACTCGTGAATCCTTTCACTAGTCATGCATTCTTGTCCGACTCGTGAATCCCTCTACGAGTCATGAAAGTTGGCCTTCTTGCTTCACTCGTAAGCCCTTTCATGAGTCATGAAAGTTAACCCTCTTGCTTCAATTGTGAGCCCCTTCACGAGTCGTGAAAGTTAGCCATTTTTGCTCACTCATGAACCTCATTCCTTTACTTCACTCGTGAAACCCCTTCACGAGTCAAATGTTTCTTTAGACCTATACGAACTTTTTTGCTTATAAGTTGAGCTAGAGAACACTAAATTGAATGATTCTTTTTGCATTGGAAAATAGACTACCATTCCTATATTTCATATGGAGAAAGCAGGTTTTAAACCATTCTCTAACTAGGTCATATTCTGCTTTGAATTCTGAAATAGTTTGTTGTCCAGTCACTAGGTGCGGACCTAAGTGTTTTGTAAAAATATGAAAATATATGAATGATATCAAGATGAATTTTGATGTTTTAGAAACTATAAACATAATGAAAAAAGTTTGTAGAGACCATTTTTTCTAAAAATGCCTTTTGATATGTCAAAAACTGCTCATAAATCAAACTCAGAAAATAGCCTATGACTATTCATGACTCATGACTCCTGTCACAACTCGTGACATGTGCTACTCATGAACTAGTGCACAAGTCATGAATTTTGCTTCCTTTCACGAGTAGTGACACCCCTTACGACTAGTGAAACTTCCCTACTTCATCCAAACAAGATTTTTAAGCCCTATAGTGTCAGCAAAGATAGTCTAAACCCTTTTAAGTAACTTTAAAGCATTTCAAACATCAAATAAAGATAAGTTGTGACACCAAGCATGTGATTAAATGAATTGATATATGCGAATAAAATTATTAAAGTAACATTAACATTAGAATACATGTAAATATTTACTTGTATTTGATTGTTTTATAATGTGTATACGCATATGATTTGGCCTTGCCCAAAAATATGGCACAATGATATTCCTCTATAATGACATGAGAATAATATGACATAACCTAATGAAAATAAGATAAAAGTTGCAAGATTATAAGTTTAAGTTGAAAGAGTTAGGACATTGCCTTTTTAGGCACAATTGTGAGAACGTAGAAGTTAAGTTATGCTTTAAGTCATAGTGGGAAGTAGTGATTAGCGATGATATTGAGAAACATGCTTGTCCTTTTTCTTATGCCATTTATTTTACTATGCAAGCCTCGTACCCGCAAGTAGTGTGCTGGCATATAAGATGGGTTGATAATACATAAATGAATTTGATGGTAGGATAGTATAAGATAAAATGTACAAGTATGATGACTTGATACATATATGATCACGTTAGGGTATACAATCTATGGTCCATGATCTAATAGCCTATAAAAGTAAACTAAGGGCTTATCTAAGAACCAGTGTTGAATTAAGGATGTAATTAGTGTATTCATCTTATTATGTCATTCATAGTTACTTAATTATTATTTAAGTGATTATGTGTTGATATGAATGACTATGATATGGTATGAAAGCCACCCCCGGCAAACAACAACAACGTATGTCATTGAGAATGGTTGATGAAGCTGGTAATTACAATGTATATTATTGATATATCCATGTCTATTGTTGATGTATCTATGATATGATAAGTGGTCTAACTTAATTTGTGAACAAGTAGAAATAGCAAAATCCTGTATTGCCATACTTCAAGTTGCATTTATATGTTTATGGATATGCATTTAACGTTATAAAGGTTTTTAGTAGCAAGATCCAAATTTTTTATATTGCCTTATGAAAACCATGCATAACAATAATTCAGACATAAGCAAAGGCCAGTGTCGGATATAATATGATGTTGTGTGACATTTAGTTGCCATGATAAGATAACATTAAGAAGTACATGAATATCAACAGAGCTTATAAACTATAAAGGTATTCTAGAATTATGATCACATGATATATGTGAAGTAAGTTATGCTCAATAGTATTTATTATAGGTGTTACTGGTTGCACACACTTCTTGTTCTTTGAATAAGCATTGAATTGTATAGGATTAAAGTTTAATTCATTGGTAATCAATGTTTGGAGTCAATAACGAAAGGATTATGAAGCAAATGAATGATGCTAGAGTAAAAAGAAAGAATTAAGATGCGAATAGTATAATGAAAGATCTTGAAGAACTAGACGAGTTCATGAATTGATTTAGGTTGGTAAGAATAATAAAGTTACTTAAGGTTGGACACTCCTCCGAAGTGCTGTGATAATGATTAATCTCGTAAGTTTATATGTTTTCATAATTATGAAGTTGTGTTGATTTTATGATAACAATTATGAATTGTCCATAGAATTTTTGTTTCCGACTAAGCTTTATAGCTTAGCACGGGTTTATTTATCCATGTAGGTTTCAGGATAAGCTCCAGAGGGTCAGGCATGATGTAGTTGCCTTGAGGATTTAAGGATACTTGAAGGCCATTTATGTTATGATTATTTATTTATATGCTGATTATTTTATTGTTGTATGTATTTATTGCCTATCTTATTATTATTATTAGTTTTTTTGCCTGATCTCTATGTTAGGTATGATGATGATTGATGATTATCCATGGTTAGTAGATTAGGGTGTTACAATAATAACTTAGGCACATATGTACTATGCCATTACAAATATCTTAATCATGTCCATTCATAATGGTATAGGCATTTATGCATATATATACTATTCTAATTAAACATTTATAGTCATACCCATTTATGAACACGTCATTCAAATAGGTATATTAGCTTTAAATTCATTGATTGATATATGACAAGGTACCATCATTTTTAAATGTGATTCTATAACATGATATACTTTCATTTTTTTCATCAAATTACTCTAAAATTCATATGAACTTTTATGGGTAACATTTTAGCATTAAAATATCATATGCAAAGAAAAAAGGGTAGGTACATAATGGAGAAAAAATGGTTTATGTTGTGTGCTATTACTTATTTTTGTATAGAAGGGTGTGCACAAGTAAGACCAATCTGTCTCTATCATGTACAATAAAGCAGTCTTTATACAGAAAGATGTACATGGTTAAGACCAATCTATCTCTATTTTGTAACCATTTTTTCTTCAAAATGGAAGGCTATACACAATTGAGACCAAATGGTCTCTACCATGTACATCAGTCTGCCTAAGAATTCTCAACTACAAAATTCTATAATGGACTTGTATGTCCCTAACACCTCCTCGAGAAATGTTTTATGTGTAAATTACTTCTAATGCTATCTTTCTTTATACATTTAATTATCAAACAAATTGAAATCATCTTATTTAAACTCTAAATTCTTGAATCTTAGTAAAATAGAGTATCATGCTCTAAATGGGAAAAATAATTATCACTTCAATATCATCTTAAATATTGAACATATCTTAAAACTTTAAATGGGAAAAATTAGACATATGAACCTATTTTTACTATCAAATTAAAATTACTTACATTTCCTTTCTATAACTCCGTTATTGAGCAAAATTAACTTCTTTGAATTAATAAAACCTTAAAATGAACACATACTAATAATTGCAAGCTTCTCTCATCAACCAAAGTAGTTTATCATTACAATTTATGCATAAAATAAGCACATGCATAATTATTTTCTATCTAATTAACCCAGCTATTAAACAATACCATTTCATTTCATCATAAAGTAAACACATGAAAGATGATAGAAGTTCCCAAACCTGACATCCAAATCCAAAAACACCTTTTTCAAATTCTCTTTCTATCTACTTTTTCTTCCTTGTCCTTACTTATTGCACTTCTTAAAACATCCTTCACCAAACTCTCCTCACATATGAAATGACAAAAGTTTAAGAGTGCTCTATGGGATGAAAAGATAGATTTCTTCTAAAGAGAGAGAGAAGTGAAAATGGTAGATTTTTAGTAGAGTGAAAAGAGTGATTATTTTGTTTCCTTTTTCCTCCATGGAATGGCTAGCCCTCACACTTATTCCTTCCTTTTATACAAAATTTCTATGATGTTTTAAGTTGAAGACAACTTCATCCTATAGCCCACAAGACAATTCCCTCTTAACTCCTTTCTCTTATTTATTTCAAATTTGTACCCAAACTTTATTTCTTTTAATTGAAATTGACAACTAAATTATATTTGTATTCCAATTATACATACATATGTCTTGATATAAAAAAGACTATTTTACCCTCTTCCAATAAAAACAATTATTCTCTGGATCAAAACTTATAATGCATATATTAATTAAGCACAAATTAACCATAGTACCATTATATTCTATATAGATTCTCCTAAGGCCCATGTTGGGTCTTGACACCAGGCACTATTGCCATTGCCGTTGTGACCCCCATGGCTTTGGCTGCTCGCTTTTTTGGCCAAATATTCTCCTTCATCCTCAATGGTGATGTCATTGAGGGATTCTTAATCTTTGAGCCTTTTCATTTTCAAGCCATACCTTAAGTAGGGGATAGCATTCCTAATGAACAACCTTATTTGATCAACCTTATCAAGCTTTCTCTTCATCCTTAGTACTCGATTTCTCTTTTGAGTTAAGTACTTATGAAAGGACTCACCATGTTTTTATTAAAGTAGCTTTAGATCTTTTAATGTAACTTTCATGTCGGTACTTTAGTCATATTGCTTTATGAACTCTCCTATCAAAAGGTCCCAATCTTTTTTTTTCAGCAATCTAGCCTATGATACCAATTAATGGCTGCTCCTACTAAGCTAAGGCAAAAGTACTCTACCCTTTTCTTCTTTGTCAGGATGGTTCCCTTCATCATAAGGGTATATTGATTTATATGTGCTAAAGGGTCCGTTGTGACATCAAATTTAGGCAATTGAAGCATCTCAAACTTTTAGGGCAGTAAGTTATCATTATCCAAATCCTGATCTTCTAGGTCAATCCCCTTGCTAGTCAATAATAGGCAGGCCATAGCCTTAATTTTCTCCTCTAATTTCTTTAAGGTAGTATCTTTAACCCTAAAACTCTTATCCTTTATCACCATTAGCTTATCTTCCTCCTCATCTTCTATAAAGTCCTCTTCGAAAGCAGGTATATTGTTTCTCCTTTGTTCAGCTCTTATTGAAAAGGTTTCCCCAACAATGTTTAACTCTTTTTGGCTTGGGAGAAGAGTTATAGGTAGAGGCCTAGCTAGTAAGGCAAGCAATCCTCCAATCTTGGCTAGTAATCTCTCCTAAAACTCCAAAAACTTTCTATCTACCTTCTATCTAACTTGTCATGTTATCCCTATAGTGTTTCCTCGGCCATCTTTGACTTAGAATTGCCTTTTAAACCACTTGGATGTATAGCCTTCTATGGTTGTACAAGTCAATCATTAGGATGATGTTTGATGATGATGTATGAATATGATATATACATGATACATAAGTGCATGAATGTCTTAGGTACCAATCACAACCATATACAAACAAAAAGTATACTCCCATTTAAGAAGTCATGCAGTCTCTTTCCTCGGTGGGCTTAGCTCATAAGTCAATGAGGAACCCAATAGATGCATATAGTGCATGGTAAAAAACTGATAGCATAACTTCTCTTAATTGACAACACGGGTGTAGGGGTTTTGGCCACTACATATTTAAATAATTCAAAAACTTGGTTGGGCCCACTAGGGCATGGAAACCTTTGATTAATACCCACCTAGTTTATTTAAATTTATTCAATATATAAGGCTTACATAGCAAGAATGAGTTGTTATGGTCACATAACCTAAGGGCAATTAACTATTGTCATTACTTGGGCTTATAGTTGGGTGGTAAAAATTTAGGGCTACCTAAGCAAGGTCCCCATCAATAGGTTTGGCTCATCACGAGCATAACAACCAATGGGTCACCATTTTATATACTAATTGGTACTAGGTTTGGGTTGGTGGTTCTCTTTAACATATGTTTAAATTGAGTGAACATAAGGCATGCTTCAAGATAGTATCGAGGCTAAAATAAGGATGCATAATTTAGCTCCAAGGCTCTAAAATGAATGCAGAAATACAATTTTAAAAGGGGATAGGATTAATAAGAAAAACCTAATTATAAATAACTTAACCATGACACTTTAAGAGCAAGGTCTTTTAAGGTCCCTAGTTGAGTTACCATTGTGATACGTACCGAAGCCTTACTTGACTTCAACTAATTTCTCAAAACCCTACTTTCAGGGCTCGAATCTGGATGAGGCTAATAAAGTTCATAGATTGGTCACTTTATAATAAAATAGGGGTTTGGCTAATTTTATTATTGATGGTCAACTTACAGAGGTGTTTTAGTGTGCTCAAAGAGGCAAGTATTATGGAGTCACCACCTAATAAAATGTTGAAAAATGAATATAACCTTTTGATTCCCAAATAGAGATCATGTTTGTGACATCACTCTTATTTATACCCCAATTAGGTGTTATTTATAAATGAGTTTTTCAAATTAATGCACTATCTGCCCTATCAAAAAATGCAAGCATAAATAAATAAATGAACAAGTTAATCACGTTAAAAAGCAATAAATAAAAATTAAAAGTAAACTACTTAAAATATTGCATAAGCAAATTTTCCAAAAGAATAAATAAATTGTCACACATAGAATGGGGAATTAATTAGATTGGAAACATTAGTTCCCTTATTTACATTTACAAAAATGATACTTTTAGGATGAAAACTTGGACATTGGCCTGTTTTATTTTAAAAAGCCCAATTTAATTAGTAGAAAATAATTTTGAGTGACTTTTTATTAGTGTTACTATAAGAAAAATGACCTTTAAGGACTAGAATTTTGGTCCTTAAAAGTGAAAAACTGGTTCTTAAAGATCAATAGGGACCAAAAATCTGGACCTCAATTGGTCCCTAAAGGCTCCGCCATTAATGACTAATAAGGACTAGATTTTATAGATGGACCTTAAAGGTTTTCAAGGACTAGAAAAGTATGGTCCCTAAAATGTATTAAGGACCAGATTTCTTATCCTTAAATGTTATCCTCACGTGACAAGTTCAATATTTAAGGACAAAAAATTTGGTCCTTTAAAAGTTTCAAAGACCAGAGTAACTGGACCTTAAAAAGTATTAAGGACCAAAATTTTTATCCTTGAAAGTTATCTTCACGTGACTATTTCAACTTCTACGGACCAAAAATTTGGTCCTTAAAATGTTAAAGGACAAAAATTATTGGTTCTTAAAAAGTATTAAAGACCAGAATTCTTGTCCCAAATAATTATGCCATATGCCTAATAAAACTTTTTAAGGACCAAAAATCTGGTCCCTAAAATTCAAAAAGGACACAATTTTATTCAAAGGCCATATATAAATCTGGTTACTAAAAGGTTAGTAAAGACTGGAATTTTGATGTCTAATCTGGTCACTAAAAGGTAAATAATTTCTATTGATTTCAAAATAAATATAATTTTTAATGTTGTAAATTTAATTGTATTATACAATTCATAAATAAATAGATACATACATAAATAATAATTCCAACATTTCATATATATATATATACACACATACATACATAATTCATAATGAATTACAAATATAGAGTTATCATCCAAAAAAGCCATCATATGAACAAAAATATTGTTTATATACAACCCCTTTCCAAAAAATTAGGACCTAGAAAAATAAGATGATTTACATCTCCTATAATTTCCTAATAAAATGATTATCAACATTTGTATAAAGCCTTCAAACCTTCATTGTCAATTCTATATTATACTTTGTTACTGTAAAAAAGTATAATCAGAAAACAAAATGATTTTATGGAAAAATATATATATATATATAGATCTATTGATAATAATTTGTTGAATCTAAAAGTGAAATAATAACTCACCCAAAAAAAATATTTTAATTCCATTAAGTGTAATTATATACACTTCAAAAAGTTAGCATATGAAGGGTTTTAAAATACATATAGAGTAGAATTAGAACAGCAAAATGAATATTTTATATTCAAATTATTGCACAAGTCCAAGCACAAAAAAAGAAAAATAATATGGAAAAGCAAATAACACATATAATCCAAATATATTTTTTAAATTTATTTAATACACTTAAATATGAGCAACAACAACAACAAAAATCAGGATAATAACCAACCTGGTAGCAGCATAGAATCCTATTGAAATCATATAAATACATGCAAGTAATGCATATAAAATTACATTCACTAAGTAAATAAAAGTGAGGATGACAACAATTCTTTTTTCTCCACTCAAGTATTTAAATAGCACAATTTTTTTGCCACTTAAAGCATAACAGCAAAACAAGCAGACAATTTAAAGAAACACTAAAGATATTTAGCTATCATAATAGCAGAAGTAGCATAAATGCTCTCATCAAAGAGCAGAGCATAATAGCAGAGTCTCTAACCAAAGCAGAATAGCAGGGCATAACAATAGTGTCTCCAAGCATTAAAGTAAAGTCATCAAACAGCAAAGCATAAGAATAAAATATCCAAGAAAATCATAACAAAATAAGCGACATAAACATGTTATTAAACATATTTAGTTACTAATTTGTAATCTAACAATAATCATCATCAATATCAGTACCTAGAAATGTAATTTTGTAATCATAGCCCTCTAATCAAAGATTAAATTTCCACACAATGAAAATCAAAATCGGAAACTAAATTCCAGATATCACATCAAATTAAAAGGCCAAACAGAAATATGTAATCAACAGCCTATTATTTAAAATTACTAACCTGTAATATGCTTTAAGTTGACTACTCAGTTCCTTGAAAGGGTGTTAATGGAGGCTGGATATTAGATTGTTTGGATATCAATAACTCTTTCAATTTGTTAAGTTCATTCATTTGACATTCCATAGTAGATAAATGATCTTTCAAAGCTTGGTTTTCCTCTCGAGCTAAATGTAGCTTAAACAACAATTCTACTTTGGAGGAGCTACCTTTAAAGTCTTTTACTTTAACCCCACCTCCAAAACCAACCACATAACTGCAATTTTGAGGGCTAAAACATCTTTCCTCTACCTTGATGTTAGAAAGAGAGGGCTCAAACTGCACCAATTCTTTAATTTGGGCCTACAAAAATATGTTATAATGATTTATCTCATGTGTTAAAAGTTGCCATAGTTAAAACTTGTTATAAGAGGTGTCATTGGAGCCTAATAATCCTTTTGGTTCATATAAAGCCTAACAAGCCTTTTACTATAAGAGTTGCCACAGTTATATAGTTTTAATGTGCTAGAATATTTGATTGAGTAGAAAAAATATATTTTTAAAGGAATAGTACAAGATCCGATAATAAAGCTATGCCACACAACAAAAATCAAAATCTGGAACTACTTGGAAGCCATATAACTATTAGATTTTCCCACAACTTATAAATATTGGAAGTATTACTTTTAGACAATATAAAAAAAAAGAAATCACAATTTGTTTACCTCTACCAGCACCCATTGAATAGAATTTTTTTAGTTGCCACACATAGTTCTACCACGGTAGCAATATTATACCAAACAGTAACATTCCTACAGTGTTATTAGCATACAAGAAAGAATTACATAAAATGACCAATAAAAAATTAAATAAAACATACAAAAACATTCCTGTAATTTTACATAAAACGCTTAAATAAATCATACAGCAACATTCCTGCAATTTTACATCAAAAAAAAAAAATAAAACATACAACAACATTTTTTGGTTCAATCAGAGACATTTTTATGCTAATGGTAGTTTTCAATTCTTAAAGTATTGACAAACTACTAAACACACAAATCCAAGTGAATTATATTTTGGCCTTGATTTAAACTAGGCGATTTTGCTAATGTCTCAAACCATAATTAATATGATGTGCAAAGTGCAGAAGCAAATGCCACCATTTTATGTAGTTGAGATACAAACATGAACTAAAAAACTAGGCAAATTTGCTATATTTTGAAAACTTTAAAGGCAAAAAAATGCTTTAAACATAAAATAGAAATATATTAATAATTGATCAAGTGCATAAAGCTAGCAAAAATTCAAATCTCAGGGTTTCAATTTCAATCAAAGCTTATTCACTAACACTAAAATCCGTAACTCTATTACAATAAAAATTATAAATAAATATAAAGTAATTCAGAAGAAACTAGTCATAGCATATGCAAAATAATCCTAAATTAGAAGCTGAATTTCATATTTTGAGAGCAGATCCAAAATATCTTCAAACTGAAGAGCAAATTCACATACTAAAAATGCAAAGTTGAAGCAAAAGAAAGAGAGAATCACAGATCATTGACAACGAAAGAGAAGCAAAAATTAAAAAATACAATTTAAAAAAATAATTTCGAAATGATTCAGATCGTTAATTCATATAAAAAAATAAGTCAATATAGGGAAAAAAAGAATCAAAGTAGTAAAAAAATCGAACAATTCACAACAAAAAATTATTTACTCAAATAGTCTTGTTAGAAGCATGAGATGAGAAAATAGATCAAAATTCAAATAAAAAAATTATTTACAAATGATCAAAATTCAAATGAAAAAAATTGTTGTTCCTACGTCAGAAAAAAATATGATGAAAATGTAGAAAATAAATGATCCTTAAAAAGTGTCCTTCAAAATCACAATCTTTTATGTAGCTCAATATTAACACATGAAAATATAGCTGCCATTTTTTCCTTTACTGTTAAAGAGCTGCATTACTAACAAATCTATCATCTCAGGATTTTATTACAATTAACAAAGGATAAAGACCTTATGGCATCCATTAAGTTAAAAATAGTACAACTATTTTAATTTATATTTTTGCATATAAAAATTTTCCAGAGACAAACAACAAAATTTTAACTAGTTGGAAATGAAAGAAAAAGGGCCAAGGTAGATAGGAAAAAAAAAGAGATCACAAATGCTTGAATTGTTGCAAAAAAAACCCAAAATGAATCCCCTTATAATCGATAAAGAAAAACTTCTCTCAATGTAAACCAACTAGACAATAGAGACAGTAGTTAAAACTTGCTTCCAAAATGTGAAAGCAACTTGATCATGATATAATCCACCACAAAAATAGCATGAAAAGTTCAAAGCTGTCAATTTCTATGAAAACTAGAGAAAATTATGCTAGTTTACCATTGCTCAAGCATATATTACATTAAATAGCAATTCAACCGGTCCTTAATACTTTTAGTGATCGAATAAAAACTAGTCCCTAAAATGTATTAAGGACCAGATTTTCCATCCTTAATAATATAAGTCATGTGAGGATTGAGGTTATTAAGGACCAAAAATCTGGTCCTTAAAAGTATAATACTGACCAAAACTTTTAAGGAGTAGATTAAAATTTTGTCAATAAAATCATAATAAGGATGAGAAATCTCATCCATAAAAGTAATAATCATGTGAACTTGTGTTAAATTAATGGCTATGAAACCAGTCCTTAAAAGTATAATAAGCACTACAAATATGGTCCCTAAAAGTAATTATCATTAGACCAATACCTACCGTATTTTTTACCATGTATTTATAAATATGACATATAATTTATATGTAATATAAAATAAATGAATACACAACTAATAAAATCCTATTTTCATATATAATTAATTTGTAATTCATTACAGAGTAGAGTTAGCATTTATTTATACAGTGTCTTTCCAAAACAAAATCTCTAGCAAAATAAAATATAAAATTAACTAGAATCTCTAGCAATAGATTCTTAAAAGGGAGTATAAAGCTTTTAACATAGTTATATCCAAGTTTTATTTACAGCATATGTATCTGCACATAGCCAAACCTTTAGAATTAGGCATAACAAAGAACTATAAGCACCAACAAATGAAGATATCCCTCATGGAATCAAATGTGATGAAACTAGATATGAAACAACTTTAAGCTCCCTACAGCGATATTTGAGATCCAAATGTGTTCTCTCTACTTATGTAACATAGAGAAAATCCATCTTTGTCCTTCTTCTCTTTATATATGGATGACATAATCGCACCTAAAAATATTAGACAAAAAGAATAGATATCAAAAGTGTAATAGAGTATCTATACATTATTCAACAGCTTTTACAGGAATATACCTGTAGGTGGATGGACATTGTCCCCAAATTTAAAAATTGCCTTTTCTGTGCTTAGTTTAATCCTCATACAGATAACATATACAAACTGTCAAACTATTAGGTCAACAAGGATAAGGTACTTGTAATTTAAAAGTGTACATTATAGGGCAAGAAAAAAGCTAAATTCCAATCCCACACAAATACATTTTAGATAACAAATATCATTATTAAGGACATCGTGTATGATACTACAGTAAGAGAAATTAAAGCATAATGTATAATACTAGAGTAAGAGAAATTCAAGCATATTGTACATTTCAGGTTCTTTCAGTCCTGTCTTTAAAAAAAATTCCACATCATGTAATAGTCCTAAATGCAAAATTGTAAAGATAATAAATTAGCAGCAAACAATCAACTATCAACTAAAAAAATTTAATTGGAAATGCATATCTGCATGTTTCACTATCTTTATATCCATGTCATTAATGTCTAGCTCTGAGCCTTACAAGGATAGCATGCCTATAAAGATTAAAGAAACTATTTCCATTGTTATAAACAATAATGGGAAATTATGAGAAAAAAAGACTTCTTCGTACTTGGTGATCTTTGATTCTATGAATTGTTTAACTGGCCAGCCAATATACACCTATTGAGTGCTTAAAATGAAAATGTATAGCTTCTAGATAAACCTTATATTAAACTTGTGTTCAGTAGCAATGCTCTTACCATAGTAACTAAACATAACAAATTTTCAGGTTGTGCTATTTTTTTTAAAATGAACTGCAATATCTCTTGATCCTAGTTAATATTAACAATAAACATTAAAGGAACCAAATATTCAAAAGAGGAAGAACTAATTCAATCTTGATGATAGATGTATGTGAAAATTTTAAAAACAACGATTAATACTGTCATTTTAAAACCAATACTAGTTTATTTTCCTCTCACAAATGGAGAAGAATATTTTTTCTTTTAATAAAAATGTATTCGGACTTAAATTGCTTAAATCAAGTCACAAATTGATCTAAAAAGGATAAGAAATTACCAAGTTGCTTTAAGTCGCAAAGTCTGCAACATTGAGTAAATTCATCAGATTATGGGCTCAATTATCAAATAAAATAGGAGAAAATCCTTAAGGGAAATAGTTACTAAATCATACATTCCTTTAAAGCTACTTATTATCAACCAATATTTCAAAAAGAACAAAAATAATAAACCAACAAGCAGTTAACTCTAGCCCACATATTTTCGCTAGAATACTTGCTTAACCAAAAAAAAAATAAAGATGCAATTCTAAAATCAGATTCCACAAAGTTAAGCACTTAAATACAAAGACTTTTCTTAATGGATAGAGATTTTTCTCAATGGACAACACTTAATTAAATGTGCAGAGGTTTTGGGTTCAATTCCTTTTAGTAGCTAAATTAAGAAACAAATATATCAACTTAAATTGAGAAACCAAAATAAGAAAAACAAATAAATTTCTAGTTCCTTATATTTCTATTTGAAATATGAAAATCAAAAAAATAACAAAAGGAGAAGAAACTAGAAAATGAAAATCAGGAACACAATCAATAATTGGCATTACTAGAACATGAAAATTAGGAACATAATCAATAATTGGCATTACTAAAAATAATGCAGTTTGCCTACTCTGCAATTAGCAATCCATCAACCGAAAAAACATTAAATATCATCAAAGATAAAACTATACTTAACTGTAAGATATTGCTGTGAGTTTGAATTTCAAATAAAATAATGAGGAGCCATAGCAATGTCCCATTTATCCCCTATTTTAAATAGAGGTTGAGATTCTCTTGCCATTTTTTTCATCTCGACGAATGCCATCAGCATTTAAGACAACGATTTCAAGTTTATCTCCCTCATGCTCAAGAGAGTATGTCTGTGCCACATTTTTTGGACATATATCAAGAGCTAAAAAGATAACCTATAATTATAAAAAAATAAATTGTCAAACTCTTCTATTAGTACTTATAATGAAATTGGACACATAAGGAAAACCATCTTTCTAGCTGCATGTTTGGGGATTAAAACAATATTTCAGCATCAATAATTAGCAATGATTTAATCTCTTTAGTATAGATCATATGGACTTTAAAATTCCAAGTTACATCATCAAGATTGCCTTTTGCATTCTGATTTCACTGCTAACAAAATCTTGTTAAATTTATACATTTGTGCATAAAATCCAAATATATATCTCCTAATCAACAAGTTCAAACAAAAAATTAAAAAATGGCATACATGAGGGAATAGAGCAATCCAAGATTATACACCAAATTAAATAACAATGGCAGGTAGCAGTTGAAATAACAATGGCAGATGGTAGAATTAATCTCAATAATCTTAATAAATTTAATTTTGAAAAAAGTTCTTAAACCTCAAAGCCAGGTGAAATGCAAATACACTTCAAGCCTCAAAAAAATATCAAAATTTTGTTCCACCTATGATATGACTAAATTCTAACATCCACTTAAAATAAATGGTCATAGTGCCAAAAATTAAGGAATGCTAATATACCAAAAAGAATAGTAACTAAAAACAAAAAGAACATCTACACTTATGTAACAAAATTTTAAGAGGAAAATTGAAGTAATTAAATGAATAACCATACATTAGTATTGCCTCATATGGTAAGTTAGAATTTTATGACTCCATATTTCCACCAGTAGATGGGCTTCTGTAATTCAATGCAAGGCTAGTAAAGTACAATGTTTGAAGTCTGATTAACCTTCTTAAAATAAAGTTATAATAGAACCTACCAATATTAAAACATTTTAGAAAAGCAAAGAATGCAAGGTAAAATTTTGACTTATTGCCCTATATGAAGAGCAACGAAGTATCAGCAGATGTGTTTCCAGAATAATAAAGCTGGAGAGAAAATAACTGACACTTAAAAAAGAGGTGAGATGTATTGAAAGAATCAAAATTATAACAAGAACTAATAATTTTAATAATTTTACCAAAGTTGCTAAATTATGCACCTCCTTTGTTAAAGTCTCCTCACACTAGCAAGCAAACAACAAATGCATGCTTACAGAAGTTAAAGACAATAAGTGTGATTACCTTTGAATTCTTACCTTTTAGCCACGAAAAAGAGCCAATGCAATTCATCTACACTAACGGGAACTAGTTTTGGAGTCACATCGACTTGGGGTCCTTAATTTCATTCAAAAAGAGAAAAGGAACATAGTATAAAATCCTTATATGAAATTATCTCTAAAGGCAGCCCATACTAGGGGAAGATATAAAAATGGGGATCTTTAGTCTTTTTTTTGAAAAATTAAAAGCATTCAACATATAAAGTTTCTTCAAAATTGATAGCATAATGATTTCCAATAGTAAGACTAATACTGACCTGAATTTCATTTCTTTTGACAGTTTTAAGAGAATCATACCTGTAGCTCGTAATGCCTTCATCAACTAACAGTAGGAAAAGATTCAGCCCATAATTGTGTCTGCAATTTAATTCTGATAATACATAAGTGAGGACTATGGAATCTGCAAGCAGAAAAAATGGAGGATTAGGAAAAAAAATAAATTAATTAATCATAGGTAGCCAAAAAAAAGAGATATAGAGATCAGAATCACCTTTTTGACTAGAGGCACCAATAGCAACAGGTTTACCAGGCTTAAATAACTTGTTGTTTACAGTCACCTGATGTATCTCATCCTCAAATACTTCATAGAAACACTCTCTGCACATCTTTCTCCACCCACAACAATCATATTTACAACAAAACATCTAATAAAATGAAAATTTTCAAAGCAAAATGAAATTACATGCTATAGAGATTTAGGTCTTTTAAGAGCAGCCCATCTCTGACTACATAGGCGACAAAAGAGACCTACAATCTTCTTCAAAGTTGAATCGGCTTCCTCCATTAAAGAATCCAAAGAAAGAATTGGCGTCCCACCTCAGCTTTTTGAATTTCAGTTTCTCCTCGTAAGTGAAAAATCACGTTAAGCAAACTTTTAATAGCTTTTTAAGTAAGCACCTGGATAGAGGGTTTTATTGACTTGCTGAAGCAAGGGCTCTCTGAATTCATAAAGTCTTTAGAGATGAACTGAATGAGGTGCACAAGAGAAAGAAATGCTCTATGTAATAAGCCACCATCGATGGCAGCAAATTTCTAAATGCAATTCCCAAATTAATAGCACGGATTATAAAAAATTTGTATTAAACTATGAAACTAAGAATCAAAATCGATTATTGAAAGCAAATTTTAGATTGATAATTACCAATATATTGATTAAAGAGGTAATAATGATTGTACGATGGTGGCAAAAAATTAATCAAAGACCAGCAATTTGAGAAGCGGCAAAAGCTTGGCAGTGCCAGACCACATATTCACATTCTCTGTCGGGCTTGATAGACAAACTGGCCAACCTTTGAAATAAATGAATCCTTGCATTGTATCTTCCATTAATAGAGTAGTCAAGTTGAATTAGGGTGCAAATTGGAAAAATAGCTAGAGTATAACATTTTTTAATAAGAAACCAAAGACTCTAAAGAAAGAGAGAGATTTATCCTTTAATAATTGTCCTTTTTTGTTTTTAGAAGTTATGTGGGTTTATCCTGCCATTTAGTAGTTTTAAGGACTAGATATAGCTCATATTTAGGACTGAATTCAATCTCCTCAATATTAATTAAGATTAAATTGATAATAAGTGACCATGTGAAAATCCAATCCATATTAGTATATTTTTAAGGACAAAAAAGTTGATCGGTCCTTAAATTATGGTCCCTAATCAGCTTTTTTCTTATAGTGGTAGTTAGCCTTGAATCCATTAACAAATATGTAGATAGCCTTAAATTCGTTGACAAAGAAAAGAATCCATTGAAGTTTCTAAATGGGCTAGTTACAAGGAGTAAAGCTAATAAGCTAAAAGAAAAGTTGCAAACCTTTATGTAATCATTCATTGAAGAAGAAATGAAGCTTCAAGGGCAAAATTGTCAACAAACCAAATTTAGATTCATGGGGACTAGAATTAAAGGAGTTCAGAGGGGATTAAAGATGGTTCACATGCTTGGATCAATGCTGGGCCATAAAGGAAATCCATAAGACAAATTGATAAATAAGCCAAATTAGCAGGTGCAAGTCATGTGACATACAAGCATATGATAAACATGTGCTTTGACATTTGCCAAACATGTGTGCTTGACATGTGCCATGCATGCATGTGCCATATGCATATGCACATCATGTGACACAAAGCATAAGCATTACATCTGCAATGCTTTAATTAAAGGGCTATTTTGAGTTAGCTTAATTTGGGCCTTAGTTAAGATTTTATTTAATTAGGTGTAATAACTTTAGAACTTTATGGAGTGGGTTTCATGTTCTTAAAGGCAGCCCATTCATTTGGCTTTCAAATTTCTAACTTCAAGTAGGAAAAAGGCTAAATTTCAATTCTTAGTTTAATAAAGAATTTAGCCCACTTATCCTAATTACTCTAGGTTAATTTTTTACAATTATAAGGTATTCTTTCGTTGTATTCTTAGACAGCTAGTTATGATTGAAGTTTATGCATAATTTGAATTTCAAGGTTAAAGTTCTTTACTTTGAGTTTTATAAGAATTGGGTTATTCAAGTTTTACTTGTGCAGTTCTATTCTTTCATTTATTCTACTTTAGGTCTTAATTTCCTTTAGAATTAGGGTTTAAAGTACATTAAAATTATATTACAAGCTTGAGTTTATGAATATTCAAATTCATTTAGGGTTTAAGTTCTAATTAAATTGTGACGCCCCTAACATGACCCTAATTGGAATTTCATGTTTTAAGTAGGTTTTTATTTGACTAAGATCAAGTTCAAATGAAAATTTCATATAAGGTATGGGTCAAGTGATAAATTCTTTTATTTTATTAATTGCATGAAAGAAATTAAATTATTATTTTGGTTTAATAATAGTCAAGGGTTTAAATTGAAGCATGAAGTATTTAATTAGGGGTCAATTTATAAATATGGCATTTTAAAGGTCAAATGTGAATAAAAGAATGTTTGAGAGGATGATTTAAGGAAAGGAATAAATGAAAAGGTCAATGTATCACATGCAAAAATTATAGAGAGATTTGTGGGACATGCAATTTTTAGGCGGACCAAAAGAGAACTTTTCACCCATTTATAAGGGCTTAACTCTGCATGTAAAGAGAGAAATGCAAGAATTGGTTGGATTAGTGAGTGGGATGGCATAGGGAGGAGAAAATTTTAGATTTTGTTTCTTCTCTCATTTCTCTCTTGTTAATCCTTCATCTTGAATCTTTAAATTTTTCAAGAGAAACACTTTGCATGTGGGTTGTTCAAGAAAATAGTGATGTAAATTATTGAGGTATGGTTTTAATTTTTGGTTATCATATTTTTCTTCTTCTTCTTCTTCTTCTTCCTCTATTTGGATTTCGGTTAGGAAAAAAAGAGAAATGCTAAAAATGTTTAATTAGAGAAAACTAATTAAAATGTAGATAAGAAGGAGAAGGTAGAAGAGACAAAGGAAAAGGTCTTGCAAAGTATTAATTGCTAAGGGAAATTCGGCCATGGTATGGGAATTAGGATTTTCATACTTCCATGTAGATAAATTAGAGTTGAAATGATGATTTCAATGTTGGGTATGATTAATTGAAAAGAGAAATAATTTTAGAAAGTGTTACAACAAGTGAAGACATGAAAAACCTTATGGAGTAATGGCTGTAATTTTATCATAAACTAAGTTAGAAAACTCTAATTGAGGCCATTATAGTTCCTAAGGTCATATAAGAGATATGTCTACAAATTTGTATAAGGGACTTAGCACTAAATTTTCCTTTAAGCCATTCTAATATTTAATTGAAATTCATGAGAGATGTTGTTTGTGATTCTAGAATAGTTTGTAGAAATTATAGTGTATTTTCATGTACAGTGGTTGGATTTCTATGAGGTTAGATTATTTGAAAAATATAATTCTAATTATAGATTTCATATGAAGGAAGTAATGCCTAATTTTATTTCCAAGCATGTCAAATATTAGAATGAAATTCGTTGAATCTATTTGTACTATTAAGGTACAAATTTTGGTATTTTGGGCATAAGTATTAGTAGAGAAGTCAAAATGTTATGCTGTAAAATTATGGATAACCTAGATACCTAGGAGCACGTTTTTGATGAAGGAATGATGGCCAAATTCTGTTCTCATTTTATTCTATGAATTTTATGATTTGGTGATAAAAGAAAAATAAAACTAGTTTTGGTAGTTTGACCAGCCTATGATGTTTCTCAGATATCTCGAGTTACAGATGTTCTATTGAGATGAATCTTAATGTTTTGGAAACTAGATACATAGGAGAATAAGTTTTTACAAGACCATTTGGCTTAAAAATGATTTTTTCTAAATAAAAAATGACATGAAAGTTGGATTCAGAATTTTGCCCTGTGCAGAATTTTGTAGATAGAATTTTTAATGTATTTTTCTATTAAGGTTTAAATGTGACTATGCTAAATATGTAACTATATGAAAATATACTGAACAATATATGGCATATAATATGATTTTTGATAAAGGTTTACATAAATAGTCTTATATATATATATATATATATATATATATATATATATATATATATATATATATAAGTAAAGAGTAATGTTAATGATATAAAATAATTATACATGATTAATCTTGTGTACATGATTGTTTTATGCAATTAATCTGTTAGAGAGTATGCCCTAGAGCCCATGTAATAGGGATGTTTTTCATATGTATGAAATTTATATTCTTAATAAAAGGCATCATTCATTTATTAATGCTGTGTTTGAATACATGAGTTTGTAAATCTTAAATTAATAAATGAAGTCCTAGATATTATAAACACAGTGCAAAGGCAATCATGAAGGTGTTCATGATGTGAGATGTCTATCGCATGCAAATGTGTTAATATCTAAATATCCCTAGTCATAGAATTAACAAGATAGGACATTGTTAATTCGGACAGACTAGCACATGTTATGCTTCTTGAATGGTTCAAGCAATGGTTCTCATAGTTGTGATTATGGATGATAATCAAAGCTAACATGTGGATGCTTGTTAGAGGAACAAGTTCATTGGAGACCTGCAAAGAGAATCCTCATATGGATATTAAATCTATGTCAGTGAGGAATCTCTTCATAGCGGTTGTGCAAGTATCCTTAGACTTGAGATCACCAAAGTTATCTTAAGTAGCAAGTGGTATACTTTGACTCCATAACTGATTACTTCCAACTGGGAGTGAACATAGTTAGGAGATTGGGTATATCATGACCTACTTGAAGATAGTTGAGTGATTGACAAAGGATTCACCATCCCAGATTTAACAAGGGAAGTTATCTCACATGATTCTATAATTACCTTGTTCAGTGAATCTCTGGCCAGAGTAATATGCCGAGATGGATGGAGATCCATGAAGGGCATTTTAGGAACAATGGTTAAATTAATAGAACATACATAATTAGATTTATATGAGTTGACAGAAATCCATACTCAGAATCTGATTGAGATAAGAGTGGTGAAAGGAGTAATTGCACGGTAACTGTTTCTATGGAAGGGTACAGTCAAACCACATGACTTTCCTGACATTTGGGTAGTCATGATGCCTAGCTAGAGGCCAATCATGACTTGTATAATGATGTATCAAAATATCAATAGAGATTGATAAATTGATTTAAAGGAGTTTAAATCATGTGAGTTTTGAATAGAACTCACAATTACATATTATACTGCCAACATGGACAGGAACCCAATAGGTCACACACATATAGAGAAAAGGGTAAAATGGTAAAATGACAAGGATAATAATATTTGATATTATTATAAAGGTAGAGAGGAGAATATGATAATAATTAATTAAAGAGTTTAATTAATTATGATCAAATAAAATTGTCCGCGGAACTTTTGAGAAATGTTCTGTAAATTGGACCTAAATGAAATAATGTATTTCATGATTAATTATTATTGTCTTATAAGTGTTATAAGACTACTATAAGTGTTATAGGACTGATATAATAATTAATAGGACCATTGGAGAAATTATAGAGGGCCAAAGGAATGAAGAAGTTGGAGGAAGCCCTCCAGAAGAGGGCTACACGCCAACTTCATACAGAAGGGCTTAGAGGGCTTTTTCTTGGACCAAATTAATTTATATATGTTACATAAGTGTTATGGAACTCACATATTTAATTTGGTTGGATTTGGAATCCATTTGGGTATTTAAATCCAATTAGATGCACAAAGGGCCTAGTTTGTGGATTTTGTGCATGGTCTTTTATGAAAAGATTTAATTTGGATTTAATTAAGCCCAAATGATTATAATTAATTCCAGAAGCCCAATTAATAATTCTCCAGCAATTTTAAAGAGCCCAATCTCATTAAGGAGTTGGAATTTTAACCTAACTATAAAAGGCCAACTAATGAGAATTAGGGTTAAGTGATTAAAACAAAAGGAAAGTCCTTTCACTTATTCTCTCTCCCTTTTGCGCCACTTCCCAAGCTAGCTCTTGGGAATTTCGGCCAGCCCTAGTTGAACACCAAGTTGTTGGTTCAATTTACCCTTCTCTAGTGTGGATTACTCATTGGAGGTGTTCGATTTTGGACACTGTGGTTTGCGACAACCCGGTGCGAAGTAAAATCAACTGTTCAACAAAAATCAAAGGTGATTTTTCTTATTCTCATATAGTTATATTGTGTATTCATGGCAAGATCAGATCTAATGGTTAAAAAATTTTAAAATTCCGCTCATGTATGTGATGCATGTAACCGTTAAATTCCAACATGGTATCAGAGCCAGGTTTTGCCATGGATACACAATTCTATATTTTCTGTGGAATAAGTTTTGTTTTGTTTTGAGTTATTTATTTCATGAACTTTAAAATATTAGATTTGATTGTTCATGAATGAGAAATATTGATTTCTGGTTGTATGTGTGATCAAATAAATTTGACGGAAACAAAAACGGAACTTTTGAAGAAAAGTGACTAGGGTTTTGCGTGAAACCCATTAGGGTTTGGCGTGAAACCCTAGGTAATGTAGGGGCTGTTCTAATTTAATTTCTTATGGATCCATTTAAAAATCATTTAGATGATATTTTATGTGTTTAATATGTGATATTAAGCCGTAGGATCGAACGGAATTAAAATCGAACAAGTTTTGCATGAAAACTAGTTTTGTCGAAAAGTTCGATAAATTGGTGTTCTTCGTATGTTCTTGATGTGTTCTTGGTTAGAACGACTTTTGATCTTCTAAATCTGATATATATGATATATTAAAGTGTTTTTAATTAATTGGATTAATTAAAATGGGCCTTAAATTAATTTGATTAATTTTAATTCATTAAAACCACTTAATGGGCTTAATTATGTTTACGGACTTGATTTAAATTAGTGAATGACTTGGTGGGCCCAAGGAGCTGATTTAAATTAACTATTATAAACATTAATTAAGTTTATTAATGGGTTTTAAGGGCTGGAGTGGGCTTGGCTCATTCCAAAAGGCCCAAATGGTCCAAATGACACAAAACTAGTTTGTGTGTGAACACACTTAGGGTTTTTCTTCTGTGGGTTTCGGCCTACACTTGTTTTAAGCCCAAAATTGATTTTTTTAATTATTTAATATGATTAATTAATTAAATAATCAATTTATAATTAATTAATAATCAATTTGATTGATTATTAAGACAAGAACAAATTCATGCAAAAAGGTTTCCTAAAATGAAAGTTTCCAAAATGGAAAAAGTTTCCTAATTTGATCACATCATTAAAATAACTCAAAATATAGTTTCAAAGGTTGAAACAAAGTTAGTAATCCTTTTCTTTATGCATTAGAAAGGCATATAAGGGTGAATGATTGGCATGATGGTTAGTTATGGACAAAGCCCAATGTGATTGAGCATAATGCATGTTTTGGCCCAATGAGGACTTTCATGTCCCGGCCACTTGTTTTTGGTTTGTATTTGATTTCAAATTGTAATATGTAATTAGATTACTTAGATTAGAATTAGAAATAGAGATGGAGACCATTTTCAAGGAGCAAGATGGGCCGGATGGAGATCCAACAAGCTTGAAGATAATGTAATTATTTTTCTTGTTTGAATCATGCATACTACCTAGGTGTGACCTTTTGATTTCCCTCATGGCTCGGGGAAATCAATGTAGTGAAGTCCATAACTATACCATATTTGTATGCTTATATTTATGTGATAGATATAGGATGCATACCAATGTATGCCAACCATGTATGATGAGACTTAATTAACTAAAACCCTCAAACAAATACTAAGGTATATAAGCCTTCCATTAATTTGAGGAGAACCAGAGTTCTTTATAGTGTGGGTTGTTGACCACAGTCAAGCTCACATTATATCGAATATGTTCAAATCTAATTAAATGGGTCATCTTAGCTAGCCCATTAGTTTGTTGACCACAGTCAAGGCTAATGGTTCTAGAGGCAAGATTAGGGAATGCATATATGATATGCATGCATCAAGAGTTGATAACCTAATGATCCAATAGTTGTGTAGAGACACAATTGGTATAGAGATACCTACCTTTCAAGGGTATGGAATTTGGCTTGTTGACCACAGTCAAGGTCAAATTACATATCAAGGATTGGATATTGGCCCACTAAGAAAATCATCGGGTTTTCTCGGATTATATAGTGAGGGCTATTAATTCGCAATAAAATAGTGGGAGTAAATGTATTAATTAAAGACCTTATTAATGCATACATATATATGAACATACTCTCATATCTTTTCATTTTCACATCTAGGTCATCATCATGAGCACATCAAACATTAATATACGATCAATCTTGGATAACAAGCTGGTTGGCAACAACTATTCTGACTGGATCAGGCAAGTGAGAATTGTTCTCAGGGCTGAAAAGATCCATTATGTCTTGGATAAAGATCCACCACCACTTCCATCAGATGATGCCATTGATGAGATCAAAGGCATTTATCGAAAATACATGGAGGATAGTGAAGCAGCAGCATGTTTGATGCTGGGTGCTATGTCCTCGGAGCTTCAGAAGCAACATGAAATGATGGATGCTAGAACCATTGTTTTGCATCTAGAGGAGCTTTATTCTTCTCAGGCTAGAACTGAGCAATATGAGATTGCTCGAGCTCTATTTAGTTGCAAAATGGTGGAAGGCACTTCAGCTGCTGCTCATGCATTGAAGATGTATGGGTATATTGAGCATTTGAGTAGACTTGGCTATGTTATGGATAATGATCTATACATAGATTTAATCTTGTACTCGTTGGCTCCAAGTTATGCACCTTTTGTGCTTAACTTCAACATGAACAAGATCCAAGTATCCATTCCTGAGTTAATCAACATGCTCAAGACAGCTGATGGATCATTTAAGAAAGATCCAAAAAGTGTCATGGTTGTCACTTCTGCTAAAGGCAAGAAGCAGAAGAAGAAGATGATAACCAAGGCGCAGCCAAAGAATGGTGGGATCTCCAAGAAGAAGGTTGCCAAGAAAGAGAATCCCAAAGGAACTTGCTTCCATTGTGGAAAAGATGGTCATTGGAAGCGTAACTGCAAGGCCTATCTAGATTCTCTTAAGGAGAAGAAGCAAGCTGTTGCATCTACTTCAGGTATTCATATGATTGAAATTAATACTTATTCTATTGCTTCAAAACAATCTTGGGTATTAGATACCGGATGTGGATCTCATTTATGTAATGATCTACAGGGGCTTAGAAGCTTTAGAAGAGTTGGAAAGGCAGAGATTTGTTTGCAGTCAGCTACTGGACAAAACATCTCTACAACTGTTGTGGGGACTTATCATTTGCCTCTTCCGAGTGGATTAGTACTGGAATTAAATAATTGTTATTATGTTCCAGCTTTGTCCAAGAGTATTATTTCTTTCAGTTGTTTAATGAACGATTATGATATTTCTTTAAAGGACAAATGTTGTTACATTTTTAAGAACAATATATTTTATGCAAAAGCTATCATTGAGAATGGTATATTTGTTCTTGATTTAATTAAAGAAGTACATAATGTGGATACCAAGAGAATGAAACATGATAATCTAAATACCTCATACTTATGGCATTGTCGTTTAGGCCACATAAATGAAAAATGCATGACCAAATTGCACAAGTCAGGTGATTTGGGATCATTTGATTATGAATCATTTGATACATGCGAATCTTGTTTATTGGGAAAAATGACAAAAGCTCCCTTTATTGGTAAAGGAGAACGAGCTAAAATGGTTTTGGACTTAATACATTCGGATGTATGTGGTCCAATGACTACACATGCTAGAGGAGGTTACTCCTACTTCATTACTTTCATAGATGATTATTCCAGGTTTGGATACATCTATCTAATGAAATATAAGTCTGAAGCATTTGAAAAGTTCAAAGAATTCAGAAATGAAGTAGAGAAACAACTTGGCAAAAGTATTAAAACACTTAGATCAGATCGAGGTGGAGAATACTTAAGTCAAGAGTTTCAGGATTATCTTAGAGATAATGGGATTTTATCTCAATGGACTCCTCCATATACACCACAACACAATGGTGTATCCGAAAGGAGGAATCGAACACTATTAGATATGGTTCGATCAATGATGAGCCGAGCGGACTTGCCTAAGTCTTTTTGGGGATATGCACTAGAAACTGCTGTTTATGTGTTAAATAGAGTTCCTAGTAAATCGGTTGATGTTACTCCATATGAGATGTGGAATAACAAGAAACCCACGCTTTCTCATATGAAAGTATGGGGTTGTCCTGCTTATGTGAAGAGGACAATGTCAGACAAACTGGATGTTAAGTCTGACAAATGTTTATTTGTGGGATATCCAAAAGAAACGTTTGGATATTATTTCTATAATCCCTTAGAACAAAAAGTGTTTGTTTCAAGGCATGCTGTCTTCTTGGAAAAAGAGTTTCTCCTACGAGAAGACAGTGGGAGTAAAATTGAACTTGGTGAAGTTCAGGACCCACAAATAGAAGTAGATCAACCGATTGAACCCGAAACTGAATTTCATAATGATGAGATTACAGTTGAACCTGATTATACACAGAATCCTAGAAGGTCTACTAGGATGCGTTCTATCCCTGTGAGATATGGATTTCACATTGATTCGGATAGAGGCATAACTGTAGTAGAGGACAATGAGCCTACAAGCTATCAAGAAGTTTTGAACAGTTCAGAACGTGATTTATGGCTTAAGGCTATGCAGTCCGAAATGGACTCCATGTATGAGAATAAAGTATGGACTTTAACTCAACCACCTGAAGGGATAAAACCCATAGGGTGCAAATGGGTCTTCAAAAAGAAGACTGACATGGAAGGTAATATAGTTACCTATAAAGCTCGCTTAGTAGCAAAAGGTTATCGTCAAAAAGAAGGTATTGACTATGACGAAACTTTTTCTCCTGTAGCGATGCTTAAGTCTATAAGAATACTTTTAGCCATTGCAGCTCATTATGATTATGAGATTTGGCAGATGGATGTGAAGACAGCTTTCCTTAATGGAAATCTTACCGAGGATGTGTATATGACACAACCAGAAGTATTCACATCAGGAAATGGCGAAAAGGTATGCAAGCTTCAAAGATCCATTTATGGATTGAAGCAAGCCTCTAGGAGTTGGAACATACGATTCAATGAGACAATCAAAGAGTTTGGTTTCTCACAGAATGAAGATGAACCTTGTGTGTATAAAAGGGTCAGTGGGAGTGCAATTGTCTTCCTAGTTCTATATGTAGATGACATATTGATCATGGGAAATGACGTTTCTCTTCTCCAATCTGTTAAAATATGGTTATCCAAGCAATTCTCCATGAAAGACCTTGGAGAAGCATCCTATATTCTGGGAATAAGGATCTATAGAGATAGATCCAATAGGTTGCTAGGTCTTTCTCAAAGTACATATATAGATAAAGTATTGAAGAGGTTCAATATGGATCTCTCTAAGAAAGGGTTTATACCCATGGTGCATGGGAAACACCTTTCTAAGTCTATGTGTCCACAGACACTGGAGGATAGAGAGAGCATGAATAGAATACCATATGCATCTGCAATTGGTTCTATCATGTATGCTATGTTATGTACACGTCCAGATGTAGCATTTGCTTTGAGTGTCACAAGCAGATTCCAATCTAATTTTGGAGAGGAACATTGGGCAGCTGTCAAGAATATTCTTAAGTACTTGAGAAGGACTAAGGATGTATTCTTGGTATTTGGAGAGGGCAGTTTGGAAGTAAATGGGTATACGGATGCCAGCTTCCAATCTGACAAAGATGATTGTAAATCACAATCTGGTTATGTGTTCATAATGGGAGGAGGAGCAGTTAGTTGGAAAAGTTCCAAACAAGAAACAACTGCTGATTCCACGACAGAAGCTGAGTACATTGCTGCTTCAGAAGCAGTCTGGATCAAAAAGTTCATAACTGAACTAGGAGTGGTGCCTAGCATTGTTGGCTCCGATTCCTTTATATTGTGACAACAATGGAGCCATTGCGCAAGCAAAGGAACCACGGTCTCATCAGCGATCCAAACATGTTCTCAGACGCTACCATCTCATAAGGGAAATAGTAGCTAGAAATGATGTGAAAATAGAAAGGGTTCCCACAGATGACAATGTGGCGGATCCCCTCACTAAAGCACTTTCCCAGATAAAGCATGATCACCATATAAATAGCATGGGTCTGAGACATATGAGTGATTGGCTCTAGTGCAAGTGGGAGATTGTTAGAGAGTATGCCCTAGAGCCCATGTAATAGGGATGTTTTTTCATATGTATGAAATTTATATTCTTAATAAAAGGCATCATTCATTTATTAATGCTGTGTTTGAATACATGAGTTTGTAAATCTTAAATTAATAAATGAAGTCCTAGATATTATAAACACAGTGCAAAGGCAATCATGAAGGCTGTTCATGATGTGAGATGTCTATCGCATGCAAATGTGTTAATATCTAAATATCCCTAGTCATAGAATTAACAAGATAGGACATTGTTAATTCGGACAGACTAGCACATGTTATGCTTCTTGAATGGTTCAAGCAATGGTTCTCATAGTTGTGATTATGGATGATAATCAAAGCTAACATGTGGATGCTTGTTAGAGGAACAAGTTCATTGGAGACCTGCAAAGAGAATCCTCATATGGATATTAAATCTATGTCAGTGAGGAATCTCTTCATAGCGGTTGTGCAAGTATCCTTAGACTTGAGATCACCAAAGTTATCTTAAGTAGCAAGTGGTATACTTTGACTCCATAACTGATTACTTCCAACTGGGAGTGAACATAGTTAGGAGATTGGGTATATCATGACCTACTTGAAGATAGTTGAGTGATTGACAAAGGATTCACCATCCCAGATTTAACAAGGGAAGTTATCTCACATGATTCTATAATTACCTTGTTCAGTGAATCTCTGGCCAGAGTAATATGCCGAGATGGATGGAGATCCATGAAGGGCATTTTAGGAACAATGGTTAAATTAATAGAACATACATAATTAGATTTATATGAGTTGACAGAAATCCATACTCAGAATCTGATTGAGATAAGAGTGGTGAAAGGAGTAATTGCACGGTAACTGTTTCTATGGAAGGGTACAGTCAAACCACATGACTTTCCTGACATTTGGGTAGTCATGATGCCTAGCTAGAGGCCAATCATGACTTGTATAATGATGTATCAAAATATCAATAGAGATTGATAAATTGATTTAAAGGAGTTTAAATCATGTGAGTTTTGAATAGAACTCACAATTACATATTATACTGCCAACATGGACAGGAACCCAATAGGTCACACACATATAGAGAAAAGGGTAAAATGGTAAAATGACAAGGATAATAATATTTGATATTATTATAAAGGTAGAGAGGAGAATATGATAATAATTAATTAAAGAGTTTAATTAATTATGATCAAATAAAATTGTCCGCGGAACTTTTGAGAAATGTTCTGTAAATTGGACCTAAATGAAATAATGTATTTCATGATTAATTATTATTGTCTTATAAGTGTTATAAGACTACTATAAGTGTTATAGGACTGATATAATAATTAATAGGACCATTGGAGAAATTATAGAGGGCCAAAGGAATGAAGAAGTTGGAGGAAGCCCTCCAGAAGAGGGCTACACGCCAACTTCATACAGAAGGGCTTAGAGGGCTTTTTCTTGGACCAAATTAATTTATATATGTTACATAAGTGTTATGGAACTCACATATTTAATTTGGTTGGATTTGGAATCCATTTGGGTATTTAAATCCAATTAGATGCACAAAGGGCCTAGTTTGTGGATTTTGTGCATGGTCTTTTATGAAAAGATTTAATTTGGATTTAATTAAGCCCAAATGATTATAATTAATTCCAGAAGCCCAATTAATAATTCTCCAGCAATTTTAAAGAGCCCAATCTCATTAAGGAGTTGGAATTTTAACCTAACTATAAAAGGCCAACTAATGAGAATTAGGGTTAAGTGATTAAAACAAAAGGAAAGTCCTTTCACTTATTCTCTCTCCCTTTTGCGCCACTTCCCAAGCTAGCTCTTGGGAATTTCGGCCAGCCCTAGTTGAACACCAAGTTGTTGGTTCAATTTACCCTTCTCTAGTGTGGATTACTCATTGGAGGTGTTCGATTTTGGACACTGTGGTTTGCGACAACCCGGTGCGAAGTAAAATCAACTGTTCAACAAAAATCAAAGGTGATTTTTCTTATTCTCATATAGTTATATTGTGTATTCATGGCAAGATCAGATCTAATGGTTAAAAAATTTTAAAATTCCGCTCATGTATGTGATGCATGTAACCGTTAAATTCCAACATAATCTGACATATTCATACTCTAATGATAGAGTGAATTATATTTGAACCTACACTTATACTGTGAAATAAGAAATACTATGTATGACTATGTTCATGTGTGGTGCCTGAATGATAACATAATAAAGTATATTATTATGATGTTATATGTTCAATTTTTGATGCTCGTATTGTTATATGACTATGAATAATTCGGTGTGTGTATATATATGTATTCATATTCACTAGGGATTATTTATTTGTATACATGATCACGTATATACAATATGATATATTGTAAAGTTTTAAGAATGAGCACTTGAATAGGTATGATGCATTACTTGATTGACATGTGATGATTATGGTAATATGAGATATCTAATAATGGTATCTAAAATTTTATTGTATCATTAAATGAACTTACAATATGCAATTATGTCATAGTAACAATATAGCTATCATATGATTATACATGTGCAAAATTAATAATATAAGTGCAAGCATGATATATGAAAAGAAAGATTAATAGAGTTTTGCCTGCAATTAGAGTTCAATTGTGGATAAATAGGCGCTTATAGGGAATTGTGGCTGCCACAGTCGACATTTTAATTCCACAATATAGTTGATCCTGCTGGATCTTACATGGCCCATTTGGGATGCTCCTTGACCTCGTTTAGGTCCTTGACTGGTCCACCATACAGTTGGCCCTGATTGGATCCAAAGTTTTGGATATCTTCGGATATCCACCATTTTGATACCCACGGGTTATTTATGTTTAGTTTTTCCCCAATAACCTTTATAGCTTAGCACAGGTTATTTAATTCAAGTAGGTACTGTTGTAAAAGCTTTTACTTAAGAACGATCTCTGCATCAGGACAGGCCAACACCTAAGTTGTAGAAGTTGATGTAGGATTCTTTTTTTGTTATGTTTGGTGCAAGTTCTTTTGCATGTTTAATGTGTATAAAAAGGGCTATCATATATATATATAAATATAAATATATATAAATAAATATATATATATATATATATATATATATATATATATATGTAATATAAAGTAAGTGATGTAATTAAGTCTAGTAAAAGAATGCTAAAGCATGCATACATATAGTAGTTAAAATGCTTAGTCATATATATGCTAGATCAATTGATAAATGTTATGCATGATAAGATATGAAGTTAAGATAGTTATAACTAACATGAAAATGATGACTATGTTACATAATAAGCCATTATACATACGTAATTAGTGATTGAAGTTGTGGGAAACACCTAATTAATGCATAGGATACCTATATAAATAGACTATTTGATATGATAAATGTATACCACTTTGGGTTAATAACCTACTATAATGTGATTTAAAGGTATAACATGATTTGTGATTCAGTTAGTATCAAAGACATGGTTTGTTGTTTGGGTGTTAATTTTAAACTACCATCACTTAGCTACTGGTTCATTGGTGATTGAATTAATATATATCATATTTTTGTTGATTATAGCTTTGAACAAATATTAAAAAAATAAATCCCAAATCTATTTTTCTTGAATTGAAATTAGTTCCTTAAGTTCTTTCATGCCTAAAACTAATAAAGTTAAACCTCATTAAGCTAGTTTAACTGCTGGTCTTGGATAGAAAAAAATTAAAATTCAAGTAAAAGTGAAAGACTTATAAGAGCATAGATAACTACTTAAGGCTATTACAATATGAATTTACGTTTCCTCTCATATTAGTTAGAGCTAGCTTGGGTTGGTTTAGATTATTTAGGATCTAGTTTGATTTCTTCCTTACGAAGAGTCAAATTTATCACACTTATTTCCAATTTTGTCTTTCTTTGCATTCTTAGTTTCTTTTATTTATTTACCTATTTTTGCTTGTATAAACATTGATTGAGTGATATTTTGTTCCTTATTGATCATTTGCATAAAAAAATTATTTACACAAGTTTCTTCATCTAGTGTGTGACATACTATTTTTTTATTGTTTCCAAAAGTATAATTTTCCTCTAGAGTTGAATTTCTACTTTTCCCACTAAGTTATCTTGTATTCCTTACATAATAATTACTTTAATTATGATCTATTTCTGAAGAACAACTCTATAGTTGAGAACAATAGTGGAAAAAGCAAAAGAGTGTGAGTACATTCTATAGGGTAAAAGCCTTTATTGTGTAAAACACAAGAGAAGTGACATATTATTGAGTGTGAACACATGAGGGAGTGCTTGTAAGGATATTATCTAACATCTTTTACAGGCATACATAATGACCTAAGAATCTAGTAAGAAGGGAACGTCCCTTGAGGAGGTAGATTATATAGTGCAAGCAATGTATATGACATTTGAGAAGTTTATGACAGATATGGGAAACATAAATGATAGGATAGAGTGGTTGAAAATTAGCATAACTAACACTTCTAAAAGGATGGTAAGGAGAGGCTGATGGGTTAATAAGAATGTAGAGCTAATCATCATGGTTTGGATAAAGAGGAAAAAGCGTGATTGGTAAAGGGAATAGTAAGGAGGGTAGACAATAAGGGTAGTAACATAAATGCTATCAAGATGAACATTCCACCTTTCAAAGGTAGAAATGATCTTGAAGAATATTTGGGAGGAAAAGGAAAGTTGAGACGATCTTTGAATGCCATAACTATTTCGAAAAGAATAAGGTTAAATTAGCTGCTATAGAATTCTCTGATTATGCACTAGTGTGGTGGGTTGAATTGAAAAAGAATAAAAGGATAAATAGAGAGTTTTTAGTTTCTAATTGTGAAGAAATGAAGAGAATTATGAAGAAAAGGTTTGTGCCAAGTTACTACTATGGAGAAATACATCAATGACTACATAGACTCACTTAAAGGTCTAAATTAGTAGAGGATTATCGTAAGGAGATGGAGATGTTGATGTTGATGATTAAGGCAAACCTAGAGGAAGATAAGGAATTAGTCATGGTACAATTTTTAAGTGGCCTAAATAGGGAGATAGCTAATTTTTTGGAGTTACAGCACTTCATTGACATGGAAGAGCTAGTTAAAATGTCCATGAAAGTGGAGAGACAAATGAAGCATAAGGAAGGTAGTAACAGTAACATTTTGGATTCTACATCCCAATGGAATTCGAGATGGAACAATGGTGACAATAAGGCATCTTTAAAGTTATACAATTCGAAAGATGAACTCAAAGACAGTAAAGGTGGCAAATCTAATCCTAAAGGTACTTCTAATGTAACTCCTCTAATACTAAGCATAGAGATATTAAATATTTTAGATGCTTACTTGTAGGGCATATTGTATCTCAATGTCGTAACTAAAGAGCTATGTTTGTTTTTGAAAATAGGGAAATTAAGTCTAAGCACAAAAGTGATTTTGATTTTATTCCTAGTTTATATGATGTATTCGATGATGAAAATAAATTTGCTTAACATGGAGAGTTATTGGTTGTTAGGAAGAATCATATTTAGATCAAAGAAAAAATATCTTTCATACCAAATGTAAAGTGAATAATAAAGTGTGTAGTTTAATCATTATGTAGACACCGTGACCTGAGGTAGCCAAGATTAGGTTTACTCGATGATGAGGAAATAGTATGTTTCTGATAAAGAGTACTGATTTCAAAGTTCTGATCTAGATTTTTCATAGTTTTTATGAAAATCTTATGATTTTCCAAGTGTTTTTGAAATGTTTTAATAAAAGAATGCTAAAAACCATGATTTGAGCCTTCATTGATGATAGACTATTATCTATCATCTGAGAGACAGTCGTATGTCACCACATCCCTCCTTCCTAGATCAAATCAAGGACATTTTTTTTTAAATTTTGGATTTTTTTTATTAAGTGACGAGCGTCTATCCTAAGCGGCAACTGTCTTTGGTTGAATTTCCAAATTTCCCATGTTTTTGGTTTTTAGAGGGAAAGATAGATTTCTGACAGATTCGGTTAGGATTTTGAGCACTTAATCCCTCTAGATTTAGAGCGTTAGTGTTGGAATTCGATTTCAACTCCTCCTTAGGTATAAGAGATAAAAAAATCTAGGGTTTCAAAAATGAAAAAAAAGGCAAAATCATTATTGGGAAGAGAGGACAAGTTCTTGGAGAGGAAGAAATCAATTCTTCTCTCTCTAAAGTATAAGCTCTAAATCTTGGGAAAGAGAGGACAAGTTCTTAGAGAGGAAGAAATCAATTCTTCTCTCCCTAAAGCAAAAGTTCTAACACTCTTTTGATCAAAACACACACAAAAATCATCTTTTTTTGGAACACAAAACTACAATCATAGTGGAGATCTGACTTTAAGAGTTTTAAAATTAGAATATCTCCTGAGGGTAATATTCTATGCTCTTCAACCATCTTTCTCTTTCTAGATTCAACCATATATATTTATGTTGTTTGTTATCAAAATTAAATGCTTTGTGTATTATTATTTTATAACTCATGTGTTTTATTTGAAAGTCATGTTAACCTAGATCTATATGTATGATAGAATACAAATTTGAGTATGATTTCATCCATTAATGTATAATTTAAAGCTTTGTTTTTTTGGTATTGTTTGGATTTTAATTGTCATCTAATGTAGCTGAAGCATGATTTAGTGTTATAATTTTAGTTTGGCATGTTTTAGGACCTTATATTTTAGTGTTTAACATTTACTTGCAATTTTAGGTGAGTTTTGTTATATTTACAGCTTTTTGTTCTGTCCCTCAAGCTACCACGGACGATCATCTATCAACGCGATAGATGGGGCATCACGGGAGCTTCTTCTCATCTCTTCCCTCCTTTAATCATGGCCATCCATCACCTTTTTAGGGGAATTCATGGCTAATTTTAGGCTTATTTTCATGTATTTTATGTATTTTTATTGTTGTTCATGTTGTTTTATCAATATTTGTGATGTTAATGTGCTTTCTACACATATTTAGCTTTTGTATACATTTTAATTTTGTAACATATTTTTGTATTTTATTCTCTTAAATAGTCTTTTATTTGTAGTGTTAACTTATTGGTTTTTTGTGGTTTTATGTGAGTAATTAACCATACGTGCCCTTGGAGGTTACTGTGAGACATCTTGCATAAAGAATCATACCCTAATTGGTTATCCTCCTTTTCTAACCATTTAGTTTTATTCACATTTATTTATTTTATTTATCATTTGGTTTATTTTGTATATTGCTTATTTAGTTGGATGTTGATGTATTTTTGGATGAATTTATTTTAGGGATGTAATAGTTAGTAAAAAAGGGATTTTTGGCATGTTTAAAATGGAAGGGACACTTAAAATGATTTTTATTAATTAATTTGGGTTTTCCTTTAAAACATGGACCGATGTCTAATTTTCATCCCAAAAATCACGTGAAAGAGTTTTTTTTTTTTTGTAAAATATGCATAAGGAAACCAATGTTTCTAACCCAAATGAATGCCTTGATTTATGTATGATATTTAGTTTTCTTCTTTATTTGGATGATTTTTCGATGTAAAAACTTAAGTAGGACTTTATTTATTTATTGCTTTCTTTACTTGCTTAGGATGTTTATTTAATTTTATCGCTTTACATCGTCTGAGAGGAGAGTGGGTTAATGCTTAAAACTCTATTATAAAACAACACATAACTGAGGTACCCAATGATAAGTGTAAATTATACTATATATTTTGTTTGTTTTTAATATATTTATTGTGTTTATTTAGTTAATTTGGTAATTAATTTGTTAAACTTGTGATTTGAGGACCTAATTGAGTATTTTGGTGCTTTTAGGTGTTTATTTGAAGGAAAAAGAAGAAATTGAAGGACTAAAAGGAGAATTTCACAAATAAAGAAGCAAAGAAGAAAAATTTCATCGATTTTAAATCCAGAAAAGATCAATTCAATGGAATCACTTTATGATTCTACCGAATGGCCCTTTAAAGAAAGAAAAGAAGGACCATTCAGTGGAATTAAAAAGGCATTCTACAGAATGGCCCTTAAGAAAGCGGAAAAAGATAGGTATCCGGTGGAATCTTCATTCCTACTACACCGAATGAGTTCTAATTCAAGTTACATATCTTTTAATTCGGTGGTTTTAAATTCCATTCTCCCGGTTCAAGTTGATCAATTAAAATTGAAAGTATTTTCATGTTCGAAAAAGGAAGTTCTTTTTCATCCAAATCAGGAAGTTTTGTGTTGTACAAGTGAGGAAGTTGAAGTCCATTAAATTTCCTATTTACTGCCTATAAATAGAGGTCTGAAGCTACAAAGAGAGGGGGGAGATGTAGAGAGCCAGCCTCTTCGCTATGTCATTTCTTTATTTTTTGTTTTAATTTTCTTTAGTTAAATTTTGTATAATAGTTTAGCTCTATTTTTCTATTTTTCTTAGTTTGCAATTATCTTTATTTTAGTTTTTCTTTTATTTTCATTATGTTTAGTAAGTAATTTTCTTCTCTTTTACTAAAGGAAACTTGAGTTGAGCTTTATATTCAAAATCAAGTGGATTATTTCTTGGTTTTAAAGGTATTCTTATCTTCGATTTTGTTAAAATTAATAATTTGTTTGTTGATTCAATAGCTAAATGTTTATTTAAGCATAATTGAAGATTTGCATGTTCATGGATTAATCTTTTGAATTAATGCATGATTATTTTTTGTTTTGAGATGATTATGTCTTGGTAATTTTGATTAATATTAAGAGAGGAGGAACCAAGAATATATTGGAATTGAATTTTCTTGGAAAAGAGTTTAATGAAAGTATAGGAAGTTAAACCAGATTTTTATGCTAAATGTTAAATTGTTCTTAACAGGGAGTTTAATACTCAAGAAAGATATTTTTGATTCAAGATATCAGGCTTTATTCATCTAGTTTTTCCATAATCACTTGTGTTACTTTTATTATTGAGTCATTACAATGGAAGTTGAGGTGGATAGTTCCTTTAGCAAGAGTATTTCAGTTATTGCTTTGTGTTTAATTCATGTTTGTCTAATTTTAATTTTTGTTTAGTTAGTTATTTACTTAATTAATTCTTAAATCGAAAACATTGAGAAATAATCCTACATTTAATTTAGCAACCTTGAATATCAACATTGATTAAAATGATTTGAACATCAACAAATATAATCCATATATGGAAAACTGAGTTATTCATGTTGTTTCATATATCATAAGCAATAATTGTTAGAGAGTATGCCCTAGAACCCATATAATAGGGATGTATTTGATATGTATAAACTCATATTCTTAATAAAAAGCATCATTCATTTATTAATGCTATGTTTAAATACATGAGTTTGTAAGTCTTAAATTAACAAATGAAGTCCTAGATATTATAAACACGGTGCAAAGGCAATCATGAAAGTGTTCATGATGTGAGATGTCTATTGCATGCAAATGTGATAATATCTAAATATCCCTAATCATAAAATTAACAAGATAGGACATTGTTAATTTGGACATACTAGTGCATGTTATGCTTCTTGAATAGTTAAAGCAGTGGTTCTCATAATGTGATTATGGAAGAAGATCAAAACTAACATATGGATGATTGTTATAAGAACAAGTTCATTGGAGACCTTCAAAGAGAATCCTCACATGGATATTAAATCTATGTCAGTGAGGAATCTCTTCATAGTGGTTGTGCAAGTATCCTTAGACTTGAGATCACCAAGGTTATTTTAAGTAGCAAGTGATATACTTTGACTCTATAACTGATTACTTCCAACTGGGGGTGAACATAGTTAGAAGGTTGGATATATCATGACCTACTTGAAGATAGTTGAGTGATTGACAAAGGATTCACCATCCCAGATTTATTAAGGGAAGTTATCTCACATGATTCTATAATTGCCTTGTTCAGATAATCTCTGGCCAGAGTAATATGTGAACATGGATAGGGATCTATGAAGGGAATTTTGGGAAAAATTGTTAAATTAATAGAACATACATAATTAGATTTATAAGAGTTGACAGAAATCCATAATCAGAATTTAATTGAGATAAGAGTGATGAAAGGAGTAATTGCACGGTAACTATTTCTATGGAAGGGTACAGTCAAACCAATTGACTTTCCTGACATTTGGATAGTCATGATGCCTAGCCAGAGGCCACTCATAATTTTTATAATAGTTTATAATAAATATAAATAGGGATTGATAAAATGATTTAAAGAAGTTTAAATCATATGAGTTTTGAATAGAACTCATAATTACATATTATACTGCCAATATGAACAGGAACCTAATAGGTCACACACATATAGAGTAAAGAATAAAATGATAAAATGACAAGGATAATAATATTTGATTTATTACGGGAGAAGAGAAATGAATAAGAGAATAATTAATTAAAGAGTTTAATTAATTATGATCAAGTAGAATTATTCGTAGAACTTTTTAGAAATATTCTGTAAAATGGACCTAATTGAAATATTGCATTTCATAATTAATTATTATTAGACTATAAGTTTTATAGGGCTGATATAATAATTAATAGATCCATTAGAGGAATTAAAAGAGGCCTAGATAATTGGTTTTGGCGCAGAAACCCTCTAGAGGAAGGGTTACATGCCAAACCCATATAAAAGGCCATAGAGGCCTAATTCTTGGACAAAAAGAAATTAAATATATTTCATAAGTGTTGTGGAGCCTACATATTTAATTTGGATGGATTTTGAATTCATTTGGGTGATTAAATCCAAGTGTATTTATAAAGGGCATAGTTTATGGGTTTTGTGCATAGTCCTTTATGAATGGACTTAAATTGGATTTAATTGAGCCCAAATAAATTATTAATAATTCTAGAAGCCCATTTAATATTTCTCCAGAAATTTTTGAAGAGCCCAATCCCATTATAAGGTTGGATTTTTAACTTAACTATAAAAATCAAAGTGATAGGGATTTTAGGATTAAGTGAACATTAAGAGAAAAGAAATTCTCTCTCTTTTAAAAACACTAGCCGCCATTCCCTTACTAGCATCAAAGGAAATTCGGCCAGCCCTTGTGATGCATCATTCTTGGTTTATTCAATCATTCTTTAGTGTGGATTACTAATTGGTGGTGTTCAATTCTTGACACCGTGGTTTGCGACAACCCGGTGACAAGGAAAATCAACTGTTCAACAAAAATTAAAGGTGATTTTTCTTATTCTCATTAATATTTATGTTGTAAATTCATGTCAAGATCAGATCTATTGGTTAAAAATTTTAAATTCCGCTTATGCATGTGATCCATGTAATCGATAATTCCCAACAATAGTTATACTATTATTGAATGTGTTGTATTTAACTCTAGATTAGCATGCTTACAAATATGAGAACATTTAAAAACAGTCATTTGTAATCACATTTAGCACATTTTCTATAGATATAAATATGTACGTTTATTTAACATGTAATCAATGGATTAGAAAATCTTGACATATCTAACAACCTCACGAAGTAAATAATAAAAACATTTGAAAAAATTAATAGTGAACTTAGCATGTTTATATTGTAAAGTAACTGAGAATTCTTTATGCATTTGACTCTTTTAAGCAATTTCGAATATTTGGAACCAACTATAAATAGCACACACACACACACACACACACACACATATATATATATATATATATATATCATGTGTTACTCGGTAACCTCTATTTATTTAAACTTATGAAATAATACAAGCGAATCATGTCAGACATGTAATCAAGCAATATCCTTAACTCTTGTATAATTCTTACTTGTATGATATACTTTAATGTCGATACTGTGCTTATAGTTTAGCTTGCCCAAGTTCTAAAGGTGGATAACGGGAATGGTGGATACCAGAGGGTATATAACATGTTTGGTTACTATTCATAACACATACCTCACATATGAAATTATATAACATGTCATAACATTCAATTGCATTTTATCATATAATTTAATGAAATCTTTGGTCATAATTTAACTATACATATATCAACACTTTGCTCATATTTTTGGCATTCTATAGTGTTGTTCATAATTTGTAGATGTAATAAGATAGCATAGTAAGTTCTCTCATCCAAAAGCATGGCAATAAAAGAATGATATATGCTACATAGGCAAGTCGCAAGAGCGACAAAGGAAAAATTAAAAGACTACATATAATACATTGTGCCGAGCGCAACCGAGGCAAAAATAAAAGTCCACCTATACTGCATTGTCGCGAGTGCGACTATGGTCGTGAGTGTGACAAATGTAGATTACACAATTCCAATATCCTTTTGGTAATAACAACTCTTGTAAGGATTCCTTTTCATGCATAAATCACTTAAGTTTACACCATTTTATCCCCAGTTTCATGCATTAATAATTCATAGTACTTCCATCATTTTTGACCTGCATTAGCATTTTTAGATTCTAATCAAAGACCTCAATTTGCGTGAATTTGAAAGAGTAAAAAGATCCATCTAAACTCAAAATCACACAAATCCCATACCTTAGTCGAAATTCCCTTTTTACTTTCAATTTTGTACCTTTCCTTTTTCCTTTGTTCTTTCCTCCTTCTTGTTCTCCTTTAACAACAATATCATCCATTAACACAAACTTCCAGAATTTTACTTAATCTGCCATTCACCAAATAAGGAGAAAAGGAAGAAGAAGAAAAAGAGATGAATTATCAAATTAAGATATTTACCTTATTGCTATACACAGATAATTCCTCTTGAATAATCAACATGCAACCTTCAATTCTTTATCTTTAGTGAGAATAAAAGAGAAGAAAATAAGCATTCTTCTCTTTTAATTTTTGATTCATTCTCCTCTCTCTCATAGATTTCTCTTTCTTTCAACTAGTAAATGGCTATTTATAATGGCTATAGAAAATTCCATTTTAAATCCCTCCATTAATTGCATGTCCCCCTAAAACCTCACATTTTCTTGCATGTTTTACATTGATCCCTCCATTTCTTGCAAGTTATAAATTGACCTATCCATTTATTTCTTTTCTTAAATCAATATCTCAAATCTTTCTTTTATTCACATTTGACCATTAAGATGCCCTATTTACAAATTGACCCTTAAATTTATACTTTATAGTTCAATTACACCCTTATAAAATTCATACCATAAAATACACACATTTATCACATAATTAATTACAACTTAATAATATTTATACCCCAATCAATATCTTAACTACTAACAATTTATCTAATAATGCTTAATTAGACTTTAATAACATGTAATTGCCCTTGAATTCTACTAGGGCCTATTATGGCTCCTTACAAAGTCAATCTATCCATTCATGGGAGCAAATGCAAGAAAAATTTCTAATTAGGTTATTGCCACCCATAAAGACGGCGAGCATAAGGAATAACATCTATAATTTCCAACAATTTAAAAAAGAATCCTTCTATAAAGCTTGGGAGAGGTTTAGGAGATTGTTAAAAAGCTATCCACACTATGAGATAGCAATGAACCAATTGATGTTAACATTCTATGCAATGCGTAATCTAACCACAAAGTCTGCATTAAATGTTGCATTAGAAGGAAGCTTCATGAACAAATTCTTGCAAGAAGCATTCTTGCTTATTGATGAAATGGCTATGAACGAGGCTCAATGGCCTAGCTCAAGAGCATTGACCAAGAGACAAGGTGTCCATAGTGTTGATGAAGTTGTTATGTTGAAAGCTTAAATGAAGCTATTAAAAATGGCCTTAATGGGCTACGAGTTCAAAATGTGTCAACAATTAGCCAAGAAAAAATGCATTTGAGGGAAGAAAATGGGGAAGTGACAAAAAGACAATTGAGCCATATTCTCAAGTAATGGAAGAAGTGAATGCATTGAATGATTACAAGAGGAATGACCCTTTTAATAACCACTATAATCTCGGGTGGAGGAATCACCCAAACGTTTCATAAAGCAATGGTAACCAAGCCTTTACATTAAACACCCAACCAAAATCCCCATTTAATCCATCTTAACATAACCAAGCTAATCACAACCATACTTGTCATCAACAACACCAACCACCAATTGCAAATACTTATTATCAAGCACCATACCAACTACCTCAAGCTCACCAAACACATTTCCAACCTCTTAGTTTCTAACCTAGACAACATCAAGAGCAATGGAATAGGAACCAAAATGCATCCATGAGGAATTTAGAGGCACAAGTTGGTCAAATAGCAAACTCTATCCCTATAAGGCCACTAGCTGTATTTCCTTCAAATGTTGATCGAAACCGAAAATAAAAAGCTAAGTCTATCACTCTAAAGAGTGTTAAGTAAGTCCAAGGAGCTGAACAACGTAAACAACCATCATCTTCCTCTAAATACGTGGAGCCAACAATAGAGGTATATGATTTTAACCCTAAAAATGTAGATGAGGTTCCAAAGCAGGAAGATAAGTGCAAGGCCATCATTAATTCTGGTTTACCATTTGATGGATCATATTTAACATACCCTTTAGTCATTAAGAAATAAAGAAACAATAAGCAATTAGAAACATTTTTAAATATATTTAAGAAATTACAGCTTAATTTTCCATTTGCTGAAGCCTTACTTTACATGCCAAAATATGCAAAGTTTATAAAAGATTTATTCTCAAATAAAAAGAAATTAAAGGGTTAGGTGATAGCTTCGATTTTAATGTTTGTTTTTAGGATAATTTTATGTGTTTTAGTGTCTCATCTTGCATGTTTTTTGTGTTTTAAGTGTTAAAATGCTATTACTATGTTTATTTTAGTTATTTTGATAAATTTAGAGTTTTTTGGTGATTAATGGTATTAATTTGAATTTTTTGTAGAAAAATAGGCTAGAGCATGGTTGAGACAATTGTTCCCAGCTATGTCCCATGCAAAACCTCAAAACTCACAGTTTCACCAAAGGTCTCGGCTGAGACCAATTGGTCCTAGCCGTGGCCAATGCAGCTTGTGAAGATGTTTTGATCCAGAAGTTCACCTCAACTGAGACAAAAGTGTCCCAACCATGGCCAAAGCAAAGTACCACTCTGTCTTCTCATGTCTCAGATGAGACAAAAGTATCTTATCTTTGGCTTCCTAGATAACTGTATAAAAGCTATAGAGTTGTCTATTTTAAAGGAGATCTTTTTAAGGTTTCATGTAGAGGCTATTTTGTAGAGAGAAAAACATATTTTTGCATCTTAAGAGCTTTTCATTCATAGTTTCATAGTTTTACTTGTTAAAATCACTCTTGTAGTTTAGTTTTACTTTAGGAACACAAAAATAGCCTTAGTTTTAGTTTACTTACTTCAAGTTACACCTTACAATCAAAGTGCAGTTTTAAGAAAGAAAAAAGGAGCTTCATCAACATTGAATCTTCAACTTCAAATGGGTTTTATAGTTTCTTCTTTTACTTTACTTATCTTTACATTATGAATAGTGAGTAGTCTTTTAATTGCGTAGGGATCATTGAATCCCCTACTCACAATGTGAATATTGAACATATTTTGATTTATACATGGATGAATGGTCTATTTCACTATTATTTATTTTTATCTCATAGGTTTCCAATCTATCAAGTTATCTTTCATGCATGGACGAATGGTTTTTATCATATGTCTTTGATGGGTATTGAGCTTAAGTGGATTGGATGCTATAAATGATTTTACTCAGTTTTTCTATCATGAATGCTATCTATTTTGGATTGCTCCAGAATGGGACTCTAAATGTACAATGTATGTGGTTTTAAAACTAAAGTGTGGAGTGAAATAGATGGGTTTTGGGTTTTTTAGCTTCGAAATGGGAAAGCAAAATGAACTTACGATATTAAACCCATGCTTAGGCTAGTTGTTAGGCTTGCTCCAAAATGGGATGCTTGGCAATTAGAATAGCTTGCTCTGGAATGGGACGCTTTGGTTAAAAGGGTTATCTCGGACTCATTCATGTATGCTTTTAGGTAAAATTAATTCACACTGGGTATGGGGTAGATGAGTGAACCCAAGCAACGTTTTCTTTATATAGAATTTTACACTTGTTAATTTTTCAAAATTTAGCTCTTGAATTACTACTAGTTTGAATTTAATTTCTTTCCATTGCACATTTTAGTATTAAAAGTCTTCATTTTAGATAACCATAGCACAATCCTCTAACTTTTGGAAATTCTTTAGCATATGAGCGATCGTCTTAACTTGCACACATAATCACTTGGGTATCATATTCGAGATTCTTAAAAATACTACTCTTTACTACTTGTCAATCTAGTATCCTTGCTAGGGTCACAACAAGTTTTTAGCACTGTTGTTGGGAATTAGCATTATTTGTGAGCTATGATTGTTGTTTGTATGTGTTTTCTTTTTCTTATTTCATTTTCTTGATTCATTTTAGGTGATAATGGTGTATGAACAGAGTGAGATAAGAGCAATTAGCACCCTTTGATCTTAAAATTGAGAGGACCTTACATTAAAGAATGAGAGCCAATAGAGACAATGATATGGAGCTCGATACTCCTCTTGATGAGTTCCCTCTCGAGAATGAACAAGTGCTGAGGGCACATGAAGAAATGTTAGGTGTAAGAAGAAAAGAAGTGCCTAGGCAAAGGACTATAAGGGACTATGCTATGCCAAGGTGGAATAAAGAACATCGAACAATTGTATTACCAAGAGGGATACAATTTGAGGTCAAACTAGCCACCATTACTATGTTACAGAGGAATTAGTTCTTCAGTTCATAAGTAGAAGATCTAGCTCAACATATTGACATATTTCTGGAGGTTAGTGACATGGTTCAAATTTCGAGTGTTACTACATATGTAGTGAGATTGAAGTTGTTTCATTTCACTTTGATGTTAAAAGCAAATGAGTGGCTACAAATGCTACCAAGCAAGCCAATATGGTCGTGGGATCAGTTGCAAGAGAAGTTTCTGATGAGATTTTTCCCTCCAACCAAAATTGCAAGTATTTGTAACAATATAATGAGCTTTCATCAAATGAATGTGGAACCTTTTCATAAGGCTTGGAAAATGTTTAGGAGATTATTGAGAAGCTGTCCACACTATGAGATAGTTGTCTACCAATTGATGATCATATTTTATGCTGGAGTTACACTTCAAACAAGGTCACTATTGGATGCAGCATCTACAGGGTCTTTCTTAAACAAGTTGCCTAAGGAAGCTTTTTGTATGTTGGTTAAAATGGCAGCATGAACTGCTCCTAGATTAGTTCCAAGAAGGCAAGGGGTACAAATGTAGATGAAGTGGCATTGTTAAAGGCACAATTAGAGTTGGTAAAGAAATAGTTAAATAGTTTGAAGGTGCAAAATGTAGCTACAATTGCTCAAGGTAGTAAACCAATTGAAAATGGGCAAGGTGTTAAAGAAGGTAAAGTTATGGGAGATGTAAATACACTAGGAGATTATAGAAGGAATGATCCCTATAGCAATACATATAATCCAGGATAGAGGAATCACCCTAATTTCTCTTGGAAGGATGGAAATCAGCTTGCTTCATCTTCTTAACCATAAGCAAGAGCCCAATTTAACCAAAATGTCCACCATAATCAAAGTCAATCTTATCAACCTTAAGCCCACAATCACTACCAAACCCCTTATCCACTAAACCATCATCAAGGACAAGGCTTTAATCAACCCTAACCTTAACCATATTACCCACCGAGATTCTAACCAAAGCCACCCGTTCAAGAAAAGAAACCTAATTTAGAATCATGTTTGCTAGTTTCATTAATATCCAACAAAAATTCATGATGTGCCAAGAAACAAGATGGAAATGTCAAGAGCAATCGAACCGAAATCAAGACGCTTATATGAGGAACTTGGAGAAACATATTTGGCAGTTGGCAAATTCTTTATCTATAAGGCTAGTTGGAACTTTTCCTTCCAATGTGGACAGTAATCCCAAGGAGGAAGCTAAGGTAATTACATTGAAAAGTGTCAAGGAGGTAGTATAAGAAGAAGAAAAAGGTAAATCACCAACTTCATCATCTCATATAGAGAAGCCGACATGGAAGGCAAGTGATTTTAACCCTAAAGTAGAGGTAGATGTAGTTGCTCTAAACATGGACAAAGGAAATAGTGTAGTGAACCAAACCATAGAGGATATTAACATAAATAGGTTACCATTTCCTACCATAGCTAGAAAAGAAAAGAAAATTGAGAAATTAGCTAAGTTTCTTGAAATGTTCAAGAAATTGCATATCAATTTACCTTTTGTTGAAGCCTTAGCTCACATGCCCAACTATGCTAGATTTATGAAAGAACTTAATTTGTTCTAATAAAAAGAAGTTTGAAGGGTGTGGAACTGTACAATTAACAGAAAATTATAGTGCAATTATCATAAACAAGATTTCAAAAAAACTGAAAGATCTAGGTAGCTTCACCTTACCCGGTGAAATTGGTAAAACTTTTGTTGGGAATGCCTTATATGACTTAGGGGCTAGCATTAACTTGATGTCATATTCAATGTGCAGGAAAATCTAGGCGATCTCAAGAAGATGGGAATGAGACTTCAACTTACGGATAGATCAATGAGAAAGCCAAAAGGGGTGATTGAAGATCTATTGGTGATGGTGGGAAAATTCATTTTTCTCATAGATTTCATAGTCATGGAGTAGAGGGAGATAGAAAGGTGCCACTCATTATAGGGAGACCATTCCTAAATATGGCAAAAAATATTAATAGATGTTCATGGTCAAAAGGTCACCATTTGATTTAACAATGAACAATTGGTGGTGGACATGAACAAAGGTCAAAAGTATCTATTAAGTGATTTAGAGGAATCGGTCTATTTCATAGACAAGGTGAATGAATGTGTAGAGGATACTTGAGAAAAATTTTTGCTAAATGATCCATTAAAATTGAGCTTGATGCATTCTTTGAAAAATGAAGAGTTAGATGGAGAAGATGGAGAATTGATAACAGTTATGGGGAAGGACTGTGAAAAAGAGAAATCAAAGCAAGAGGGGACCACTCTAAAAAAAGGAGATTGTAAATCTAAACTTAAACCTCTTCCTCCTCATTTAAAGTACGTGTTTTTAGAGAATAAAGAAAATTCAATAATTATCTCTTCTTTATTGTCAGGTTTTCAAGAGGAGATGCTGCTTGAGGTGTTGATGAAGCATAAAGAAACAATAGGATGGGAGACATCAGACTTGAAGGGTACTAATCCAAGTTATTGCACTCATTAATTACCTATGGAGGAAGAATGAAAACTGGTAGCTCAACCCCAAAAAAGGCTCAATCCGGCTATGTAGGATGTTGTAAAGAAAGAGGTACTCAAATTGCTCGATTCAGGTATAATCTACCCAATCTCTAATAGTAAGTGGGTTAGCCCCATACAATGTGTCCCTAACAAGGGGGGAATGACAGCGGTTAAGAATGAACTTGATGAACTCATTCCGACTTGTACAGTTATGGGTTAGAGAGTATGCATAGATTATAGGAGACTAAACCATTCCATTAGGAAATATCATTTCCCATTGCTGTTTATTGACCAATGTTAGAGAGTATGCATAGATTATAGGAGACTGAGTAGGGAATAGGTTTTATTGTTTTTTAGACAGGTATTCGAGATATTTTCAAATCCCAATAACCCTTGAAGATCAGGAATAAATGACCTTTACCTGTCCTTATGATACATTTGCCTATAGGAGATTGCTCTTTGGACTGTGTAATGTGCCGACTACTTTTTAGCAGTGCATAATGGCAATTTTTCATAACTTTATAGAAAAATTTATGGAGGTATTTATGGTTGATTTCACCATTTACGAGCTAGATTTTGAGAGCTACTTAAAGCACCTTAATTTGGTGCTAGGTAGGTGTAAAAAAACCTAGTACTAAATTGGGAGAAGTGTCACTTTATAGTGAAAGAAGGCATTGTGTTAGGGCACAAAATTTTTGTGAAGGGGATTGAGGTAGATAAGGCCAAGGAAGAAGTTATAGAGAAACTCCCACCACCAACTAATGTCAAATGAGTTAGGAGTTTTGTAAGGCATAGAGTTAGGAGTTTTTTAGGGCACACAAGTTTTTATCATAGGTTCATAAAGGATTTTTCAAAAATTACAAAGCCTTTATCCAATTTGCTCATGAAAGATGCTCCTTTTGATTTCACTAATGAATGTTTATTGGATTTTGAATAGTTAAAGCAAAGGCTTATTTCAGCTTCGATGATCATATCTCTGGATTGGAAATTACCCTTTGAGCTAATGTGTGATCAAGTGATTTTACAGTGGGAGCGATACTCGAACAAAGGTGAGAGAAGATGTTTTATGCAATTTATTACACATGCCACACGTTCACAAGAGCCCAAGTCAATTATACCACAACAAAGAAGGAACTTCTTGCCATTTTATTTGCTTTTGAGAAGTTTAGATCATATTTGCTAAGTGAAAAAATTATGGTGCAGTCTGACCATGCGGTGTTAAGACATCACTTTGCCAAGAAAGAGTCCAAGCCAAGATTGATAAGATGGGTGCTACTTTTGTAAGAATTCGATTTAGAGATCAAAGATAAGAAGGAATCAGAAAACTATGTGGTGGATCATTTGTCTAGATTGGAGCATGATCATGTTGAAAAAGGGAAGATTTTAGATTTATTTTCGGATAAGCATATTTGTGCTTTGTTTGTTTGTGAAGTTTCAGAGCCTTGGTTCGCTAATGTTGCTAATTTTCCCACAGGAGGTTATATGCCATAGGACTTCATATGGAAAGAAGGAAAAAGCTAAAAGCTAATGTGAAGCACTACATTTGGGATGATTCTTACCTTTTTCACCTTTGTGCTGACCAAGTGCTGAGAAGATGATAACTCCAATTCAGCATTTAGTTTTAAATTAAGCCTAGTCTAGTTTTTAGTATTTTTCTAGTGTCTTTTGCTTTATTTTGCTTGCATTTAATAATTTAACCTCATTCTCAATTAAGTCTAGCTTTTGTGTGTTTTGGAGAGCTTTTTATGGAATTTTGTGCTAAATTGTGAATTTTGTAAGTACCTCACAATTACTAGGTTTTTCCTAGTAATCGTGACCTATGTTATCTATCAAAATGCATCGTTTTAGAGTATGTCATGCTCAACACAACAATCGTGCATAAAAGGGTATTCACCATGACCTAAGAGGCTCTTCAGTTTAGAATCTAAAGGATGAGTACCTCACGGTTACCAGGTTTTTGGTAGTAATCGTGAGGTACTCATGTTTCCAATCTAGGATTCAAGAGAGAGCTATCTCATGGTTATCAGATTTTTGGTGGTAACCGTGACACCCTATCAAGAAGCAGTTCAGACCTACATCATGGTTATTAGGAAATTACAAGTAATTGTGACTCAAGCCAATTAAAAAGAGGGATTTTTAAGAAGGTCATAGTAAGCAAAGAATTTTTGGTAACCATGACCTATGTTGGCCTATAAATAGTAGATTTTTTTGCAGAGTCAAAAGAGTTGGGTTTTCTTTAGTTATAGGGTTTTATTTCTTCCTTTTTTTATTCTTTTGTTCATTTTAAATAGATATATACATAGATTTACTTGCAAATAGATAGATTTACAGAAAAATATATAGACTAAACATAAATAGACAGCTTAGATACTTAGATTTACATAGTTTTCAGCTTAATTCCTTTCAAGTATTGGAGAAGAAGATTGAAGGACTTAAGATTCAGTTAAGTATTATTCCATCATGAGTTTTAGGGTTTATTATATCCTTTTCTCTTCTTATTTTGTAATGGATAGTGAGTAGTTCCTTAGTTGTTTGGGGGATCTCTGAATCCCCTATCTATAGTGTGAATATTAAACATATTTTCAGTTATATATATGAATGAATGGTTTATTTCACTATTGCTTATTCCCATGCCATTATTTTTCTATGAATGAATGGTTTATATACTATGAATGAATGAATGCTCGGCTTTTCTATCAAAAATGCTATATATTTTAGATTACTCCATAATGGGGCTCTAAATGCGCAGTATTTTATGGTATTAGGGTTAGAGTATGGAGTGAAAATGAAGAGCTTGGGTTGTTTGGCTCTAGAATGGGAAAGCAAACTGAACTTAGGATGAAAACCCTTGCTTAGGTTAGTTGTGAGGCTTGCTATAGAATGGGACATTTTACAATTGGAATAGCTTGCTTTGAAATGGGATGCTTAGGTTAAGAGGGTTATCCCATATTCCTTCATATATTACATTAATCTAAATTAATTCATACTAGGTATAGGGTGGATGAGTGAATCTGAGCAATGTTTTCCTAACATCGATTTTTACACTTGTTAATTTTTCGTATGTTAGCTCTTACTTAAATTACTACTAGTTTAATTTTAATTTCTTTCCATTGCATATTTTAGTATTTAAAGTCTCTATTTTAAATATCTATAGTACAATCATCAAAACTTTTGGGAATTCTTTAGCATACGGTCGATTATCTTAACTTGCACATACAATCCCGTGGGTATGATATTCAAGAGTCTTAAAAATACTTTTCTTTACTACTTATCGATCTAGTATACTTGCTACGATCGTAATAAGATTTTGGCTTCATTGCCAGGGATTGGTGTTATTTGTGAGTTGTGATTGTTGTTTGTATGTGTTTCCATTTTCTTATTTTACTTTCTTGATTCATTTCAGGTGATAGTGGTGCATGAGCGGAGTGAGACGAGAGCAATTAACACCCTTTAATCTTAAAATCATGAGGACCTTACATCAAAGAAGGAGAGCTAATAGATACAATGATATGGAAAATGATCCTCTTCTTAATGAGTTCCCTTCCGAGAATAAACAAGTGTCAAGGGCACATGAAGAAATGCCAGGGGTACGAAGAGAAGAGGTGCCTAGGCAAATGACCATAAGGGACTACACTGTGCCATGGTGGAATGAAGATCATTTAAACAATTGTATTACTAAGAGGGATACAATTTGAGCTCAAACCGGCCACCATCACTATGGTACAAATGAATCAATTCTCTAATTTGGAAGTAGAAGATCCCACTCAACATATTGACATATTTCTGAAGGTCAGTGACATGGTTCAAATTCTTGGTGTTCCTACAGATGCAATGAGATTGAAGTTGTTTCTTTCACTTTGATTGGAAAAGCGAGGGAGTGGCTACAAATGCTACCAAGCCAGTCAATATGGTCATGGGATCAGTTGGAAGAGAAGTTTTTTATAAGATTTTTCCTTTCAACAAAGACTACAAGTATTCATAAAAGTATAATGAGCTATCATTAAATGAATGAAGAGGCTTTTCATGAGGCTTGGGAAAGATTGACAAGATGTCCACACTGTGAGATAGCTGTCTACCAATTATTGACCATATTTTATGCTGGTGTTACACCTCAAACCAGTCACTAGCCCTGCCTTCGGCATCCCCCTCCTTGCGGTTAAGGTAACGACTTCGGGCATGGCCAGCTCCCATAGTGTGACGGGCGGTGTGTACAAGGCCCGGGAACGAATTCACCGCCGTATGGCTGACCGGCGATTACTAGCGATTCCGGCTTCATGCAGGCGAGTTGCAGCCTGCAATCCGAACTGAGGACGGGTTTTTGGAGTTAGCTCACCCTCGCGGGATCGCGAAAGGTCACTATTGGATGCAGCATCTACATGGTCCTTCTTAAACAAGTTGCCTGAGGAAGCTTTTCATATGTTGGATAAGATGGTGGCTAATGACTCTTAATGGACTACCTCTAGATTAGTTCCAAAGAGGCAAAGGGTACACAATATAGATGAAGGCACAATTAGAGTTGATAAATAAAGAGTTAAGCAGGTTGAAAGTGTAAAATGTAGCTACAGTTACTTAAAGTAGTAGACCAATGGAAAATGAGCAAGGTGTTCAAGAAGGTGGAGTTGTAAATGCACTAAGAGATTATAGAAGGAATGATCCCTATAGCAATACATACAACTAGGATGGAGGAGTCACCCAAATTTCTCTTGGAGGGATGGAAATCAGCATGTTTCATCTTCTCAAACACAAGCAAGAGCCCCATTCAATCAAAATGTCCACCACAATCAAAGCCAATCATATCAACCTCAAGATCACACTCACTACCAAGCTCTTTATCTACCAAACCACCATCAAGGACAAGGCTCTAACCAACCTAAATCTAAATCATATCACCCACCAAGATTCCAAACAAGACCACCCATTTAAGAGAAGAAACCTAATTTAGAAGACATGCTTGCTAGTTTCATGAATAGCCACCAACAATTCATGACAAGCTAGGAAACAAGATGGAAATCTCAAGAGCAATGGAATCGAAATCAAGATGCTTCAATGAGGAACTTAGAGACACAGAATGGACAATTGGCAAATTTTTTGTCTACAAGGCCAGTTGGAACTTTTCCTTCAAATGTAGACTGTAATCCTAATGAGGAGGCCAAGGCCATTACATTTAAAAGTGGCAAGGAGGTAGTAAAAGAAGAAGAAAAAGGTAAATCACCAACTTCATCATCTCATATGGTGGAGCCAACATAGAAGGTAAGTGATTCTAATCCTACAGTAGAGGTAGATGTAGATGCTCTAAAGATTGACAAAGGAAAGAGTATAGTGAATCCAACCATAGAGGATCTTGACACAAATAGGTTGCCCTTTCCTACTATAGTTAGGAAAGAAAAGAAGAATGAGCAATTAACTAGGTTTCTAGAAATGTTTAAGAAATTGCATATCAATTTACCTTTTGTTGAAGCCTTAGCTCACATGCCTAACTATGCTAAATTCATGAAAGAACTTTATTCTAATAAAAAAAGTTAGAAGGGTATGGAATAGTGCAATTAATAGAAAATTGCAGTGCAATTATCATGAACAAGATTCTGAAAAAAACTGGAAGATCCAGGTAACTTTCACTTTACCCTGTGAAATTGGTGAAACTTTTGTTAGGAATGCCTTGTGTGACTTAGGGGCCAGTATTAACTCGATGCCATATTCAATGTGCAGGAAACTCAATCTAGGCAATCTCAATGAGACAGGAATGAGGCTTCAACTTGCGGATAGATCAATGAGAAAGCCAAAAGGAGTTATTAAGGATCTGTTGGTGAAGGTGGGAAAATTCATTTTTCATTGTGGATTTCGTAATCATGGAAATAGAGGAAGATCGGAAGGTTCCACTCATTGTAGGGAAACCATTCCTAAATACGACGAAAGCATTGATAGATGTTCATGGTCAAAAGGTCACCCTTCGATTCAATAATGAAGAATTTGAGGTGGACATGAATAAAGCTCAAAAGTGTCCATCAAGTGATTTGGAGGAATCAGTCAATTTCATGGACAAGGTGGATAAATGTGTAGAACAAACTTAAGAAAAAGTGTTGCTAGATGATCCATTGCATTTGAGCTTAATGCATTCTTTGGAAAATGAAGAGTTGGATGGAGTAGAAGGAGAATTGATAGCAATTGTGGAGAAGGACTGTGAAAAGCAGGAATCAAAGCAAGAGGGAACCACTTTAAAAAAGGGAAATTTTAAATTTGAACTTAAACCCCTTCCTCCTCATTTAAAGTATGTTTTTTAAAATATGAAGCAAAGCCAATAATTATCTCTTATTTGTTACTAGGTTTTAAAGAGGAGATGCTACTTGAGGTGCTACAAAAGCACAAAAAAGCAATAGGATGGGAGACGAAGGACTTGAAGGGTATCAACCCAAGTTACTGCACTCATCGAATTTATATGGAGGAAGAATACAAACTGGTAGCTCAACGCCAAAGAAGGTTTAATCCGACTATGTAAGAAGTTGTAAAGAAAGAGGTACTCAAATTGCTCGAATTAGGTATAATCTACCCAATCTCTAATAGTAAGCGGGTTAGCCCCGTACAATGTGTCCCTTAAAAAGGGGGAATGATAGTGGTTAAGAATGAACTTGATTAAATCATTTTAACTCATACAATTACGGGTTGGAGAGTATGCATAAATTATAGGAGACTGAACCATGCCACTAGGATAGATCATTTCCCTTTGCCATTTATTGACTAGATGTTAGAGAGGATAGCAGGAAATAGGTTTTATTATTTCTTAGATGGGTATTTGGGATATTTACAAATCCCTATAGCCCTTAAAGATCAAGAGAAAATGACCTTTACCTGTCCTTATGGCATATTTTCCTATAGGAGAAAACTATTTGGACTGTGTAATGCGCCAACTATGTTTCAGTGGTGCATGATGGCAATTTTTCATGACTATATAAAAAAATTTATAGAGGTATTTATGGACAATTTTACCATTTATGGGCTAGATTTTAAAAGCTATTTAAAGCATCTCGATTTGGTACTATGTGAGTGTGAAGAAGCCAACTTAATACTAAATTGGGAGAAGTGCCATTTTATGGTGAAAGAGGGTATTGTGTTAGGGCACAAAATTTCTAAGAAACGGATTGAGGTAGATAAGGCCAAGGTAGAAATTATAGAGAAACTCCCACCACCAACTAATGTCAAAGGAGTTAGGAGTTTTTTACGGCATCCAAATTTCTACTGTAGGTTCATAAAAGATTTTTCAAAAATTACAAAGCCATTATCTAATTTGCTCATGAAAGATTCTCGTTTTGAGTTCACTGATGAATGTTTATTGGCTTTTGAATTATTGAAGCAAAGGATTATTTCATTTCCGGTGTTTATATCTCTGAATTGGAATTTGTCCTTTGAGCTAGTGTGTGATGCAAGTGATTTTACAGTGGGAGTAGTACTCGAACAAAGGCGAGATAAGATATTTTATGCTATTTATTATGTGAGTCACACATTGACAGAAGCCTAAGTCAAATATACCACAACCGAGAAGGAACTTCTTGCCATTGTATTTGCTTTTGAGAGGTTCAAATCGTATTTACTAGGTGCAAAAATTATGGTGTGGTCTGATCATACGGTGTTAAGACAACTCTTTGCCAAGAAAGAGTCTAAGCCAAGATTGATAAGATGGGTGCTCCTTTTGTAATAATTCAACTTAGAGATCAATGACAAGAAAGGAGAAAAAAACCATGTGGTGGATCATCTGTCTAGATTGGAGCATGATCATATTGAAAAAGGATGTTTTATGCTAAGGGAATTCCCATGGCAACAAAAGAAAAAGCTAAAATCTGATACAAAGCACTACATATGGGAAGCTAAAATCTGATACAAAGCACTACATATGGGAAGCTAAAATCTGATACAAAGCACTACATATGGGATGATTCATATCTTTTTCACCTTTGTGCTAACCAAGTGCTGAGATGGTGCATCCCAAACGAAGAGCAAAGGGAGATTATCAAAGCTTATTATAGTGGAGAAGCCGGTGAGTATCATAGACCTAATAGAATAGTGTCAAAAATTATATCTTCTAGATTTTATTGGCCCACTTTATTCAATGATGTAAAGTTTTTTATTCAATCTTGTGATCGATTTCAAAGGGTGGGGAATATATCTAGGAGAGACGAGATTCCATTGACCAATGTACTTGAGGTAGAGTTATTTGATTTATGGGGCATAGATTTTATGGGGCCTTTCCCGATTTCTTATGGGTTTGAGTATATCCTAATAGTAGTGGACTATATGAGTAAGTGAATAGAAGCTGTAGCCAATAGGATGTGTGATGCAAAAGTTGTCCTAGAGTTTTTAATGAGGAACATATTCACCTGTTATGGATCCCCGAGAGCTATCATTACTAATGGTGGGAAATACTTCGTTAACCATCAATTCAAAGCCTTATTGAAAAAATTTAGTGTGAGGCACAAAATCACTACCCCCTATCATGCCCAAGCCAATGGTCAAGTTGAGATATCTAACTGGGAGTTGAAGGCCATTTTAGAGAAAATAGTCAATGCATCTAGAAAGGATTGGTATCTTAAACTAGATGAAGTTCTGTGGGTGTATAGGACAACATTTAAGACACCTATAAGGATGTCACCTTTTAAGTTAGTGTTTGGAAAATCCTATCACCTACCAATACAGTTAGAATATAAGGTGTATTAGGCTACAAAGTTTTCGAATTTTGATCTTGAGAATACAGGAAAATGCTAGCCTTTACAGCTAAATGAGTTGGAAGAACTCAGGTTTTGGGCCTATGAACATGCTAAGAAGTACAAGGACAACATGAAGAAATGGCATAATCATAGAGTAACCAAGAAGGAATTTGTGCTCCGAATAAAGGTACTCAGTCCAGCAGCTAAAGTTAGGGTATCTCACTGTTACCAAAATTTTGATAGTAACCATGGCATAGTAAAAAAAATATTTTAAAACCTTAACTTACTAAAACACGATAGTTTTGGGGGTTAAAACCCTAACTTTATTTTTTTCTTTCATTTTCATTTTCTCTCTCTCTCCCTTACCACCCTTTCTCTCTTTGTTGCTGCTCTCTCCACCATTCTCTCAGCCATTGTAGGTATGCTTCTTCCTATTCTTCTTTTCTTTCTCTTTTTCTTTTGTTTTCTTGAATTTCCTTGTTTACTTGTTGATTATTTTTTGTGGGTTATGTTGATTGTTCATCTTCATATTTTTTTTCTTTTTCTTTCTTTGTTTTTCTCTTTTAACTTCTATTTTTTGTATTTGTTTTTCTTTTTCTTTTCTTTTCTTTGTTTATTTTAGTGTAGTGTTTGATTTTGAGCCTTATACAAGTAAGTACCACTATCTCTTTCCCTATTTTCTCTTTTATTTTGTGATTATCTTTCTTTTTTCTGTTGAATTTTAGAGTTTTTATGCGTCATTTTGAAGTTGTTTTTCTTTAAATTGTTTAGGTTGCAGCTAGTTAATCTAGGGTTTGTTTAATTTTCTATTTTTCTCTCTCATGTATTTTAATTTTTTGTCTTTTTGTTCATCTTTGGTTGCACGCTTCTACCAGGTACGGTCTCTCACTCTCTTTCATTTTCTTTAATTGTTCATTTATTTTCATTGTGTTAGGTTGTTCTAATATAATGAATAATGAATTTTGTTTAGTCACTAGAACTTTGTTCTATTCCTGTAGGTTTGATTTAGTTAGTATATCTTTTATCCCTTTTCTTTTTTTGCACACTCTTCACCAAAAACACTACTTCCCTTAAATTTTTACTTGGCTAATAGATGTTGTGGAGTAGTTATGACTAATTTTTTTTTTTAAATTGGTTTAATGGTGTAATTGTTTGGCATGATGATGAATGAACCATTTACCATTGTTAGTTCAATTGAGATTTAGATTGATGCAATCCTTGTTGAGCATTGCTTTTGTTTATTGTTGCTATAACTAGCATATCATGGATTTTATGAATTTTTGCTATAGTGACTTACTATTGCTTATCTCACTTTATTGCTAAGCTCCATTGTTGATGTATAGCTATCTTAGCAGGCCTTTTTGCATTCCATTTGTTGTGTTTTGATTTGGAACTATTGCAAATAGACCACTTTGACTTGCTAATTTATTCTTGTTAAACCTTTTCAAGGTGTAAATAAGCATGCCAAATCATTTTTCAATTGTTGAGCTAGCTAATATCTATTTTGTATTCTTATCTGCTTGTTTTGCCTTATCATGGCTCATTGGATCACATGTACTAATGGTTTTTCTTAGCCTGTGATTCATGCATGATTGAATACAATATGATACCTCATTGTGAATTGTGGATAGCAATTTGAGAATACATCAATATTTGATTTTAGCTTGCTCTTAATCAATAGACACCACTTATTCTTATGCACTGTCGAATTTGAGTTGCTTTAATTGCCTATCTTTTAGAATGACTAGAACACATATGGGAATGTGAGTTGTCGTTGATGGCATGTTCTTGGTGGTTGCAGCAAAGAAATAATTTAGAGCTTATTCTCAAGGAATTTTTCTTTTAGTGTTGAAATGAATGCTAGAATTGGCCTTGATATCTTTCTAGTTCTATTCTTTGGGTCTTTTCAAGGACAAGTTTTATTGTTATTTTGAGTTTTTATGCTGTGAGATCACCTGAATGCTATGGTGTTTGTTACTTTTGAAAAACCATTATCAATTGATTTTGTCTAGTAAAACATATGGATAAATGCATGAGCAGCTAGAGTTAGAGTAGGATTCATTGATGGAATTGTTTGAGATTTAGTTTCTTACTTCTTAGTTCTTGTTGTGTTGTACTGGAGATAATGTTAATTGATGCTTTTGTTGTTGTTGTTTGAGCTCTTTTTGGAAGGAAGGGTTGTTATCACAAGTTGGTAAATGATGAGCAATCTTTCATGTCCTTCACACTTTGTTCTTGTGCATGCATTACTTTAGGGTCAAACAATCTCATTCACTTACACTTTATTTGTCCGTACTTGTTAGCTTCACTTGCTAAATTCTGTTTGAATTGCTACTTTTTAGAATTCCATGTGCTTAAACATGTGGGCATGTGTTGGTTGTCAAGTTAGTGATGTAAGTTCATGTGTATCTGTACTTTTATGTTTGTCATTGAGGTATATAGGCTGAAATGATTCAACTTGGGGATTACTGGTTTCCAAAGGATGACTCGGTCATCATGTTTGAGTGCCACATATCTCGAGTCAATTTATTCTATGTCATAAATGCATTTATCCACCTCCACTTGCATCAACTTCTCTGCATTTTCATGCTCGGTCTTACTTTTGCAACTCCTACCCACATTTTTTTATTATTTTGACATCAAATCATACGTGTCTATTTGTTTTCATTATGTTATCTTCATCAGCATGTTTTATTGTCAGACATCCTTAGTTTTCTTTTGCGGCATGCTATAATGTTGAACCATAAAACCTAAATGCCTTTGTCTTTCCCATTTTCGAATTGGCCACTCTAGTTTGGGTAACGAGATCTGCATATTGGGTTTGATTCAATGGTTTCTTGTCAGTTAAGAAGTGAAGAAAAGTTGTAAAATTTTAAAGGTTTGTGAGCTTAAATTTTTTAAAAATTTTTGGACATGGATGATAAGAATTATTGCTTTTGGTACTCTTCTCATTAATTGAATAAAGTTTTACTTAAAAAAACAAAAAGATAGGGATAGGCTGTAAAAATGCCATTTAATTCATACTGCAGAAAATAAGTCAGGGTACCTAGCATTTAAGGGAAGTGTTAATTAGTTAAGCTAAGAGATTTTAGTTCTTACTCCCTAAGAATTTTAGAACTTATGTCTTGAATTTCATATTCCCAATTGATAGTAATAGGGCATAAATTTTAAAGAGTTGTTTTCTTAAGAGGGTTAAGTGATATTTATTTTTAGGTAATCTGGCTGATTCTATCATGCTGACTTTATCAATTCATTTGAGCCAATACCTTCACCCCATTACAACCTTAATGTAAGACTTGGTGATCTTATTTTATTCTGAGTTACTTAGTGGAGATGACCTTTGTGGTTCATGTGCTAAAGAAGAGGTTTATGGCTGTTGACCGGTGTCTAGCAAGTGTACTAGATCGGCTAGTAATATAGGGAAATAAGATTATGACCCAAAATATCGAACCCAAGGGAAACTTGTGCTTGTATGTGCTATTTCAATTTCAAAACCAATTTTGTGTGTAAAGAGAGAAGAGAAATCCCAAAGTTGTGATGATTTGAAAACAAGAATTTAAAACTAAGTTAAAACAATTGAAAAAAACTAAAGTAAGTAAGAGATCTTTTGAAAGCAAGTAAATTGAATAAGTTAAAAATCAATGATAAAGACAACTTTCACTAAAGGACTATCCACCTTAACTAATATTGCTATGACTTAATTAAAAGAAAACATACAAGTAATTATGGAGAATTCAGTTTAATAAACCCAGACAACTTTATTCAAGATTATCATTCCAAGCATTAAAACTCTCTTATTCAGAACAATTCAATACTTAGCATACGGAACTGAATTAAGTCTCCTAGATGTCTATTAAAGCCTTTCTCAAGAGATTTAACTTTCACCTATTCTTGGTTACACTTTTCTTAATCTTAACTTACCCAAATTAACACACAATTATAGTTTATTCAGATTATAATCATGCATTAATCCAACTAAATTAACCTAAGAGCATGCAAGTTATTTATCAACTTCAACCAATTAATTAACCAATTCTTAATCAAGTTAATAATCAACTTAAAATTGAGAAAAGACAAGACTATGTTTAAGAACCAAGAAATAATCAACTTGTATTAAAATTGAAGAACAAACTTAAGTCATAACAATACAAGTCAAGGATTCAAGTATCCTTTAGCAAAAGTAAAGAAAACTACACACAAGACATTCTTTAAAACTAAAAACAATGTTTGAAAAGACTGTAAAAACAAAGAATATAAACAACTAAGAAAACAAGCTTAATTCTAAGGCTTAATTCTAAAGTTTGATGACAAAGATTGATGATCCTCTTCTGTGTTTTTAGACTGCTATTTATAGGCAAGAGTTGTAGTAGACTCCTTGTTAAACTCTGGTCATAAAATAGGAATCAAAGTCTGCTAAACAGGAAGTTCGTAAATCCTTCGCGACATGGGAGAGTTAATCACATGGCCACGCCTCCTTTGTTCTTCCATCACACGTGGGCACGGCTCACTTTCTACTTCTTCCACACGTGGCCACGTGTGGTCCTTCACTGGGAATCCACGTGGTCACGTGGTCTTCAAAATTTCATCCTTTATTTATCACATGGCCACGGTTCTTACAAGAGGAAATTTCACATGCCCACGGTTCTTCTTGCTTTTGTTCTTCACGTGGCCACGAGATGAATTCTTCAATACTCTCACGTGGTCACGGGTCAAGGCTCTGGACTGGACACTAGTTTTCTCGCCCAATTTCTTCATATTTGCACTTTTAGCCCTAAACTTTGTCCTTTTTACACTTTAAGCCCTTTTATGTCAAATTAAACCTAAAAATCAAACAAAACACAAAATTAATGTCAAAAACATAAATATTAACAAATTAACTCTAAATTAACCTAAATCAAACCAAAACAACTAAATAACTTAACTAAAAACTATATATAATTGACACTTATCAAATACCCCACACTTAAACCTTGCTTGCCCTCAAGAAAATTAGAACAAACCCTCCTTCAAAACTTTTAAACTTGTATCGAGATATGCAATTTCATAACCAAACTTAGCATTTTAACACAAGCACTTAATATAACCTCTAAATAAATCAATCTTCAAACAGGACAATATGAGATAGTTTCCTTGTGTGTGTGCAAGACCAAATCATTTTAAACAATTTTGAAAATCAAAACATCAACACAACTAGGTAATGAACTATAAAATATATGAATGTATAAGCATACAATCGGTTTCGTGCTTGAAACTCTAGAAACACAATAGGCCTTTCCTTTAGCACCGGAACCCATAGCTCAAAACAAGCTTAAAATCACATAGGTCTTGCAATGGGTGTAATGGGGCTAAGGGTATGTTTATCAATGAATGGATAGAAGATAATCAAAATGAATATAGCCACTCTAAGACCAAATAGATTACAAACACCCCAATAACTTAAGTAATACAAATTTTGCTCATCCTTGCCTTGATTCCAAACATTCTTTATGCTCTTTCACCAAGAAGTCAATATTTTTCCATTTTTCCTTGTACTACCCCACACTTATATTTTTTCATATTTGCTAGTTCCCTTTTTTTTCTTGCTTTTGTAATTTTTTTCTTTCTCTCTTTTTTTTTTCTTTTTTTTTTATTGAACTAGCCTTTACAAGCTAACCTCAAGGTAATACAAGGTATATTTTCAATTGACTTCATCAATAACTTTGTTAAGACTTTCTTACTACACCCAAATGAAAATTTACTCTTTCACTTATCCCTTTAATCCTAAAGTGGCTAACTCCATAGGTGAGATAAAAAGCTTTTTAGGTTATATGGTTAAAACTTTAGGTATAACAAGAAAATATTAATGGCACGCATTAAGCATACCCTTATAAGCTAAAAAATGGTTAATCATAGGATAAATTCATCAAGGTAGGACACAAGTCTTTTTAAAAGATTTTATCAAGAAAATTGTTGCCTAGATCATTTTCTAAGATGCTTGAGTTGTTCATATGCTTTGAAGGGTGATGAGGAAGGTTCTAGTGTTCTAAATTTTCTTACTTCACTACTTTATTGCATTGATTTTTTTCTAAGTTAAAAACTAGTCTAAGTGCTTTTAAGAATTTGGAAACTAACAAATATTTATCAAGTTGAAGATTAACCCATCCAAAGGCATATTAAACAACATAAATGTTCTCTTGCTAAGCAATGGTCTAAAACATGCATATTCTATATTCAAGTTCAAAGTGTTCCAAGTTTTGAAGATAACTAGGGCAAACTAAGTTCTCATGCAAACTAAGTGAAAAAGTGAACTATATACATTTTAACAAGTTTTACAACCTTAAGCAACCAAACAAAACATAAACAAAAACAAACTAATGGAAAAATAAAACACAAAAACACAACATAAAAACTAGATTCATGAAAAAAGAAAAGAATGAGAGAAGACAAACTCCCTGAAATAAGGCTACCCCCTCCTCAAAACATTGTTGTCTGCAGCAACCAAAGATCTATTCAAATGGAGGTGGTGGTGGAGGAAAACGCTGCCAAAAACGATTGATAAAATGCTCAACTCGTCTATTGCCTTCCATTACCGTATCCCTAAGCATATCCAATCTCCCTTGCATCTGATCGAACCTCATTTTTTGAGCATCCAACCGACCACTCAATTGATTAAATGGTGCTTCCCATTCTGGTGTTGTGGGTTCATTTATAGGAGACGGGACTGCTGTGGCAACATACTCTTCTTCTGGCTCATTTGGCTACTCCTCTTGCTCCGCAATCCTAATATGATTCTCTCTCAAATACTCCTCTCGTGTTGCCCAATGTCCTCGGGGCTTAGGTATCAGAATCTTCATCCTTTTCAACATTCTATTATCAATGCAAGGCAAATCTCCTGCAAGTGGCTCGCCAATAACCTGATGATTAACTACACTTGCCAAAACTGTAGCTATCCATCCAATAGAGATATTATTAATGTTACCTGGCATTTTTTGTAAATCCTTAATTCGACTAGCTATGATGCCCGCTCCATTAATTGCAATGCCATCCATCATACATCTTAAAACCATTGCTTGAGAGACACTAATAGTACTGGCATTCTTCAAATTGTTATACATAGTTTTTGCCAAAAATCGATGAATTATTCTCAAAGCATGAGTTCTTAGAGCATGTACCTTGCATTGTCCTCCTACCCAAGGCTCATTCAATTCAAGATCTTTAATTCTCTCCCAATTCTCCGCAGGTGAAGCATCTTCCAATTCCCAATGAGCAGTTGGTACAAAACCTAAAATTTCAGAAAACTGAGTGAAAGTTAGAGAATAACCTTTCTTAACGAGTTTAAAGCTCACTGTTCCATCCGCCGCATCTCGCCTGAAATACCATTTAAAGGAATAAAGAAAATCTCTAGCCATATCCGGGTACACCTTTGGTTTCTTTTTTATGAATTCCCCCCAGCCAATATTTTTAATCAACGGTTCGATCTCATAATCCCACAAATTTCCTGCTGGGATATTGAGGAACAAATGGCTTAAGTAGGCTAGCTGGACATAGGTGCAATTACTAAAGTAGTCAAACTTATTGATTTTTGGCCTGTCCACATATGACGGAATGCGTACACCGGATGAACTAGCGACATCAGGGTATTTAGTCCTTCGAGGTGCCACTGCAACCAAAGAAAAACACAATGTAAATATCAATTCTTAACCCAAAATAGATTGATTATGAGTGCATGAACATGTATAAAGTGAAATAATGCACAATTTGGATGAAATGCTAAGTTAAAAGCAAATGTGATTATCGGTAAAAGATGTATGCAGAATATGAGCACAAAGAATGTGTGAATAAGATCATAAACAACTCTTTCACAAGGTATATGCCATGCATCAATGCCAACCATAAACATGCCAATTAAAGAGTGGAAGTTAAAAGTTTTTATGTAAAGAAAAACTCATTAAGGCATTTCATCGAACACATTGTGAGCATAAGTTTGAGCATAAATTTAAGAAGCATATCAAAGAGTGTTCACTACCCAATTTCATACCAAGCATCTATTACATGCACATATTAATCATAAACATCCAAAGAAGTGAAAAGAATGAACATGCAAACAATATGTGAAGTACAAATTAACCTAAAAACTAAGCTTTTATTGAACAAATATGCACAAAACAAAACCATTGATGCCAAACAAATGATAATTAAGGAGTAGAGGAAGTAAATACTTACTTGGAAATGAGAAATTCACCAAAAATGTAGCACAAGGTGGAGATTGTGTGTGAGATCTAGAAAAACCTAAAATAGTGAAGAAAATGTGCAGAAGGAAGAAATTATGGGTAGGAGGGAGAGAAAAAATGGAAGAGGAAACAAATGGAGATGGTGATGATTGGTGATGAGTGAAAATCCCGTGGTCACGGGTTAAATTCGTGGTGGTGAGGCGTGGGCACGGAGAGAGTAAAATGAAATGAAAATGAAGAAGAAGAGAAGAAATCGTGAAGTTTTTATAAAGGGTAGAGGGGTAGGACGTGGCCACGTGAGTTTCAATGAAGAAATAAACATGGTCACGTGTGAAGATGAAAATTTGGACAGTGGACTTAGGCGTGGCCACGTGAAATTCCTTGAAGAAATACACGTGGTCACGTGTGAGGTAGCAAAATGACATAGGTGACTTATGCGTGGCCACGTGAGGTTCAATGAAGAACTACACGTGGTCACGTGTAAAGATGCAAAAATGGGACAGAAGACTAATGCGTGGCCACGTGAAATTCCATGAAGAAATACACGTGGTCACGTGTTTTTAATATTTTTCTGCCTTTCTTCTTCAATACACACCCATACAATTGATCTTCCTTAAATGCACATGTCTCTATTTTAAATCCTTGATTTACTCACTCTTTTCATGAATCAAAACACTTAAACATTCATAAATCAAAACACTTAAACACACAAATATGCAACAAACACAAATTTTGACTGAAAACATAAAAGAGATAGAAAGTTAGAGTTCTGAGTTTTTGGAGTCTCCAGCTAGACTCTCCAAACTATTTTTTTAAATATCTTTAAGAACCATGGTTGCTTCAGCAACCTCTTGTTGTCCGATTTGGTATGGTTTAAGTCGATGACCATTGACTGTAAATTCATGTCCATCTTTTAAGCTTTTGATCGTCACTACACCAAAATTATTACTTGTCATCACTTGATATGGTCCAAGCCACTTCGATTTCAGCTTTCCTGGAAACAAATGAAGATGACTATTATAAAGAAGCACTAACATTCCCGGGACAAAATCTTTTACCCTTAGATGCTTGTCATGCAATCGTTTGGTCTTTTCTTTATAAAGTGCAGCATTATTATATGACCATTGTCGAATTTCATCAAGTTCATTAAGATGCAATTTTCTTCTTTCTCCTGCATTTCTCAAATCAAAGTTAAGAAATTTGGTAGCCCAATATGCTTTATGTTCCAATTCGATCGGAAGGTGACATGCTTTTCCAAAAACAATTCTAAAGGGAGACATACCTATAGGAGTTTTAAATGCGGTTCGATAAGCCCATAAAGCCTCATCTAACCTAAGAGACCAATCTTTTCTAGAGTTATTTACTGTCTTTTCTAAGATTGACTTCAACTCCCTATTAGATACTTCCACATGGCCATTGGCTTGAGGGTGGTATGGGGTTGTGATTTTGTGCTTAACACCAAATTTTTTAAGTAATGTCTTAAATTGATGGTTGACAAAGTGTTTGCCTCCATCACTTATAATAGCTCTAGGTGCTCCGAATCTAGTGAAAATATTCTTCCTAATGAATTCCAGCACAATTTTTGCATCACATGTTCTAGTAGCTATTGCCTCTACCCATTTACTCACATAATCCACAGCTACCAAAATATACTCAAACCCAAATGAATTCGGAAAAGGTCCCATAAAATCAATGACCCAAACATCAAATATTTCCACTTCTAGTACATTGTTCATAGGCATCTCATCTCTTTTATATATATTTCCTACTCGTTGGCATTTATCACAAGTAGATATAAAAGATCTTACATCCTCAAATAAAGTAGGCCAGAAAAAACCTGATTGGAGTATCTTTTGAACCATCCTATTTGGTCCGTGATGACCTCCAACTTCACCTCCATGACATTGGTTCATGATAGCTTCTTGCTCCGATTCCGGTATGCATCTTCTTAGTATTTGATCCGGACATATCTTGACAAGGTATGGATCATCCCAAAGGTAATGCTTGGCATCCATTATGAGCTTTTTCTTCTGTTGCCAAGTAAATTCCTTAGGGAGATAGCCACCTGCAAGAAAATTGGCTATATTAGCGTACCATGGAACTGAATTTTCATAGGTGTAACAAGCACAAATAAGTTCATCGGGAAATAAGTCAGAAATTTCTCCCTTTTCGATATTGGCATGATCCAATCTAGATAGATGGTCAGCCACAAAATTTTTTGCGCCCTTCTTATCTTTTATTTCAATATCAAATTCTTGAAGTAGTAACACCCATCTGATAAGTCTTGGTTTAGAATCCTTCTTTGCAAAAAGATGTCTTAATACGGCATGATCCGACCAAACTGTGATTTTAGATCCTAAAAGGTAAGATCAAAATTTCTCAAATGAAAAGACTATTGCCAAGAGTTCCTTCTCCGTAGTGGTGTAATTTACTTGGGCTCCAGTAAGTGTGTGGCTCGCATAGTAAATGGTGTAGAAAATCTTCTCCTTTCGCTGTCCTAAAATCGCTCCAACTGCATAATTACTTGCATCACACATAATTTCGAACGGTAAGCTCCAATCGGGTGATGCAATGACTAGTGCACTAACTAATTTTTGCTTCAATAGGTTAAAAGCCTACAAACACTCAGCATTAAAGTTAAATGCAGCATCTTTAACCAATAAATTAGAGAGTGGCTTGGCAATTTTAGAGAAATCCTTAATAAATCGACGATAAAACCCAGCATGACCAAGGAAACTCCTAATGCCTCTTACACTAGTTGGTGGAGGTAATTTTTCTATCACCTCAATTTTTGCTCTATCCACTTCAATGCCTTTTTTAGAAATTTTATGTCCTAAGACAATGCCTTCTCTAACCATGAAATGACATTTTTCCCAATTTAGCACAAGATTAGTTTCTTGACATCTTTTTAAAACCATTGCTAGATTATGCAAACAAGAATCAAAACCATGCCCATAAATGGTGAAATCATCCATAAAAACTTCCATAAATTTTTCAATAAAATCATAAAATATTGCCATTATGCATCGTTGAAATGTGGCAGGTACATTACAAAGACCAAAAGGCATTCTCCTATATGCAAATGTTCCATATGGACATGTGAATGTGGTCTTTTCTTGATCTTCCGGGGCTATAGGTATTTGCATATACCCCAAATATCCATCTAGGAAACAATAAAATTTATTTCCTGCCAACCTTTCTAGCATTTGATCAATAAAGGGCAATGAAAAATGGCCTTTTCTAGTGGCATTATTTAACCTTCTACAATCAATGCATACTCTCCATCCCGTTACTGTGCGTGTAGCAATTAATTCATTATTTTCATTTACTACTACAGTCATTCCCCCCTTTTTAGGCACACATTGAATAGGACTAACCCAATTACTATCGGAGATAGGATAGATAATACCTGCATCAAATAGTTTCAATACCTCCTTTTTCACTACCTCTTGCATAGTTGGGTTGAGCCTTCGTTGAGGTTGCACTACTGGCTTAAAATTGTCTTCCATGGGTATGCGATGTGTACAATAGCTTGGGCTAATTCCTTTTAAATCGGATGTTGCCCAACCAATTGCTCTTTTGTGCTTTTTGAGGACTTCTATGAGCCTTTCTTCTCCCAAATCTGTCAATAAAGATGAAATGATTATCGGGTTAGCATTATTACTCAAAAATACATATTTTAAATGTGTTGGAAGTGTTTTAAGTTCAGAATCCCCCTTAAGAGGGGATTGTTCATCCTCTTTTTCCTCATCCTCACTGTGCTCTTGTTCTAGAATTTGTATCAACTTTTTCTCCTTTGTATCCAACTCTTCCTCTTTCCTTGGATGCATTAAAAAATTTTGGAGCTCGTCTTTGAGAATGACTTTCTCTTGCTTTATGTTGGCACATTCTTGAATCTCATCAACAAAACAAATGGATTCTTCAAAATCATACGAGGGGTGTTTTAAAATTTTATTAACATTAAAAATCATCTTCTCCTCGTTAAATCTTAAAGTAACCATATGTCTATGAACATCAATTAAAGATCTTGCTGTGTTCAAGAATGGCCTCCCCACAATTAACTGCACCTTTCTATCCTCTTCCATGTCCATTACCACAAAGTCAACTGGAAATATAAAATTTCCTACTTTAACCAACAAGTCTTCAATGATTCCCTTTGGCCTTTTCACCGATCTATCCGCCAATTGAAGCGTCATTCGGGTTTCCTTAAGATCACCTAAATTCAATTTCCTGCAAATTGAATAAGGCATTAGATTAATACTAGCACCCAAATCACATAAAGCATTTCCAACAAAATTTCCACCTAGTTCACAAGGCAATGTAAAACTACCTAGATCTTCCAATTTTTCAGGAATTTTGTTGGTTAAAATGGCACTACAATTACTGGATAATTGAACCATTCCTATGCCTTCTAGCTTTTTCTTATTAGTGCACAATTCTTTCATAAATTTAGCATATTTAGGCATGTGTAATAAAGCTTCAGCAAATGGTAAGTTTATATGTAGCTTTTTAAACATGTCCAAAAATCTACTCAATTATTCATTTTGTTTCTCTTTTTTTAGCTAGAACCGAAAATGGCAATTGAGATTCATCAAGAATTGTAGAAATAAGTTTGTCCTTACCTTTACCCTTCTCAACCATAGGAGGTGCTTTTTCATTATTTTCAGAATTAGAAACACTTACCTCCGTTGTCGGTTCCACCTTTTTAGAAGAATCCTTACCAAGTTCAGTTTCCTTTAACTCTTTCCCACTCCTTAAAGTGATTGCTTTGGCTTCTTCCTTTGGGTTTCGGTCTATATTAGATGGAAATGTCCTTTGAGCCCGGTTGGATAAAGAACTAGCAAGTTGCCCCATTTGGTTTTCTAGGTTCCTAATGGATGCCTTTTGGTTTCTCATCCAAATATCTTGTGATTTCCATCTAGCATCTTGACTAGCTAAAATTGAGTTTTGGGAAGCCATGAAATTTGCAATCATTTCTTCAATATTAGATTTCTTTTCTTGAGGAGGGGGAGGTTGAGGTTTTTGAAAATCGGGTGGTTGGTGGTATGCTTGTGAAGGATATTGATTCGGGTAATGAGGTGGAGCTTGGTTTTGGTATGGATGTTGATTATTGGAAGCTTGATTGTGATTGAATTGGGGTCTAGGATTGGGGTTAGAAGAAGAACCTTGATTACCTTCCCTCCATGAAAAATTTGGGTGGCTTCTCCATCCCGCATTATAAGTATTGCCATATGGATTCAAGGCATTGACTTCTTTTACCATACTTTCAGCATTCTTCATTCCCATAGATCCTGGAATTCCTGCATAAGAATCAACTTCATTAGATAGCATAGAGATATTTTTAGCTTTAAGCTCATTTATTTCTTTTGAATATTTCTTTTCCATTAATTCTAATTGAGCTTTCAACATAGCTACTTCATCAATATTATGAACTCCTTGTTTCTTTTGAGTTGCTTTAGAGCTTGCCCATTGAGCATCATTGGTGGCCATCTCATCTAGGAGTAAAAATGTATCTTCGAGAATTTGATTCATGAAACTTCCATTTGAAGCTGCATCTAATAAAGATCTTGTTGATGGGTGAGCACCTGCATAGAAAATATGCATTAGTTGAAAAATAGGAACTTCATGATGAGGGCAACTTTTTAAGAGTCTCCTAAATCTTTCCCAAGCTTCATGGAATGGCTCCTCATAAAACTGCTGGAAATCACTAATTTGTTTCCTAATGAGGGCGGTCTTAGTAGGTGGGAAGAATTTGCACAGAAATTTCTCTTGCATTTGTTGCCAAGAATTGATGGATTGATTTGGTAGCATTTGTTGCCAATCCCTAGCTTTTCCTATGAGTGTGAATGGGAAGAGTTTAAACCTAATTGCATCAGTCGATACATTAGGAATTTGCACAGTGACACTCACTTCTAAGAACATATCTAAATGTTATGCAGGATCTTCTATGTCAGAACCCAAAAACTGGTTTCTTTGTACCATAGTTATGGTAGCGGGTTTAATCTCAAAGGGTTGGTGCTGAGGAATCCTAATAGTTCTATGCTCTTCATTCCACCTAGGGATAGCATAATCCCTAATGGTTCTAGGTCTATACCCATTCCCGGGAGCTTGGTGAGGTATATGTTGCTCTTCGATCCTAGGTGGTAGATCATTCATAGGTTGCTCAATTTCTGGATCGTTCATGTTGCCTCTCAACCTTCTAATCCTATGGAATGTCCTTTCAATTTCAGGGTCTAATGCTAAGATGGGGTTGTCTCTCACCATAAACCACTTATCACTTAAAAAAATAGAAATTAGATGGAGAAGAGAAGAAAACACACAAAAAATCACTTTAAAATTAAAATAAATAAACAAATGCCAATGTTTCCCCGGTAATGGCACCAAAAACATGACCGGTGTCTAGCAAGTGTACTAGATCGGCTAGTAATATAGGGAAATAAGATTATGACCCAAAATATCGAACCCAAGGGAAACTTGTGCTTGTATGTGCTATTTCAATTTCAAAACCAATTTTATGTGTAAAAAGAGAAGAGAAATCCCAAAGTTGTGATGATTTGAAAACAAGAATTTAAAACTAAGTTAAAACAATTGAAAAAAACTAAAGTAAGTAAGAGATCTTTTGAAAGCAAGTAAATTGAATAAGTTAAAAATCAATGATAAAGACAACTTTCACTAAAGGACTATCCACCTTAACTAATATTGCTATGACTTAATTAAAAGAAAACATACAAGTGATTATGGAGAATTTAGTTTAATAAACCCAGACAAGTTTATTCAAGATTATCATTCCAAGCATTAAAACTCTCTTATTCAGAACAATTCAATACTTAGCATAAGGAACTGATTAAGTCTCCTAGATGTCTATTAAAGCCTTTCTCAAGAGATTTAACTTTCACCTATTCTTGGTTACACTTTTCTTAATCTTAACTTACCCAAATTAACACACAATTATAGTTTATACAGATTATAATCATGCATTAATCCAACTAAATTAACCTAAGAGCATGCAAGTTATATATCAACTTAAATCAATTAATTAACCAATTCTTAATCAAGTTAATAATCAACTTAAAATTGAGAAAAGACAAGACTATGTTTAAAAACCAACAAATAATCAACTTGTATTAAAATTGAAGAACAAACTTAAGTCATAACAATACAAGTCAAGGATTCAAGTATCCTTTAGCAAAAGTAAAGAAAACTACACACAAGACATTCTTTAAAACTAAAAACAATATTTGATAAGACTGTAAAAACAAATAATGTAAACAACTAAGAAAACAAGCTTAATTCTAAGGCTTAATTCTAAAGTTTGATGACAAAGATTGATGATCCTCTTCTGTGTTTTTGGACTGCTATTTGTAGGCAAGAGTTGTAGTAGACTCCTTGTTAAACTCTGGTCATAAAATAGGAATCAAAGTCTGCTAAACAGGAAGTTCGTAAATCCTTCGCGACATGGGAGAGTTAATCACGTGGCCACGCCTCCTTTGTTCTTCCTTCACACGTGGGCACGACTCAATTTCTACTTCTTCCACACGTGGCCACGTGTGGTCCTTCACTGGGAATCCACGTGGTCACGTGGTCTTCAAAATTTCATCCCTTCTTTATCATATGGCCACGGTTCTTACAAGAGGAAATTTCACATGCCCACGGTTCTTCTTGCTTTTGTTCTTCACTTGGCCACGTGATGAATTCTTCAATACTCTCACGTGGTCACGGGTCAAGGCTCTGGACTGGACATTAGTTTTCTTGCCCAATTTCTTCATATTTGCACTTTTAGCCCTAAACTTTGTCCTTTTTACAGTTTAAGCCCTTTTATGTCAAATTAAACCTAAAAATCAAACAAAACACAGAATTAACCTCAAAAACATAAATATTAACAAATTAACTCTAAATTAACCTAAATCAAACCAAAATAACTAAATAACTTAACTAAAAACACATTAAAAACTATATATAATTCACACTTATCAGCTGTTCCAAGTTTCAAGTGTGAAACCATCATATTTTTTCTATTGCTTGATAGTTGGAGTTCACTGGTAGTTTTGGTTTTGAAAAGATATAAATATGTTTTGGCCTCACACACACTCACAAGAAATTATTTGATATAGATCAGTTTGAGTCTTTTTTATTGAGTTTTTCATCTGAGTGTCTTATGTTGAGTGTTGCTTTGGCCTCTCTGAATTTTTTTATTCTGAATTTGAGTTTGAGCTTTCAAGATTATAGATGATTCATTTGCTTGAGGGCAAGCAAGGTCTAAGTGTGGGATAGTTGATAACTCCAATTCAGTGTTTAGTTTTAAATTAAGTCTAGTATAGTTTTTAGTGTTTTCTGCTTTATTTTGCTTGCATTTAATAATTTAACCTCATTCTCAGTTAAGTCTAGCTTTTGTGTGTTTTAGAGTGATTTTGATTGTATTTTGTACTAAATTGTGAATTTTGTAGGTACCTCATGATTACTAGTTTTTTCCTAGTAACTGTGACTTATGTTATCTGTCAAAACGCACCATTTTGGAGTATGTCACAATCAGCAAAGCAATTATGCATAGAAGGGTGTTCACTATGACCTATAAAGCCCTTCAATTCAGAATCTAAAAGAGGAGTACCTGACTGTTACCATGTTTTTTGTAGTAACCATGAGGTAGTCATGTTTCAAGTCCATAATACAAAAGAGAACTATCTCACGGTTACCAAGTTTTTGGTTGTAACCGTGACCCCCTATCAAGAAGCAGTTTGGACCTACATCATGGTTATTAGGAAATTCCTAGTAACCATGACTCAAGCAAGTTAAAAGAGGGACTTTTAAGCAAGTCACGATCAGTAATGAATCTCTGGTAACCATGACCCATGTTGAACTATAAATAGTAGATTTTTTCACAGAGTTGAGAGAGCTGGGTTTTTTTTTTCAGTTTTAGGGTTTTATTTCTTCCTTCTTTCATTCCTTTGTTCATTTTACATAGATAGATACATAGATTTACTTACAAATAGATAGATTTATAGTAAAATACATAGATTAAACATGAATAAATAGCTTAGACACTTAGATTTACATAGTTTTCAACTTATTTCCTTTCAAGTATTGGAGAAGAAGATTGAAGGACTTGGGATTCAACTAGGTATTCTTCCATCATGAGTTTCATGATTTATTCTACCCTTTTCTCTTCTTATTTTGTAATGGATAATGATTAGTTCCTTAGTTGTTTGGGGGATCTCTGATTCCTCTACCTACAATGTGAATATTGAATATATTTTCAATCATATATATGAATGAACGGTTTATTTCATTGTTGCTTATTCCCATGTCATCAGTTTTTAGCTTCTTAAGTGATTTTTCCAGCTTTGATGGATGGTTTTTATCTTATATCTTGGTTGGATGCTAATGCTTGTGTGGGTTAAACATTATGAATGAATTTTGCTTAGCTTTTCTATCAAAAATGCTTTCTATTTTAGATTGTTATAGAATGGGACTTTAGATGTGCAGTATTTTATGGTTTTAGGGTTAGTAAGTGGAGTGAAATATATGTGTTTGGGTTGTTTGCCTCCAAAATGGGAAAGCAAACCAAACTAAGGATGAAAATTCGTGCTTAGGCTAGTTGTGAGGCTTGCTCCAGAATGGGATGTTTTGCAATTAGAATAGCTTGCTTCGGAATGAGACATTAAGGTTAAGAGGGTTATCCCAGATTTGTTCATATATTACATTAATCTAAATTAATTCACATTAGGTATGGGGTGAATGAGTGAACCCGAGCTTTGTTTCCCTTATATAGATTTTTACACCTATTAATTTTTCATAATTTAGCTCTTACTTGAATTACTACTAGTTTAATTTTAATTTCTTTTCATTGCATATTTTAGTATTTAAGGTATCCATTTTAAATAGCTATAGCATAATCACCAAAACTTTTGGGAATTCTTTGGCGTACGATCGATTGTCTTAACTTGCACACAACAATCCCTTGGGTATGATATTCGAGAGTCTTAAAAATACTTCTCTTTACTACTTGTTAATCTAGTATACTTGCTATGATCGCAATAGAAGGTGCATCCTGAATGAAAAGCAAGGGGAGATTATCCATACCTATCATAGTGGAGAAGTCGGCGGGCATTATGGACCTAACAAAAAGGTATCAAAAATTATTTCTTCTAGATTTTATTTGCCCACTTTATTAAATGATGTAAAGTTTTTTTATTCAATCTTGTAATCGATGTCAAAGGATGGGGAATATATCTAGGAGAGATGAGATGCCATTAACCAATGTGCTTGAGGTAGAGTTATTTGACTTATAGGGGATAGATTTTATGGGGCCTTCTCCGATTTCTTATGGGTTTGAATATATACTGTTGGTAGTGGACTATATGAGTAAGTTGGTAGAAGTTGTAGCCACTAGGATGTGTGATGCAAAAGTTGTCTTAGAGTTTTTAAGGAGGAACATATTCATCCGTTATGAAGCCCCGATAGCTATCATTAGTGATGGTAAGAAACGCTTTGTTAACCACCAATTCAAAGCCTTATTGAAAAAATTTAGAGTGAGGCACAAAATCACTACCCCCTATCATGCCCAAGCTAATGGTCAAGTTGAGGTATCTAACCAGGAGTTGAAGGCCACTTTGGAAAAAATAGTCAATGCATTTAGAAAGGATTTATACCTTAAGTTAGACGAAACCTTGTGGGTGTACAGGACAGAATTTAAGACACCAATAGGGATGTCACCTTGCAGGTTAGTGTTTGGCAAGTCCTATCACCTACTGGTAGAGTTAGAATAAGAGGCATATTGGGCTACAAAGTTTTTGAATTTTAATCTTGAGAATGCAGGAAAGTGCAAGTCTTTGCAGCTAAATGAGTTAGAAGAACATAGATTTTGAGCCTATGAACACGCCAAAAAGCACAAGGACAACATGAAGAAATGGTATGATCGCAGAATAACCAAGAAGTAATTTATGCTCAAAATGAAGGTGTTTCTTTATGACAACAAATTGAGGTTGTTTTCCAGGAAATTGAAATTAAGGTGGAAATGGCCTTTTGACATTGTAGAGGTCTCTAGTTATGGAGTTATAACCATTAAACATCTGGAAGAGGATTGTGGTCATGAGTTCAAAGTCAATGGTCACCAATTGAAGCCATATTTTTTATTCCAAAGTTGAGCTGGCGACTTGTTAAACCCATAAATTTTTCTCATCTTTGAACTCAATTACTTTTCTTTTTAGTTTGCTTTTAATTTCTTGTAAGCCTAGATGTCTAGTGTTGTTAATTTTCTTTTAAAGAATGGTGATTAGTTGTGCTTGTTAGAGTGGAAAATTTTCAAGACTTTTCCTTAGGAGAGGAAGAAATTTAAGTCTAATAGTACAAATTTCTATTGGCCACGATTGAGATAAAGTACTCCTAGCTATGGCCCATTCATTGTTCATAAGGTAGAATAGAGGCACAACTGAGACATTTATGTTCAAGCTGTGTCTCAAAAGAAGATGGAATTTTAAATCTTAATGGTGCACGATCGAGATCGATTGTCCCAGTCATGCCCATATATATGCTTGGAGTCTAGAAGAGAGGCTCAGCTGAGACCATCGTTTCCTAGCTATGGCTATTTTAAAATTTATGTAGGGAAATTCCTTAGTGTACGACTGAGACAAGTTAGTTCCAGCCATATCTTGCTATTTGCTTTCAAGTCTAAAGGGGTAGCATGGCCAAGATAATGTAGTCCCATTTGTGCCCTTTATTTTCTCAAAATGGGGAGTTTTATTTTTTATGTTGGTCGCGGCCAAGATAGATTTATCCCAGCCATGCCTCTTAGGGATCCCATTGTGGCTATCTATAGATAGCCTGATCAATTGCACACCTTCACCTTCTTTTTTAGTTTTCTCTATTTCTCTCTTCTAGATTTCGGCCACTATCTCTCATCTTCTTGCATTCTCTACTCCCTTGCATCAAGAAAAAAATAACTTTTTCTTTCTTTTCTCTTTATTTTGGTTTAATTCTTGTTTTGCTTTACATTTTAGTATGATTTTTCTTGCTTACTTGTTGAGTTTTATGGTAGAGATTTGTGCCAAATGTACATATTTCCTCCACGTTTAGGGTTTGTCTTATTTCATTTTGTGTTCCCATTTTCATTTGTCTCGATTCTTAAATCTTGATTTTAGGATTGGTTGTAGGTGCCATGCTTCCATTGGTTACTAATTTCACTTTTCAAAATTACACTTAATTTCTTAAATTTATGTTTTTACCCCAAAACATTCTCTTTCATTTTTCAATTAAGTCCCTTAATTAACATCTTTTCCAAAATTAATCACACACATGGCTCAATTTGAAATGACCATTTTACCCCCTCTTCTCTTAAGGTAATTACCTTTATGCCTCTATTGTAGTTCACTAACTATACACACATACAATGATCATATTATCATTTAAGAGTACTAAAATATTCTTCCAAGGCCTAAATTTGGCCTTACAATATAACTAAATTATGTAAAGGCATGATAAGGATAAGTCTTACCCAAAGAGTTGTAATCCTATTTGTTTACACCCATCAAAGGTAATTCCCAATCAAAACACTTCCTTGTAATTCTTTCACTATTTATTTTTTTTTTCAATTTGGATGAACAATTTTATTTTTTTACTTTCGATGAACAGTATCGTGAATAATAATAATGATTTTACTTTTATCTCTCTCTCTTTTTTTTATATAATTAAAACATCAAATAACACAAGACTAAATGTAAGAATAAAAAAGAACATAAAGAATGAATTTGGGAGCAAAGAAGAACACGAAATTGATAAGGACAAGATAATTTTGTAATTTCAATTCTAATGAAAATTAAATAATAGAATAGTAAATTAACATAGGATAAATAATAATTTATCCTAATCTAAGCTTTGATACCAAATGATGTGAAACCCTAAGGCTAAAGAAACCAAAACCCCTAAAATACACAATATGGCATAAACATAAATAAGAATAAATTCCAAACCCTAATGAACCTCTAATTAATATATGAAAAGGAAACACAAATAATTAGGTTGATTTAAACATAAGAACAAAATTCACCACAAAGTAAATACCTTGATAAGAATTAAAGTGCTTGATGCAATGGAAGAAATCAAGCAATCATCCTAAAGATAAATTCAGCCAAGACAAAGAAAATATTCTTCAATTAATTAAAATCTCAATACCAAGAGTTTAATGTGGTATTTATACCCACTTAAAGAATCCTTAACCTAACTGGAATAAGAGTAGGCCAAAATTCCCATTCTTATTAGGATTGAAAATTAAACCTAACTTTTTAGTTAAGATAAAAAAAACAAGACCAAATGAATGGGCTCCCAAGGGTGGCGTGAAGCTCATAAGGCTAACTTATTACAATAATCTAATTAAAAATAACAAACAAAAGTCCTAACTAAAGCCCAAAAAAAGTAGCCTCTGAATCTCTAAAGTAGCACATGCAATGTGCATGCCTTAGCTCACATGACGTGCACATTCATATAGCATATGCATGGCACATGAATTGGCACATGTCTAGGCACATGTTTGGCACATGTCATTGTCACATATCCGGAACATGTTAACTGTCACATGACTAGCACATGCCAAGCATCGTATGACTTGCACATGTCAAAGTGATCATACACATTTGACCTTCACAAATATGCCCCATTGATCCAAACCTTGTTTGGATCCTCATATGTCATTCCTGCAAAAGATGTTGCACTCGTGATAGAATGTTGGCTTAGGATAGCTTCTAGAATTCGGCCCAAGTATGAATGTAGTGCTTCTTTGAACTTCTTAGCTTGTGATCTTATTATCGAACCATTTGGTAATGCCATATCATCTTTGAACTTACCCCTTGTTTGATGTTCCTAGGCTGTTCTTGCATCATAAATATACACATATATAGTATCATTATGTAAATGCATATCTATATAATTCACTATGATCATATCCTTTGCATCTTTACACTTAAACACATTTCTTCATATCCAATTGGTTAATATAACAAGCACACTCAATAAAGATAAAATAACCAAGTAAAGTTATTCACTTATACATGACACTAACATTTCAAAGTTGATACTCATTCATTTATGATTATACTATATTTATATCTATACATACTCATGCACCCTTGTAATCTCATTACATCTTTTGTATAAGTAAAATTGTCATTTCAATTATGAACATATCAGTAAATTTATGAAATCAATATCAATAATGTATATTTTTAAGTGTATAATCATTTAGGCATATAAATAATATCCCACTACAACATTTTATTCATGTTTATACATGAAGGTATAGGCATTTATGCATAATATTCCAATTAAACATCTATAATCATACCTATTCAAGAATAAATTATTTAAATAGGTATATAAGCTTTAGGTCATTGATTAATCTATATACATATATAACAAGGTACCATCATATTTAGATGTGATTCTTTAACATAATCTATTATGATTTACATGTTCTTGATGAAATTTATTACCCTTATTTTTATGATTAAAATGCTTTAAAAGTGTTTGGGGGAAGTTTTGAAGACAATTCGAGGCCTAAAAATCAAGTATAAGAGGAAACATAGGAGGGTTATGGTGACTACTAATTTGTGCTGACCATGAGATAGGTGTAAATTCGATTTTGGAAGGGCTCATGGTGGTTACAGTGAGGTCCAATCTATCCTAAAAATCCTAATGACAAATTTTCAGGTTCAAATTATAAGCCAATTTAGACTTATTAAACGTCATTTTTAGGCAAAAACGTCTCTTAAAAACTTATTTCTCCAAATTTCTAGTTTTTGAAACATTAAAAATCAACTCATTATTACCTATCAATTGTAAGATATTTAAGAAACACTACAAGCTATTCCTATTAACAGGGCAGCAGGTATGTCCAATTTTCAAGCCAAAATACAACCAACTTAGAGACATATTTAGAATTAGATTTCTTCATATGAAATATAGATGTGGGAGTATAGTTTTTAATACAACTAGAATTATTCAATTTGCTATTTTATAATGTGGGTTACGAGTAAAAGAGTACTATTAGGTCAAATGAACCTATAACTAGAATTTTGTGATAGATTTGGATGAACATTTAAACTTTGTAAATGATGTTTCTTAAGTAATTTCTTATCAAATATATGTTCATAGATCCTTATTATCACTAAATTATCTTAACATAATTTCAAACAAACTTAAAATTGAGACTTTACTAATTTTACTTCATAGTCTTCATCAAATAAATACATACAAACTATAAATCTTCAGATCTCATCTCTATAACTATATCACTAACTCAAAATTCATCCATTACACATTTTATCCACATTTCAACAAATTACAGCCATGTTCAAAATGAGTAGAGTTCCCAAACCTAACATGCAACTCAAATTCTTGCTTCAAACCCCTTTTCTCTTAACTTTTTCTTCTTACTTTCCCTTGCTATCTCATCACTATGATGACATTCTTCTCAAGCTCTCTCTCTTCACATGAATAATGATGGAATATAAGAGATGTTATTTGGAATGAAAGTGGTCGAATTTATAAGAAAAAAGAAGGATTTATAGATTTTTAAGAGAGAGAAGATACAATTCTTTTAGAAAGAGAGAGGAAAAGAAAATCTATATTTTTCCTTGGTGTAGCTGACCAAGACACATAAATCCCCCAAAATCTTTATCTTCTCTTTCCTACATGCAAAGCTCTGGAATCTTTAAGTGGGAGGAGAAGTTTCCTTTAGCTCCTTCATTTATTTGTGTTTTAGAAATCTGTCCCCTCTCATTTTTTTCTCTTATAAAATTAGCCCCACATATTCTTTCTTTCAATTACAATCCCTAAGGTTGCTATCCTCTTTTAATTGCACCCCAACTGACTTTCTTTTTATTACAATGGGCTGATTAAATCACACCTAACTAACAATTGACCACTTAACTATTTTTTCGTTCCAATTGCACACTTATATGCCACGATGTTGAATGACTCTTTTACCCTCTTTAACATAAGACCATTAATCCACTAGGTCTTAACTTATAATAAATCATCCAATTATGCATAAATAAACTATTATTACCATGCTAATACCTTTAAATTCTACTAGGGCCTATTTTGGGTCTTCACATAGATGGTTAACTCATTCGTATGTCTATAATATAGTAGCTAGAGTTGAGATTAGGGTTGGGTTCAAAATTTAGTCCTGAGTGTAACACCCCAAATATGGCTTTAGTAGAAAATATGAAAATTTAGAAGATTTATATGCAATTTAAATGTTCATTTATTCTAATAAGGTCATTATAGGGGTGAAAAAGTGATTTTTCATATTAAAAATGTGGGAATTTATAATATATGATTAATTGAGGGGTTAGTTCATTAATAGATTGAATTATGGGGTAAATGTTATAAAAAAGTAAGAATTAGGGTTCGAATTAAGAAAGACTATAAATTAAAACGTAAATTTGTTACATGTATTTAAAGAAAGGAATGAATGGAAGTTTACCACCCATATATATAGAAAAGATGGTTAGTGGGAGAGAGAAACTCTTTTATATGGTTGAGTTCATCTTGGCTGGCACCTTTTCTCCCTTTCTTCTTCTTTCTTCTTTGTTTTCTTCTTTTAAAAGGTCAAACCCTTTCCACTCTTAATCTTCATGGAATTTGGATGCATGTGATGATGTTTAAGAGAATTTTTGAACTAAATTGCTAAGGTAAAGAGAATATGAGCATTTTATTCTTCTTCTTCTTCTCCTTCTTTATTTAAATGGTAGGGTTTGTATACTTTGATAGAGAGCAAATTATGGATTTTAATGCAAGTATATGTAACATATTTGTAGAGGAAGATAGTAGTAAGAGGAATAAGGGCAAAGGAGTCTAGAAGGAGTAGGGATTCCTAGTGGTTTCGGCTAAGGTATGGGATTTGTGTGATTTTGTGTTTGTATGGATCTTCTTGTTCTTTCAAATGCATGCAAATTGAAATCCTTGACTAGAATCTAGAAATGCTAATGCATGTTAACTCCATTTTGGTTACAGTACAGTGACCCGTTTGGGTCTTTTATAGACATGATCTCATTTGGATTATATACAACACCATTTAGGTTGTTAGCTGGCCTTGTTTGGGTCTGGTTTGACTGGCCCATAGTATAGTGACCCCATTTAGGTCTACAGTTTTGATATCTTTTGATGTCTATAATATTTAATACCTTTGGGTATTTACAGTCCTGTTTTCCACTTATGGAAATTTAGCAGGCTATAAGAGGTTTAAAGAGTTATTTCAAGTTATAAAAGATGGTTATAATCTTTAAACTATAAAAGAGCATGTTTTTATGCCTATGATTTAATATGAAATTATGAAGATCTACAAATTTCTTTCATACATGTTTTATACGAGATATATTGCTTATGAATAAAAGGTACCCATCTCATGAAAAATAATTCTATTATATGCTTTGTGTACAATCATGATGAGATACAAGTTGAACTAATCAACTATGATAATTGCCATGTATATGTATACGTGTGTGTGTGTGTGTATATATATATATATATATATATTACTATGTTTCTTAAATGAGTATTATACTAAAGGCTTGTATATGTGAATATATGTTACATTCGGTATGTTGCTTTGACGACCGTTGTGAGTGGCTGCCCATTATTTTTATGTCCCCACTAAGCTTTATAGCTTAGTACGGGTTATTTTATTCATGTAGGTTTTGTAGAACTTTTTTCCCAGGGAAGATCTCTGCATTAGGACTAAGGTCAACACAAATCCAAGAAGTCAATGTAGGGAACTTTTGTAATATTAATTTTATGATAAGTCTCATTAATAAAAGCATATAAAGATGTAAATAATATGGCTAAAATTTATATTGTAATGTATACATGACAAGTATAAGTATAGTGGATGTATGATAGTAGACAATAGATTCTTATCAAGCATGATTTAGCATGTATAAAGGTAAATTAAAAAGAGATAGATTGAATAGATAATTAACACCCACATAGATAAATGTTATAGCATGACATAACTATTAATATGATAAAGATTATATGAGTAATAGAATTAAGCATGAATTTAAAGAATAGTAAGATATTATGTTTAATGCAGTGATTAATAGGTGTATAGAAATATGGGCATTACACTGCAACTAGTTCAAAACTTGGCTTGAGTTGAATTCTCTTACAGCAGTCAAGAAACTTCGCTAGAAGTAGAGATTGATGATAAGATACAACAAATAGGATATGAAATAGCAAGAGGAATAGATGACTTTAGGAGGAGAATGTCAACTTTAAAGGATCGATTGGCTTCTGCTTCAGTGCCTCCGGTGCCATAAGATGAATTAGATAAAAGATTAGACAAGAGATTCCAAAAGTTTGAAGAGAGGCATATAGCCATAATAGGTGGGATGGTGGCTTCTTGAGCACCAAATCTAAGACCTTAGCCTGTAGCACCTACTTATAGGCCAGCAGAGCCAACTCATGTTGGGAATGCTCTCACAATAATTACTACAGAACCTAGAGCACCACTAGTGGACCAAAAGAAAGGAGGAATGCATGCTTATGAGAATGATTACATTAAAGAAAAAGAAGAGGATGAAATCCTTATGGTTATGGTAAAAAATAGGGGACCTAGTGTAGAGGATGTTGCCTTTAAGAAAATTGAGGAGAAGGTTGATGCTATAGCCCACTTGCTATCTATTGGTAGGGGAATGAATCCAGAGGATAGAGATCTTAATGGAGATAGGCCGCTGCTTTAGAGGTTTAAGATACTAGACTTGCTAAGATTTAATGGTATGTTAGGCCCTTCTATGCATGTGAAGCAATATACCTTGATTATGAAGGGGGCCACCTTGATTAAGAAATAGAAGATGGAGTACTTCAACCTCAGTTTGGTAGGCTCAGCAATAGATTGGTATCATGGACTAGACAGGCGAACTAAGAAGGATTTGAATATACTAACGGAAGAGTTTCTAAAGCAGTACTACTATAATACTAGGATATAAGTAACTTTGAAGGACCTAGAGTTGCTATAGCAGAAACATGATGAGTCATTCCATGAATACCTAACGAGATGGAGGAATTGGGTCATCAAAAAGAAGAAGAAACCTGATACTACCAACTAGATTTGGTTGTTCATTAGGAATACAAGTCCCTACCTGAGGGATGGTCTAAAGATGAAAAAACTTAAAGACTAGGAGTCTTTGAAGGACATTTCCATAGAGGCCAAAGGTGAGTATTTGGCTAACAGAGCAAGTGAGTGAAAATCAGCTAGTTTCTATGATTAATTGTTGGGATTCCACCAGTAAAAGTGAAGAAGAGGGAGCAATAAAATCGATATATTTTTAGAGTACCAAAAAAGAGAGTGAAGAAGAGATTGAGAAGAAAGAAAAGAAAGTTAGGGTAGTCACCAGGAGTGGAAAGGTAGTGCTTGAAGTTAAAAAATAGCCAACTCTAATTACTGTTCCTACAAAGAAGGAGGTAAAAGAGAGTTAAATAGTGAAGTAACTTAAAAAGATACAGAATCAAATTTCAATTTGGGATTTACTAAGGCGGTCTCTATCACGCATGTAAAAGCTAGTTGAAGCCTTATGCGAGTCTGCAGGAGCCACTACTATTTCACCATTAGAGCCGTTGGACTTAGTGAAATGGGGAACTAGAGAAAGTATGGTGTACTCAAATGTAGACCTACCAGTTGAGGGTAAGAACCATAATAGACCTCTCTATGTCAAGGCCCAAGTGAATAGCAAGCACACAACTTACGTGATGGTGGATGATGGGCCTTCGATCAACATGTGCCCCTTGGTGGCTATTCCTGCATTTGGGTTGAATGAGACAATGTCTAGTAAGTATGACTTGACTATATTCGCCTATGATAATGCAAGGAGATAGGCAGTGGGTACCTTAAAAAATGTAGTGAATACATGGTTAGTGGAGACCGAGGCTGAGTTTGTGGTATTGCCTATTCCTGCTAATTTTTCTTTGCTGCTAGGAAGATCATCATTCCATAAGCTGAGAGGAGTTCCCTCCACTTTGCACCAAATGATTAAGATACCACATAATGGTTAGGTGGTCAACATTAAGGCAGCTAGGTGTAGACACTGAGTTTTGAGGCAGCCCAGATTGGAGTTACACAATGATGAGGGAATTTTCATATTTCAAATGGAAAGTGTGAACTCCAAGTTCCATTCGTGATTCTCATGAGTTTTCCAAATGTCTTAATTTTCACTTCTAGGGCATAAGAAAATAGTTTGAAAAATCTTTCAAAATCGGGTTCCTCTATGATAGACACCCGTCTATAACCTTTTTTCTAGTTGACTGTCTCCTAGCAGATAGTTTATTTCAGGCTATCTGTTGTCATTTCCATAGATGCCTATTCATAAACCATAGATGCCAAAAATCATTTTTTTACTAACTATTACATTCCTAAAATGAATTCATTTGAAAATAAATTAAAATCTAGCTAAATAAAAAATATATCAAATGATAAATAAAATAAATAATTGTGAATAAAACTAAATGGTTGGAAAAGGAGGATAACCAATTGGGGTATAACTCCCCATGCAGGATGTCTCACGAGAACCTCTAACAGCATGTGGGGTTAATTACTCACATAAAACAATAAAAAACCAACAATTTAGCACTACAAATAAAAGACTAATCAAGACAATAAAATACAAAAATATGTTACATAATTAAAATGCTTACAGAAGCTAAATATGTGCAAAAAGCACATTAACATCTAAAAGATTGATAAAATAACATGAACAACAATAAAAAATGCATAAAATACATGAAAATAAGCCTTAAATCAGCTATAAACACCCTTGGATAGGTGATGAATAGCTATGAATGAAGGAGGGATGGATTAGAAAAATTTCCCATGATGTCTCATCTGTCACACTGATAGAAAACTGTCTGTGGGGGCTTTTTCTCATTTGTCACTCGAGGGACAAAACAGAAAGTTAGAAATATACCAAAATTCACCCAAAATTGCAAGTAAATGTTAAACACTCAAATATAAGGTCCTAAAATATGCCAAACTAAAATTCTAACCCTAAATCATGCTTTAACTATGTTAAATGATAATTAAAATCCAAACAATACAATAGAAAAACAAAGCTTTAAATTATACATCAATAGAGGAAATCATGCCCAAATTTGTATTTTATCATGTATATAGATCTAGGTTAACATGGCATTTAAATGAAACACATAAGTTCTAGAATAATAACACACAAAGCATTTAATTTTGACAAAAAACAACATGAATATATATGGTTGAATCTAGAGAGAGAAAGTTAGGTGAAGAGCCTAGAATATTACCTTCAGGAGATATTCTGACTCTAAAACTGTTGAAGTCTAGATGTCCACTCTAATTGTAGTTTTGTGTTCCAATAAAAAAAGATAATTTTTTGTGTGTGTTTTGATCAAAAAAGTGTTAGAGCTTTTACCTTAGAGAGAGAAAAATTGATTTCTTCCTTTCTAAAAACTTGTCCTTTCTTTCCCAACAATGGTTCCCCCCTTTTTTTCTTTCTCAAAATCCTAAGTTTTTTTTATCTTTTATACCTAGGGAGGAATTGGAATTGAATTTCAACACTAACTCTACAAATTTAAAGGCATTGATCCCTTAAAATCCAGATTGAATCTATTGGAAATCTATCTTCCCCTTTTGAAAACCAAAAACATGGAAAATTTGGAATTTTAGCCACAAACGGCTGTCCCTCAGGCAAAAATCCAAAATTCACAAAAATACCCTTTATTTGACTTGCATAGGAGGGATATGGCCATAGATGACTATCCCTCATATGATAGATGATTGTCTATCATCACTGAAGGCTAAAATTATTATTTTTAGTGTTCTTTTGTGAAAACCTTTCAAAAACACTAGGAAAATCATAAGATTTTTTTGAAAATGATGAAAAATCTAGATTAGAGCTTTGAGATCTATACACTTTATCAGAAATATACTATTTCTTTCTAATTGGGTAACCCTAATCTAGGCTGCCTTAGGTAATGATATCTACAGTTGCCCTAAATTTTGGGGAATTGGTGCACTAGTGCCAAAGTGAGCTAAAATTTAGAGTAAAAAGTTAGAGACATGTATCTGAGGTGGTTGTGGTCTCCTTGTTGGTTGATTAAAGGGGTGTACTAGAGGCAACAAATCTCTTGATTTGATGTAATTAAACACACGTGCCATCTAAGGCAGTGAATCTCTTAAAGACACATTCCATTTGAGGTAGCAAATCTCTTAAAGGTGCATACCTTTTGAGGCAGCAAATCTCTGGTTAATTTGAAGATATGTACTATATGAGGCAGTGAATCTTTGGTTGATTTAAAGATGCATACCATCTAAGGCAGTGAAACTCTAGTTGATTTGAAGATGCATACTAACCGAGGCAATAAATCTCTGGTTGATTTAAAGATGTATACCATTAGAGGCAGTAAATCTCTTATTGGGTAGTTACTATCAGCTTGTTAAACTTTAGTTAATTGTTTGATTAGTCCGAGCTTGTCGGCATGCAGAATTAATAAAAATTGTTTAATGCTTGGTTAACTCTAGCTTGTTGGCATGCATAACCAACAAAATTGTTTAATGTCTAGTTAGCACCAGTTTGTCAGCATGCAGAACTAGAATAAGATTGAGTTGATTGGTGCCTGCTTATTGGCACATTGAACCATTTTAAATGGGTTAAATGTCTCTTAAAAGAACTTGGGTACCTATAAAAAGGACTTGATGTTAGTTTGCAAATGTAACTCAAAGAAGATGCTAACCTTATAGAGATGTAGATTTGTCTTTAAGCAAGGTGGCCATCCTTTAGTAATTGCCCCTAGCACAATGCCTGGAAAAAGAATTCATCGCTTGTTGAAAGGACTTTGTCTCTTGAAAGACAAAAAATTCCTTAACAAAGGACTAAATGTTTCAATGCTCGTTAAGAGACTCAAAATGCCTTGACAAAGGACTTAATTCTTAATGCTTGCTACGAGACTTGAAATGCCTTTAAAAAGGATTTAATGCTTAATGCTCACTAAGAAACTCGAAATACCTTAAAAAGGGACTTAATGCTTAATGGTCGCTAAGAGAATCAAAATGCCTTAAAAAAGAACTTAATGCTTAGTGTTCACTAAGAGACTCAAAATGCCTTAAAGAAGGACTTAATGCTTAATGCTCACTAAGAGACTCAAAATGCCTTGAAAAAGGACTTAATGCTTAATGCTTGCTAAGAGACTCGAAATGCCTTGAAAAAGGACTTAATGCTTAATGCTTGATAGGAGGCTTGAAATTCCTTAAAAAAGGACTTAATGCTAGCTAAGAGACTCGATATGCCTTAATAAAGGACTTAATGACTTAATGACTTAATGCTAGTTAATGCTAGCTAAGAGACTTGAAATGCCTTAAAAAGGACTTAATCACTTAATGTTTGTTAAGAGACTCAAAATTCCTTGAAAAAGAATTTAATGGCATATGGTTAAGACCAAAAGGCCTGCACAAAAAACACACAGTTAGCTTACTATTTTATCATTCTCATGAAGGATATTACCTGGTTATTTTTAACTTGAGTAGGTAAAATATCATATCACACTTTGAGATGTTTGAAAATTGTTTTAGCTTTTGGAAGCATTTTGTGAATGGAGGCCTATTGGCTTGCCCTCAATTGTGGGGTGATGGTTAAGCTGAATGCTTACGAAATTGATTGAAAGAGTTTAGTATGTCGATCTTCGCTTGAGAAACTTATTTGTGCTTCTTCTTTTCTTTCTTTTTCTTTTTCTTTCTCTCTTTTTGTTTTTTATAAAATTATGGGTGTAAGAGTACATGAAAAGGATTATGATGCATGAGATCTGTGTAAGAAATTGAATGTATACAAAGAGTTATGTGAATGAAGTGCATGCAAAAGAGCTATGTACAATGGAAGGTATAGGTCATGCAAAGTGCAGGGAAATTTATTCATCCAAAGTGAGTCAGGGGTGAGTGATGGTTTGATCCTGTTGCATTTCTATTCGATAACCCCTTATTGCTCTAGATCATTATTTTGAAGGTAGTGCGACCCTTGTGAATTTTCACATTAGCCTTTCTAAGTGGGAAATGTGTCTTGATAGGGATTTTCACATAACCCTATGCCTAACTTTTCCCTGGAATGGCCCTAACCAATTTTAGCTGGATTTTGCTTTTATATTTTTCTCTTTTTTTTTATTTAGAACAAACAACCTATTTTTCAGGTTTTCACCCTTTCATTTGGCCCTAACTTTTGCTTAGAGAGCCAATTACGGTTTCATCTCTAATGGCCTCTTTCTTTTTTTTAATTTTTTATTTTCTTTTTTTTTTAGGATTTGCACATACTTTAACATGTGTCCTTATATGTGCCATAGGTTTGTCTTGATTAGTTAATCATATGATTAAGCTTAACTTCATACATGCATTCTCATTTACATGCATCGTATATGATGATAGTAATCGTAACCATACACGTAATGCAAAATAAAAAAATGATTCCATTTAGTCTCAAGAAGTGAGACTTTGTGTGCATCTAATTCCTGTTATTAATTAGCCCTTTTGGGTTTTCTTGATTAAACATTTTCTCTTAACCTATAATTTTTGCCTAGCATGTATTTTTTTAGTTTTCACCCTAGCAGGGTACTCAATTTTAACAAGGCCGCCTTTTTTTGATTTTTAACTCATAGGGCTCTCTTTTTTTTTCTCCTTTTCTTCTTCACTCATTTTTTTATTTTTTTTTTTTTGTAAGTGGTGCCAACTATTGGTATGACTAAATGTCCATTTAGTTGATGCTCCTACTGAATCCATTTAGTCGATGCTCCTGCTAAAAATCTCTCGAGATAATAGCTTGGTACCATAAGGTACATTGACCCTTGCTATGCCATCCACCCTGTGTAGTGGCATAATCTTTTTTTCTTTTTTTTTCCATCTCTCAAAGTTACCTTACTTTAGGATTCATAATGGATGCAATTGGGATGATTTTTTTTTCTTGAGATCAAATGGAGCAATGTTTAATGAATTAATGTCCTAGAAATGAGTTATGGTTATTGTCATGCATGATGCAAATAAATGAGATATTGCAAACATAAGAAAAGTTCATATCATTAATGCAATCAAAAGAAAAAAGTTGTCTTAGTTTAAGGACACTTATTACATCATAAAAAAAATTAATGCTTTCAAAGTTGGTGATGACATGTAACTTTGTAAAGGAAGTCTTAATTCTCCCCCATTGAGATCAGTGCCTACTATGTGTCAACCAAATCCTAAATACAACCTCTTAGGGGATGGTAGTAATTTGTTATATGTCCTGTGTGTTGGTGATAAGCACAATACCAATCAGTTTTGTGTCCATGTTTCCCTTATTCATAGTTGGCTTTGCTTTTAATGGTTGTAACGTTCTTTGCCTCCTGAGATGAGTGAGGTACCAAGACAGTGGTTTATCCATAATGGTATAATGATTCCCCTTTGTTCTTATTGCTAAGACTTTTGCAACTTCATCATTACCCCCACTAGAGTCTCAATTCTTCTACTTATTTCCATGATTGCCTCTTTTTGAACTCGTAGCCTAGGCCTTTTCTTCAAAATATTCCCCCTTAACTTCAATGGCGATGTCCATAGATTCTCAGTCTTTAAGCCCCTTCATTTTCAACCTATCTTTTAGGTATGGAATTGTATTCTTGATGAAGAGTCTGATATGATCAGGCGTGTTTGGATTTCACTTCATCTCTATCACTCTATTTCTCTAGTAGGTAAGGTATTCATGGAAGGACTCTTAAGGTTTATGGCATAATAGCTCTAGATCTTTGAGAGTGACCTCCATTCTAGTGCTATAATTATACTGCTTCAAAAACTCCTCCATCAATAGATCCCAATTTTCCTTCATTAAGTGATCTAACCCGTGGTACCAATCGGTAATAGGGCCTGTTAGACTGAGGTAGAAATACTCAATCTTTTGCTTGCTGGTCAAAATGGTTCCCTTTATCACCAATGTGTATTATTTCATAGTTGATCTCAGCAAGTGTACTGAAAGTAATTTTTAGACTCACAAATATCGAACCCAAGGGAACAAGTATAGTGCAAGAATACTAGGTTGATTCGAATTACATGTTAAAAAAATTTCCCAATTGTTTGTTGGTGTGTGTTGTATTTAGTAATTTTAACAATTAACATAAAAGTAAATTAAAAACAAAATATGAATTAAACATAATTAATAAAAATAGAGTATGAAATTTATGAAATAACAATGACTAAAGATGTTGCTCGGGAATTGAATCCTCCCCTACCCAATGTAAGATTCATTTCAACATAACATTAATATATCTCAAATGTGGGCAACCCATCTAAACCCCTAGTTTCCCATTCCGAAGCCAACTACTCTAACTACCCAATTTCACATTTTGTACCTAATTTTATAGCTAGTATAAATACGAGTCCTAAAACCTAGATATGAACTAGTTTCCATTTTAAAGCTAACCAATTCAATACCCATTCATTTTCCTTTCTATTTTCGGATCTACAACACATAAACCCTAGATCTAATAGCTCCTATTTTGAAAATGCCACAAAACTACAAAACATATGTGCAAAAATAGAGCATTCATGATATATAGATTAAGGAAGCATAAATCTATCAAGTTGAATAAGATTAATAGCTGAAATGCTTGAATAACATCCATACCAAGATGAGCACAAGGGAAAATAAACACACACACACACACACACACACACACACACATATATATATAAGCAAATAAGTTTAATATCTTACATAGATAAGGGATTCAAAGATCCCTAAACAACTAAAAAACTACTCACTACACATAATAAAAATAACAAAGAAAAGGAAAGAAGAAACTCTTAAACCCATTTTGGAATATAGATCTGAAGTTCAATGGCTTCTCCTCTTTTTCTCCAAGTTGAACTTGGTTGAAAATTGTAACTTTACTTTATAAACTAAGCTATACCTAAGTATTTGCTATGTTGTAAGTGTAAATCGATGTAAAAATGTAATTTTTACAAGTAAAACTAAGTATGCTAAGTATAAAGCCCTAAAAATCTAAGAAGCTATAAACTAAAACTACTGAGTAAAACTTAAAAAATATCTTTTAAATCTAGACAAAACATAAAAAATATCTTTTAAATCTAGACAAAATTACAGTACTATAGCATTAGCACACAACAAGGACACTTTGGTGTCAGCCGTGCACACCCTTCTAGATTGAACACCTCCAAAATCTGCATTTGGCACGATAGACACAAATGGTCTCAGCTAGGTTCTTTAGTAAAATGATGTGTATTATAAATTTGCATGATACATGACTAAGATAAATGGTCTCAACTGAGTGCAAGTTAACTTTATACATAAAAGTCAAAATTACACCTTTAAAGACACTAAAACTTTAAAATTCTTAATATAATCCTATTTGGCACAAAAAGAGAAATTTAACACGTAAAACATGAAAAACACACAAAATGAGACATAAACACATATAAAAATACACTATAATTAAACACTAAATTGGAGTTATAAACTACCCCACACTTAGCTTCTGCTCACCCTTGAGCAAATGAACCAACCACATTCTTGCATATTTAAACTTAAAAAAAGAAATCACAAATTCAGAGAAAGCTAAACAACACTACAGTAGAAGTCATTAACTATCATCCTAAACTGAAAAGAATTAATATCAAATCCTACTAGCTAGTCTCTTAGTGTGTGTGTGTGCTGGGCCAAAACAATTTAAAACAGCTTTTAAAAGGTAAAAATTATAGCGCAATCTGATAAACAAGAAAAGAAATCATGTGCAAAAGATTGCTCACTCGGTTTTGCTCTTGAAACTAAAGAGACATCCTTTCCTTTAGCACTGGAACTTGAAGGTTATCTCTACACATAACTCTCAACAAGGTAAAATCCTTAGGACTTAAAGGGTTGTAATGTGGCTAAGGGAGATTTTGGCCAAGGTATGGGATGAGGGTCTTCCTATTTGTTTTTGGATGTTTTGGTAAAATCATGTAGTGAATGACTTGAACTTAACACTTAAGTAGTGTTCATGCAAAGATGAGATGAAAATTTCTTGAGCTAGTGTCTGAATTTTTAGCATAAGTTAAAATAAAAATCTATAATTGTAACCATTTAAATTGATAAAGATATAAAAGACATATACCTACGAGATTGTAGAATAAATTAGCCTAAATTCTACCTCTAAATAATTTTTATGATTTATTGAATGTTAGGTGAAATGTTAATTCTAGTTTTGGAATAGTTTGTGGTAAAATCTCAATATTTGTTTGTAAAATGATCAGAATGACATGAGGTTAATTCCCACTCCAATTTAACTTCAAAACCTACAATTTCTATGAAGAAAGCAAAGTCTAATAATGCCTATATAATTGCCTAATCTTTACTTTAAAATCAAAATTCTACATTGCCTACCCTAATGAACAATCTTTAGTAAATTCCATTTATCTTGAGTTATAGAAATGATATTGCAAAGATTTTTTATGTTTTAGAAACTACAAACATACAAAACAAAGTTTTAGAAGACCATTTTTGCTGAAAATGCCATTTTGGAGGTCTAAAATGATGTGCAATTTGATATAGAAAAACTATTTTGCAGAATTTTCATAAGGTATTTTTGGAAGGTACTGTCGTGACCATTTTGTCTCAGTCATGCGTACCTTCTGATCCTAATTACTACCTTTAGTCTCGGATGGGACTAATTGGTCTCATTCGTGGCCCTTTCCTTTTGTAGTTATACATGATTTTTAGCCTCATCAAATATCAACAATTACTCTAACATTTTTGAAACTCATTTAAAGCATATTAAAACATGTAATTAGACTTAAAATATGGCAATGATATGTGAGTTTAAGACATTTTAAAATATAAATAAGAGAGTTATATGTGTAATAGCAACATGAATTAATTTAATGACTCTTAAAAAAAAACAAAGTTGTAAAGATATGTTTTCACCATATATTGGAACTCTCATTGAAGTATATGAATATGTAAAAGTATGAGGTTATGAAATTATCATTGATCCTATATGTATGATAACATGATTGTGATATGATGTGTTGTCTAAAGATAGCATGATCAAGAACAAGTTCATGATGAAAGGTATGTTCAATTACCGACACTCGAACTTTTACCTGAATGCATGAATGCATGTTTTTATAGTGGAGAATTGTGTACTATAATATGAACATATGCAGGTATAAGGTGTATGATATTAGTACAAGCATGATATTTTAAATGAACATGAAAACTGTATTGCCTACTACTAGAGTTCAACTGTGGATAGATAGGCACTTATAGGGATATTGCAACTGCCACCGTTGACCTTTTTGGTCTAAAGTACAGTTAATCCAATTAGACCATTCAAATGGCACCATATGAGGCTTTGTATGGCAAGAAATGCAGAACTCCAGTTTGCTGGACTGAATTGACTGAATGTAAAATAATTGGTCCTGACCTTATTAGAGATACAGAAGGAAAAGTTCAAGTTATCAAGCAGAGGTTGAAAGAAGCTAGTGATAGGTAGAAATCATATGCTGATTTGAAAAGAAAATATATCGAGTACCAGGTGGGTGATAAAGTGTTTTTAAAGGTATCTCCCTAGAGAAAAGTGCTTAGATTTGGGAAAAAAGGAAAAACTCAGTTCGAGATTTATTGGTCCATTTGAAATCCTTCAAAGAGTCAGACCAGTGGCTTATAGGTTAGCTCTTCCTAAGGAATTAGCCAAGCTTCATGATGTGTTTCATGTGTCTATGCTTCGAAGATATCGCTTTGATGAATCTCCTGAGTTACAAGTTCAAGACATTCAATTCCAACCAAATTTCACGTATGATGAGGAACCGAAGGAAATCCTGGCTAGGAAAATCAGGCAATTGAGGAACAAGTAGATCCCTTTGGTTAAAGTACTTTGGTAACATCATGGTGTACAAGAAGTAACTTGGGAGCCAGAGGCAGCTATGAGAAAGCAATATCCTCAATTATTTAAATCAGGTATAAATTTCGAGGACAAAATTCCTTAAGGGGGAGAGATTTGTGAGGCCCCTAATATGACCCTAATTGAAATTACATTTTTTGAGTAGGATTTTATTTTATTAAGATTAAATTCAAAATTAAAATTTCACATAAAGTATGGGGCAAGTGATAAATTATTTTGTTATTATATTAATTACATGAAAATAAAACTAAATGTTATAGTTGAATATTAATTAAGGGTATAATTGAAGTATAAAGTATTAATTTAGGGGTCAATTTGGGAATATGGCATCTTTAGGGGCAAATGTGAATAAATGAATAATTGAGAGGTTAAGTTAAGAGAAAGAATAAATGGGCAGGTTGATTTAAGAGAAGAGTTAAATGGAGGGTCAATATTAAGCATGCAAAAACGTGTAAGGTTTTTATGTGACATGCAAAATTTTAAGGGACTATAAAGGGGATTTTCTTTGATAGTATAAAAGCTAAACATGTTATGAGAGATGGCGTGTGTGGGATGGAAATCTTGAGTGAGGTTATAGAAATTTCTTCTCTCTTTTGGTGTTCATGGTTAGTTCCTCTCTAAGAAACCAAAGAAGAAATCTTTGCATGTGGTTACTAATCAAGATTATTAGTGTAAAATTATAAGGTAAATATTTTAACTTAATAATTAATCCCTTCTTTTTCTTCTTCTTCTTCTTCTTCTTCTTTGAATGATGATTGATTGAGTTGAATGTGGGAGTTTATTGTTAAATTGAATGAATGAATTGTGGATTTAAGGAGAAGAGGAGAGTAGAAAGACCAAAGGCAAAGGAGTGGCAACGATTGAAAGTGAAGGGAGATTTCGGCCAAGGTATGGGATGAGGGTCTTCCTGTAAGGACCCAAAATAGGCCTTAGTAGAATTCAAGGATATTAATGTGTTATTAAAGTCTAATTAATCTTAATTAGATGAATTATTATAAGTTAAGACCTAATGGATTGATAGTCTTAAGTGATAGAGGAGTAAAGAGTTAATTAAAAATTTTGTATAAATGTGCATTATTAAAGAGAAATTAAAGATAAGTGGTCAATTGAGATGAAATTATAAGTTATTAAATTGAAGGATAAATTAGTTATTAATCTATGTATGTAATTGAAATAAAAATTATAAATATTGGGTCAATAGTAATATAAGAAATCTAGTTGGGGTTTAATTGTAAATAAGAATGAAAGGAGGGGTTGTAAAGTAATTTGAGGTGGGCAATTGTTGATGTCATTTTCCACTTAAAATGACATGCAAACCAAGTATAAAAGGGGCATTTAAGGTTAGGGTTGGCAGATTTTATGAAGTAAATAAAGAAAAGCCTAATGTCCACTTTACTCTTCTCTCTCACTCTTGTATCTCTTGCAAATTCAGCCATTCTTCTTGAACAAATCCACCTTACTTTTGTTGCATGCATGGAAGGAAGGCTAAACTAAAGAAGGTTATAAGGGTAGAAGGGAGCTTGAAGTTTGGAGGAGGAGAAAGAAATTAAAAGATTTATGAAGAATTTAAGTTGAATGTTCAGGTTTAGGAATATTATTCATGTTGCATGTGGTTATTGTTGCTGGAATTGTGGATTTATATATGTGAGAAATGCATTTTTAGTTGGTGATATGGTTTTTAGAGATATAAATATAAGATTTTTACTTTGCATGTGTTATTTGATATAGTTAGGATAAATAAATTGTTAAAAGCTTGATTTGAGTTTATTTTAATGTGATGTTAATATAGAAAAGTTATAATACAATGTATGAAATTATATTTGATGAATAACTTGAAATAAAGCATCAATCTTTGATGTTTAAATGAACATGCATGTAAGTTTTAAAATTCTAGGTTTGGATTCACTAGACCTAGTTGTGTTCTTTTGGTAATATCTTGAGTTTGAAAATAGATAATTAGATGATTCCAATTGGCTGTTAAAATAGACGTCCATTCAAATATTTCATAAGAGAAATTACATTCAAATTCTGTTTCTAAATGGGTCATAACCTAGCTTGAAAATCGGACAAGTGTGCAATCTCATACTCATGAACAATCTTCAGTGTTTTGACCATATCTTTCAAATTAGAACTGATATTGAGATGAAGTTTGATGTTTTAGAAACTACAAACATAGGGAAACGAAGTTGTAGAAGACCGGTTTTGCTGAAAATGATGTTTAGGAGGTCTAAAATGATGTGGAATTTCCTTTAGAAAAACTGTCTGTAGAATGAGACATTTTGTCTCAGCCGTGCGCACCTTCTGATCTCAATTACAGCCTTTAGTCTCGGCTGGGACCAATTGTCTCAGCCGTGGCCCTTTCCTTTTATAGTTATACTTGATTTTTAGCTTCATCAAATATCAATACTTACTCTAACATTTTGAAACACATCTAAAGCAAGTTAAAACATGTAATTTAACTTAAAATATGACATTCATATGTGAGTTTAGAACATTTTAAAATATATATGAGAGTATTATGTAACATCAAAATATGAGATTAATATAATGACTTATGGAAACAAAGTTGTAAAGATACATTGTTACCATATTGATATGAGCTTGAAAAGCTCATAAATATTGTGTTTTCATATGTAGTTTTATTTAGTATTGTAGTATTTTATCTATATTTTGTGCTTTTATGTGTTTTGTGTGTTTATGGTTGTTTTGTAGGAGAAGGGAAATGATTTGAGGCTCAAAGGAGTTAATTGGAAGAAGGAGGAGAGGAATGAGAGCTAAAATTGCATTGTCGCAAGGGCAACAAAGCGTGGAGATTGCGACAGCAAGCAGGTAAGAAAGCTAGGCCAGCAGAAGAGGCATGTCTTCTCGCAAGCGTGACGGGCATCACGATTGCGAAGGTAGGTGGATGAGAGTTTAATTTCTGAAGAGATGCAATTTTTCATCAACAATGACAACTTTGGTGAAGAATTATATTTGAAGGGTCATATCTTTTAGATATATATATATATATATATATATATATATATATATATATATATATATATATATATATATATGAAGTTGAACAGAATTGAAGAGGAATCTTTGGAATTTAATTTTGTGATCTTAAGAACAATAGTTTTCCTTAGTACTTTGGTTTTAATTTTTACTACTTGAAGAAGAAGACAAGCAAGGGAGAAGATATCTTGTGTGAAGGGAAAAGGGTTGAGAGATCCCCTTCTTCTATTTCTTACTCTTTATTTCTTCCTTGTAAACTTTATATGAATGTTATTTTTGTCATTTGGTTATATATGAACAATTACTATTTTCCATTTACTTAATTGATCTTTGAATGTAGAATTTTATATTATTATTTTATTAGTATCATTATAGGTTAAGGAAAAAGACCTTAGATGGAAATTCCTTTTCTGAAAATCATCATAATGGTCATAAATAAGAGAGTTAGCGAGAGCAATGTCTTATTGAAAGTTAGTAGCAAATTCATTATCATAGCATAGTTTGAGAGATCGCATATGGAGATAATTGCTATAGGTTGGTGATTAATCTTAAAATGTGTAATTAAAATCAACTAGTTCATTAACGAGAGTTGAGAATTAGTACTTTAATTGCATGTCTTAGGCATTCTAATTCATGTCGAAAGAGTGGATTAGAAATATATTCCAACTTGGCTTACTAATAAGATTAAAGCATATTAATTAAAATAATGGTAACAAGTGCACGATTATTTAATTTCATTATATTTATTGTCTTCTTCAATTAATTTAACTAAGATTTAATTAATTTATACAGTAGAGTAGTTTAGAATTAATTTCCACTTATAAACATCGTAAACAAGATTAAAATTGAATAGTGATAATGGGTAATTTCAATCAACATTTCCTCGTGGGATCGATATTTGATGTACTATAACTGGTACACCGTATACTTACGGCATTTAAGCTTTCAGAAAAAGCATTATCAAGTTTTTGGCACCATTGCCGGGGAACATATTTGATTTAATTATTGCATTATGAATCTTGATTTAAGATTTTTGATTACGATATTTAATTTATTTTTTTTTTGTTGTGAATTTTTAGGATTTGATAGTTCATGTTGTGTATAAGGAGTTCGCAAGAAGAACTTGAACCGTTGAATCTAGAGATAGAGAGAGTTATTTCGAGTAATCGTAAGTCTAATAAGAAGAAAAATCGGACTAGAAGATTGATCATGGCTGATGAAGAGAATCCACCACGATTGATGGACTTTGCCATGCCAGCATTGAGTGGTGCTCAACAGGGGGTGGTAAGACCAATGATAAATGCTAATCAATTTGAGATTAAACCATCACTTTTACAAATGATTCAAAATAGTATACAATTTTATGGTTTGGCAAATGAGGATCCCAATGCTCATTTGGCAAATTTCTTAGAAATATGCAATACCTTTAAAATTAATGGGGTTTCGGCGGATGCAATTAAGCTTACGATTTTTCCTTTTACATTGATGGACAAAGCAAAAGTTTGGTTGAATTCCCTAACTAGTGGTTTTATAACAACTTGGGATCAATTAGCCAAAGCATTTTTATCAAAATATTTTCCCCTAGCCAAAATTGCCAAAATTATAAAGGATATCACTACATTTGTTCAATATGATACTGGATATTTGTACGAAGTATGGGAGAGATTCAAAGAATTGCAGAGAAGCTGCCCACACCACAATCTACCAAGGGGGTTATTGATGCAAACATTCTATAATGGTATGATTCCAACTACGGGAGGCATAATTGATACTGCACCTGGGGGATCTCTTATGAGGAAGACCATGGAGGCTACATTCGAGTTATTGGAGGAAATGTCAATGAACAACTGCATGTGGCCAACCAAGAGAGTAAGAGAACCTAGTGCTAATTCCAATGCTAATACTAGGGGGTCCATTCAATTGATTCTGTTGTGGCATTGCAAGCCCAAGTAGCTGCCTTAACCCAAAAGCTTAATAGCCTAGCTGTGGGGGAAAATCCACAAAATGAGTGCAAAATTTGTGGCCAACTAGGTCATGGTAATGATGGTTGTAGTTTGGGAATGAGTAGTACAAATGAGCAAGTGAGCTTTTTACAAGGGCAAGGACGAGGAAACCCCTACTCAAACACCTATAATCCTGGTTGGAGAAACCATCCGAATTTTTCTTAGGGTAGTAATAACAATCAAAATAGAGGTGTAGAATTTCAACAACCTCAAGATAGGTTTGGAGCCTTGGAGGTAAAGGTAGATAAGTTTATTGATGAGCTTAATTTAAAGTTTACTTCATAAAAAGATAATCAAAAGAGGCTAGAAACTAAATTTGATCAAATTACAAAGAATCAAGCCTCTTCAATTCATAATTTGGAAGTGCAATTAGGGCTAATTGATAAGGCTTTATCTTCCTGATTACTTGGGAATTTACCAACTACCTTTTTGTTGAGAGAATTCCTCTTGTATTCATTACTCTAGAACTTGTGTTAGATAAATTTTGAAATCACATTTAGTATATAATATGCATGAGAAATGATAAGGGCATTAGAAGCAATCTCTTTTAGCTTGTTTAAACAACTACCTTTTTGACTTTAGGTAGCCATTTTGAGCCTATAACCATTTTATTCATGAGCATATTTTTAGCCCTGTGCCAATTTCTAATGAATTAAACTTTTCTTTTTGAACCCTTGTGTGTAAGATATAGTAATGCTTTGATGAGTAGGATAAAGTATTGATATTTTTATAGCATGAATTATTTATGAATCATTTTTTATCCCTGAAGTTTAAAGCCACTAGTTTTTTATTTTTTTAAAAAAAAGAGAAAACAACTACACTAGTTTGCTTTAAAAAGCATGAAAACAAAAGTAAGAGAAGCAACTAGTTGTAGTTGAGCATGATGTGAAAGCTAGTGGGAATTGAAGAATGTTGTAAGGGGATATGGAAATTTCATTAAGAAATATAGATATCATGCTTTAGTTTTTGCAATACGATGTCTTACTTGTTCTAGTAATTGCTATATTTTTCCACATAAATGAGCTACTTAACCAAAATTTTTCTACCCTAACCTAAGCCAAGCTGCAACCCTTTAAAGACCCTTTTGATTTTTTACATTGTTTTATGCTAGTGATGGAGATTTTTATTTAATACAAGCTTATGGTATGTGGTGGTACAAGAGGAAATATGAGTTAAAAACAATCCATTAAATACTTGAGTGATGTAAGGCAGAATTATGAGAGAATAGCTCTACATTTTGTAATACTTGCTAGGTTAGAGTACATGTTGTAAGAAATAAAGGTTTTTAAAAGCTTTATATATTTTACTTTACATTCTCTTATTTATCTTATTGGGGACATATGAGTATTAAAACCTTATAGATCCAAGATTTTGTTTTGGTATTTGTTGACATTGACTAAATAATTAATATGTTAAAGAAACCTTGCATGTGTTAACTTGCGAGAATCTCAAGAAGGACGAACTCTATATTTCATGTTTTATATTTTATTTATATGTTCGAGCTACGATATTTTTCTTGCACATCTTGAAGCTTTGTTTGAGGACAAGCAAAAGTTCAAGTGTGGTGAATTGATTGAGCTTGAAAAGCTCATAAATATTGTGTTTTCATATGTAGTTTTGTTTAGTATTGTTTTTATTATTGTGGTATTTTATCTATAATTTGTTGCTTTTTTGTGTTTTGTTTGTTTGTGGTTGTTTTATTTGTTTTGTAGGAGAAGGGAAATGATTTGAGGCTCAAAGGAGTTAATTGAAAGAAGGAGGATACTATCGCGATTGCGACGGTAGGCAGATGAGAAGTTGAATTTGTGAAGAGATGCAATTTTTCATCAACAATGAAAACTTTTGTGAAGAGTTATATTTGAAGGGTCATATCTTTTATATATATATATATATATGAAGTTGAACAAAATTGAAGAGGAATCTTTGGAATTTAATTTTGTGATCTTAAGAACAATAGTTTTCTTTAGTACTTTGGTTTTAATTTTTATGAGTTGAAGAAGAAGACAAGCAAGGGAGAAGATATCTTGTGTGAAGGGAAAAGGGTTGAGAGATCCTCTTCTTCTATTTCTTACTCTTTATTTCTTCCTTGTAAACTTTTTATGAATGTTATTTTTGTCATTTGATTTTATATGAACAATTACTATTTTCCATTTACTTAATTGATTTTGAATGTAGAATTTGCTATTAGTATTTTATTAGTATCATTATAGGTTAAGGAAAAAGACCTTATGGCAATTCTTTTTCTGAAAATCATCATAATGGTCATAAATAAGGGAGTTAGTGAGAGCAACGTCTTAATGAAAGTTAGTAGGAAATTCATTATCAAAGCATAGTTTGAGAGATCGCATGTGGAGATAATTGCTATAGGTTGGTGATTAATCTTAAAATGTGTAATTAAAATCAACTAGTTCATTAACGAGAATTGAGAATTAGTTCTTTAATTGCATGTCTTAGGCATTCTAATTCATGTCGAGATAGTGGGTTAGAAATATATTCCAAATTGGCTTACTACATATTAATTAAAATAATGGTATCAAGTGCATGATTATTTAATTTCATTATATTTATTGTCTTCTTCGATTATATTTAACTAAGATCTAATTAATTTATGCAGTAGAGTAGTTTAGAATTGATTTCCACTTATAAACATCGTAAACAAGATTAAAATTGAATAGTAATAGTGGGTAATTTCAACCAACATTTCCTCGTGGGATCAATATCTGAAGTACTATAACTGGTTTACCGTATACTTGCGATATTTAAGCTTTCAGAAAAAGCATTATCACATATAGATGAACCTACATTGAAGTAGATTAATATATGGAAGTATGAAGTTATGAAATTATCATTAATCCTATATGTATGATAATATGATTGTGATATGATGGGTTGCCTAAAGATCATATGTTCAAGTATAAGTTCATAATGAGAGGTATGTTTAATTACTGGTATTTGAATTACTATATGAATGTATGAATGCATGTTTTTACACTAGAGAATTGTGTACTATAGTATGATCATGTGCAGGTGCAAGGAGTATGATTAGTACAAGCATGATATTTTAAATGAATATGATGCTGGAGTATATGAATCAAAAAAATGAAAACATGTCATGTTATATAAACATATATATATACATATATATATATATGCAATATGATCTTACATGATTGGGTTTGAAGTTTGAAAGATGTTTTAGTGTAATGATTCAAAGAATATGTTAAAGTGAAACGTATGAATATGTCTTTAGTTAATTGAAATAATATGATTAAGCATATGTGTTGTCACATGTTAGCATGCTAAAATACAGATCTGCAGTGGTATGGACTCAATTATGGAAAATCTTATTAAAGCATATCATGGCAATGTTATATGAGACTATATATATACAAGTGTTTGTATTAGAGAGGGAGTATCTTGTCATATGATTGTTACATGAGCAAATTGTATAAAATATTTATGAATTTTGCATATATGTTTATGTACTAGAGAAGATATATATTTACATGATTATGTATAGGTGCAAATGGCATTATATAAGTATAGTCTTGACATACAAAATAGTCACATGACCGAATAAGATTACAAGTATAAAGTAGTAATACCCAACAGTGAGCATATTCACAGGTTTACAGAAAGTTACACATGAACATGTGTATGAGTACATTGTTCATAGTTACCCAAGAGTATACATGTGAATATAAGAATATGAATGAATAAATAAAAGATAAAGTAAATAGAATTTTACTGCCTGTGTTGAGTCTAGGAAGTGGATAGATAGGCATGCCTATAAGGGTACCTTGTAGTTGTTTCTAAATAGTTTTGACCTATTTAGATCCACTTGAAATTAAAAGTTAAAGTGACCCTATTTGGATTTAAAAGTTAGAGTTTATTTGAACAACCCTATTTGGGTTGTAGCCGACCCCGCTTGGGTCCGCTTGACCAGTCTATATTATTTGATTGATCTCGTTTGGGTCCATGTTATTTGATTGACCCCGTTTGGGTCTATGTTATTTGACTGACCCCGTTTGGGTCCATGTTATTTGTTTGACCCCGTTTGGGTCCACCGATTTATCATATAGTTTTATCCCTAAAAGGGATCACCGTTTTATTCCTCTGGGTATGTTATTTGTACCTTAGGGTGCCACCAATGTAATCAATAGTTTTGTACCTCCAGGTACTACCATATAACCCGATATCCACCTTTTTAGAATAATGTAAGCTTTATTATCAAGGGTTAAGAAAAGTTTAGTAAGGCATGAAAGTTCTTAATTAACTTCATACTATTCTACAATAAAATTCCTTTTATTGCATACAAAACCTGCATCTATAGGAATGCTCAATAGTAAATATATGCAAGTAATACTGCTAGTATAAAAAATACATGCAAATTGTTAAATGATGAATTTGCATTATATTAATACTTTGATTAAATTGATGATATATATATATGCCTTTGTGATTATAAACCTTGTTTCTATATGTATGCCAATATATGATTGATGAAGGAACTTTTATTAAGTTCAAGATTATTATAATATCTAATAGGCGTAACAATTTTATAATTTCATAAGCATCTCGTATATTAAAGATTATAAAAGTTAGACAATAACAACCATTGTTTTTGAAATATTTTTCTTATGATTACATATGTGTTCACATTGTTGCATGTGCACATTCTTTAACATGTATTTGTTATTTATGGTGATGATATATAAGTTTTATGATTGGTTGATAGGCTTATTTATATGATACATCTATTATGTTATAACATGAATAACTTATGGAACATAAAGTAAGCCTGTAGTAATATTATAATCTCATGGTAATTTGAAGTGTTGACTTGTTATATAATTCTAATGTGTGTATATTCTAGACATTCAAGAATATAAGTAAGATAATTACAATACTTGAAATTAATAATAGATAACTACACTTTTATGATTAAGCAATGATTAATAAAATAATCATATTATAAATAGTTCAATTTAAGTCTAAAGGATGTTGGAACTTGTATGATCATATATGGTGAATGAAACGTCAATGCAAATTCTTACCGTTGAACTTTATGATTTTTATAAGTGAATGTAAATGTTTAATTTCTTTCATTTCTTGAAATAAATCATTGTTATATTTGAGGCATGTTATGTGTTTGTTGATGATCACTGTGAGTGGTCATTTATCATGATTTAGTTCCTACTAAGCTTTATAGCTTAGCACGGGTGTTTCATTCATGTAGGTTGCAAGGCTAGGACTTTCTCGCAGGACTGATATCTATAACAGGTTGGCCAACACAAGTCTTTGAGATTATAAAGTATATAGTCTTCTTTTTAGTTCTTTTTTTTTTGTATTTCGAGGGTTTTTGTTGTGTTGGAAATCTTGTAAAAGTACAGCTGTGTTGTAAGATGTTAATAAGTTGTTATATTTTGTAAAGAGACTCTAATGTATATTGTAAAGTCTTAATAGTTTAGCACTCTTATGGATTAAGTATGAATATCAGTTCTCTATATAGTTGGTATATGTTTATGTTGCACAGTAAAACATTTGTTATTGAGATGGATAAAGTGATATGTATAAATTATAGGATAAGGGTGCTACACTTCCTATTTTTTTGGATGTTTTGGTAGAATCATGTAGTGAATGACTTGAATTTTGAGTAGTTAAAGAAAGAATAATACTTAAGTTGTGTTTATGCAAAGATGAGATGAAATTCTCTTGACCTAGTGTCTGAATTTTTAGCATAAGTTAAAATAGAAATATGTAATTGTAACCATTCAAATTGTTAAAGATATACAAGAAATATACCTATAAGATTGCAGAAATAACTTAGCCTTAATTCAGCCTCTAAATAATTTTTATGATTTATTGAATGGTAGGTAAAATGTTAATTTTGGTTTTGGAATAGTTTGCGGTAAAATCTCAATATTTGTTTGTACAATGATTAGAATGGCATGAGGTTAATTCCTACTCAAAAAAGACTTCAAAACCTACAATTTCTATGAAGAAAGTAAAGTCTAATAAAGCCTATAAAATTACCTAATCTTCACTTGAAAACTAGAATTTTGTGTTGCCTACCCTAATGATTAGTCTTTAGTAAATTCCATTTATCTTGAGTTATAGAAATGATATTGCAAAGATTTTTGTTGTTTTAGAAACCAAAAACATAGGGGAACAAAGTTGTAGAAGATTATTTTTTCTGAAAATGCCGTTTTAGAGGACTAAAATGATGTGCAATTTGACATAGAAAAACTATTTTACAGAATTTTCAAAAGGTATTTTTGGAAGGCGCAGCCGAGACCATTTTATCTCAGTTGTGCACACCTTCTGATCCCAATTATAGCCTTTAGTCTCAGATGGGACCAATTGGTCTCAGCCGTAGCCCTTTCCTTTTGTAGTTATACATGATTTTTAGCCTCATCAAATATGAACAATTACTCTAACATTTTTAAAACTCATTTAAAGCATATTAAAACATGTAATTAAACTTAAAATATGGAATTAATATGTGAGTTTACAACATTTTAACATATAAATAAGAGAGTTATATGGGTAATAACAACACATGAATTAATTTAATGACTATTAAAAAAAAGTTGTAAAGATATGTTGTCACCATATATTGGAACTCTCATTGAAGTATATGAATATGTGAAAGTATGAGGTTATGAAATTATCATTGATCTTATATGTATGATAACATGATTGTGATATGATGTGTTGGTTAAAGATAGCATGAACATGAATAAGTTCATGATGAGAGGTATGTTTAATTATTGGCACTTTAATTTCTACCTCAATGCATGAATGTATGTTTTTATAGTGGAGAATTGTGTACTATAATATGAACATATGCATATGCAAGGTGTACGATATAAGTACAAGCACGATATTTTAAATGAACATGAAAAATGTATTGCTTGCTACTAGAGTTCAACTATGGATAGATAGGTGCCTATAGGGATATTACAACTGCCACCGTTGACCTTTTTGTTCTAAAGTACAGTTGATCCGATTGGATCATTTACAGCCCATTAGGTTGCTTGGTGACCTTGTTTGGGTCCTTGACTGGTCTACCATACATTTAACCCTGTTTTATAGCTTTGATATCTTTGGATATCCACCTTTTGATACCCTCGGGTATCCATTGATCCCGTTATCCACTTTTAGAACTTAAGCATGCTAAAGTAAAGCATTATTGTTTCACAGTTAATCATAGTTTGAATTATGCATCTAATATATGGTTTATCATGTTTAACAGTGGTTCCTTAAGCATGTATTGGTATCTATTTACATTATGTACAGATCTCCTTATGACTTGCTTAGATTCAAGTATGCCGAATTAATTGAAGGGTTATCTTGTTGTGTAAGATATTGTGCTTTATCTTATACTTTTTCCTAATATGTAAATATTATTATTTTCAATTGTTTTTGTATATCCTATATTTTTGATGACCACTATGAGTGGTTGTCTTTCATGTTTAGTATCCCCACTAAGTTGTATAGCTTAGGATGGGTTATTTTGATCCATGTAGGTTGTGGTAGTCAAGGCTTTTGCACAGGAACGTTTTTTACATCAGGACAGACCAACACCAGTCTATAGAAGTTGATGTAGGAATTTTGATAAATTTTGTATAGTTCCTTACATGTTTAATATTTATAAAGTTTGTAATATATATGTATGTCATATGGAGGTTAAGGTTGTAATAAGCTCATAGTGAGAATGCTAGTATATGCATGCATCTAGAAGCTATAATGATTTTATTCAAATGTGCTAAAATGCTAAATGCTATGCATGTTAGTGAAATGACTAAGATAGTAGAATCTAGTATTATTAAGATAATAGGTTGCATAATGAGTCACTATGCATATTCAAAATGAAATGTACATGAAAGATGTGAGAAGCCTAATTAGAATACCAGTTATATGATTAAATGGATCATATGACATGAATGTATGTAGATGTTAATCGAGTTAATTGCTTAACATAACATGATTTAAGTAAATTGCATTATATATTATAAAGATGTTAGTTTGGGGTGTTTCAATAAGTAATAGTGAAATAGACCATTCATTTATGTATAAATCAAAATATGTTCGATATTCACATTATGAGTAGGGGATTCAAAGATCCCCAAGCAACTAAAATACTACTCACAATCCATAATGTAAAACACAAGTAAAGTAAAAGAAGAAACTATAAAACCCATTTGAAGTTGAAGATTTAAAGTTGATGAAGCTTTTTCTCTCATTCTCTAAACTACACTTAGATTGTAAGCTGTAACTTGGAGTAAGTAAACTAAAACTAAGGCTATTTTTGTGTTTTTGAAGTAAAAATAAACTAAAAGAGTAATTTTTACAAGTAAAACCATGAAACTATGTATGAAAAGCTCTCAAGATGTAAAACTACATTTTTCTTTCTACCAAATAGCCTCTACATGAAAACCCAAAAAGATCTCCTTTAAAATAGACAACTCTGTACCTTTTATATAGGTATCCATGAAGCCACGACTAGGAGACTTTTGTCTCAGCCGAGACATGAGAAGATAGAGTGGTACTTTGCTTTGGCCATGGCTGGGACACTTTTGTCTTAGCCGAGGCAAACTTCTAGATCAAAACATCTTTACAGGCTACATTAGCCATGGCTGGGACCAATTGGTCTCAGTTGAGACCTTTGATGAAACACTGAGTTTTGAGCTTCTGCACGGGACACGGCTGGGACCAATTGTCTCAACCGTGCTCTAGCCTATTTTTCTGCACAAAATTCAAATTAACAACATTAATCACCCAAAAACTCTACATTTATCAAAATAAATAAAATAAACATAGCAAGAGCATTTTAACACTAAAAGCACAAAAAGCATGCAAGATGAGACGCCAAAACACACAAAATTATCCTAAAAACAAACATTAAAATCAAAGCTATCAACTACCCTACACTTATCCTTTTGCTCTCCCTTGAGCAAATGAATCATGCACAATCTTGAAAACTTAAACTCCAAATCAGAACAAGCAAATTTAGAGAGGCCATAACAACGCTCAGTAGAAGAAACTCAAATAAAGAATTCAAAAAGACTCAGACTAATCTATATCAAACAATTTCTTGTGTGTATGTGCTAGGCCAAAATAGATTTATCAATTTTAAAACCAAAAATTACCCGTGAACTTCAGCAATCAAGTAACAAAAAAATAGGACGGTTTTGCAATTGAAACTCAGAATAGCCATAACCCTCTGCTTTAGCACCTAAACCATAAGGGTCATCCCCACCAAACAACTCAGAACAAAACAGGATCACTAGGTCTTACATTAAGGTTGTAATGGGGTGAAAGTATTGGCTCTAAAGAATTGATAAGGTCAGCAAGATAGAATCAACCACACTACCTAAAAACAAATACCACTTAATATTAAGAAAAACAACTATTCAAAGTTAATGCCCCCTTACTATTAACCGAGAAGATGAATTTCAGGACATGAGTTCTCAAAATCTCAGGGAGTAAGAGCTAAAATCTCCTAGCTCAACTAATTAACACTTTCCTTAAATGCTAGGTACCCCACACTTATTTTCTACAATATAAATCAAATGGCATTTCTGCAACCTATCCCTATCTTTCTGGATTTTTTTAACAGTGAAATAAATGTTTATTCAATTACTGAGTGGAGTACCAAAAGCACTAATTCTTATCATCCATATCCCAAAATTTTTCATAATTTTAAGCTCACAAATCCTTAAAACTTTTCATCTTCCCCTCACTTCTTGATTTGTAAGCAAACATTGAATCAAAACCAACATGGAATTTTCATTACCCAACCTAGAGTGATCAATTCCAAAATATAAAAGACAAAGGCATTTAGGTTATATGGTTAAGCATTAGTGCACTTAAAATGAAATAAATCAAGTAGTATGCTTTTAGCATACTAATTAAGTTCAAAGGGGCTAACAATGGCAAAATTTACCAAAGGTAAGTCCAAAGTCATTTGAAAATTGGTTGCCAAAGAAAGGCTGCTTGGGTCATATCCTAATCTTGCTTGAGTTGAATGTTCATTTTAAAGGGTGATGGGGAAGGTTCTAGCTATTCCAGAATTCCTTTACTCAATTGCTTTCACTCACTGGTTTCTTCCATTAATTTCATAAAACTTAGCCTACTGTGCTCATTAAGTAAGAAATTAGACGATTATAATTTGTCAAGATCAAATTAAAAGAAAAACTTCCCTGAACAATGCTATTACTCTCTAGCTAATCAGACCTCCTAAATAAGAACTTCAAAATTGAGTTCAAATTGACTCATTCAAAGATTAACTGGCAAGCTCGAGCTAACTGCAAAAGTAATTCACAACTTGACAAACACAATTATTCTAACCAAATTTAAAAAGGGAAACAATAAAATAGTAAATGAACTTGAGTTAAATTAAACTACTCAAAATCAAAACTAAAGGAACGCAAAATGCATAAACTTACTAATAGAGAAAGATCTAAAAATACTAAAAAGAAAATCATACTAAAAGCTGCTTAACTAAAATTGAACTTAAAAATTAAAGATAAAAACTACAACTAAAATCAAACAAAAAAGATAAAAGCTATGAAAATATGACAAAGATGAAAGAAATCTGATTAATAAACTAAAGTCATAAAACAATACAAAACATCGAAAAAAAACAACATCCCATAGTTAAAAGAAACAACATCCATAGTTAATAGTTAAATAAAGAAAAACTAAGTTGATTGTTCTTCATCCTCAAACCCTCACCCCACACTTAAAATTTTTCTATCCCTAGTACAAGACCAAAAAAGAATCAAATACAAATGATGGGTTGAGGAAAAATCCCTAAAATCATGATCATTACGATGGAGGGGGCGGTAGGGGTTGAACTAGTTACCAAACTGGGATTATAACATCCCAAGAGTAGTGACAATATCATCTATATGTTGTGTGATTAAAGTGAAGCTAAAATCCATCCTTTGATTGATGTCATCAAGCTGGTTGTTAATAGCGGTGTACTGCTTAGTGGATAGGGTAATTATACCAGACCTAGCTCTTTTCGACTTTATGGCTCCCTTGTGCACAACCTCCCTATACAAAGCTCTATCTAAAACTACCAAATTCCCTTGCCTTAGAAGGCAAGGATCATTAATAAGAACAACCATATTTCTCAGTATTTTGCGATCAATTGCCATGGGATTTTCCACCGACATGCCAAGCTTCGGATGCTTGTGAAAGTAGGCTAATGTAGTGACAAAGCCTCTACGAGCCATCTTGGAATCCCTCTTTGTGAAGCTGCATAAGTCTGAAACTATTTGAGCAATGAATGTAGCTCCATTCAACCGAATTCCATTGTCCATAGCGTAAAGAATTATGGCTTCACCTGTATTTACATTTCCAGGCCCTCCTAAGTGGCTGAAGAAGGCCAATGCCAAATAGCAATGCATAATCCTTATAGGGTGATCTCTCAAATGATGGGACTTGGTGTTCTTAGGATTGAAGATGGTGGGGTCCTCGGGATCATAGATTCCCATCCGGATTTCTTACCTGTTCAGATTAGGAATGTCCCTAGCAGCATGTTGATCAAATCCCAGTATCTCAGAGAAAGGATTGAAAGACATTTGATAAGGTATGCTATCGAGCCAAAAACTCACGTAGCCTGGGTCAGCATGACTGTCTGCTCCAATTCTAAATTTTATCGTAGCCAAGAAGTCACAGATCAAGTAAGGATAGACCTTTTCATTTTGCTTAATGATAACTCTCTAGCCTATGCCATCAATTAACCTATCTAGCTCATCTTTGAACCCTAATTCCTCCATCAATTCCATGTCTAAGGAGGGGTAGCTAGATACTCTTGCTTGTTAAAGAGATTCCAAAAATCTAAGAATTCCTTTGGCACCCATGCTGGCACCTTTGTCTTGAAGGACGCTTGAGGAGCAGAAGAGGATGATCCGGCTTTAGTATGGGTGCGTTTGGGTGACATTGCTCCTACAACAACAATCAACACAAGATAAGAGAACTAAAAAGAAAACACAAAACAAAACAATGTATTGGAATAACAAAAACTATATAGGTAGATTGTAAATAGAAACTACAAAGGAGAAGAAGTTACTAACATGCATAAAAACAAACAAACAAAATGAAAATCGAAAGAAAATTTTCACCAAGTACGTGGCACTCAACCATGATGAACAGGCATCCTTTGGAAACAAGTAGCCCATAGGTCGAATCATTTCAACCCATATACTTTGGTGCAATTAACACAAAATGCATGAACAATTCATATGCAAACATAGAATCAAGAACATGCACTACCCAAAATGCACACAAAAGATGGAAATAAACTAGGACTACATTGCTTAACCATACAAATGACCATTGACAAAGTATAATTTTTATAAAGCAAGCAAAAGCATGCATAAAATTAACTAAAGTTACAATCAAAAACAAAGGGAATAAATAACAAACTATTAAAATGGCCTTAAAATATCAATTTACCTAACACCTAAATTAGCCTTTCTAACATTTATCAAGCATAAATACACATTGAACACTTCTAAGTCATGGTTGTTAGGCAAATGATGAACATGTAACAAAATAACTAAATAGAAATTAATGTCTCAATTCTCTTAGGCATTTCATCAAATAGTAGGCATGCAAGGTTTGATTTTTACAATCAAAATACACATAATACAATTTTTAAGCATAAAATTCAAAGATTATGTGCTAGAAACCTTTTAGAGTTTTCTTAAGAATGTAGTATTTAAGGGAAATTTGGGAGGAGTGTGCCGGCCACTTCAAAGACTTCATAGGCCACCATTACTTCCAGTTAAGATCTCAAGAACACCTTGGAATCCAAATCTGATTTTGCTTGAGGATAAAGAGTGTAGGGGTTACCATTTAGGGTAACAATTTCTTCTCCTCTTCTTCTTGGAATTTGAATAATCAATTTATAATTTATGTGAATCATTATGTTATAATAGCATGCGAATCCATTCTTGTAGAGGGAAAATCTAGCAAAGGGAAAGAAAAGTTGGAAGGAAGAGCTTGAAGGAAGATTAATTACAAAAAAGGTATGGGAACTTATTGAAAATTGTTGTATTGCTTTGATGTGATGTTTTGAGATGTTAGAATGAAGTTTTTATTGAGGGGATGCCTAAATAGGATGGGTAAATTAGCTTGGAAACCAGAATTCTTGATATGTCTTCTTTTTCGTAAAAATCTATCCTTAGGCTCACTAAACCTATTCGGATAATTTTTCCCATATCTGGAGTTTGAAAGACCCAAATTGATTAATTATAGTTGGATTAGAAACTAGATTCATAAATTTAAATTTCATTATGAGAGACCCACATTTGATTCATGACCTATGATGGTCAAAATTGAGCTTGAAATCTAGCTATGCCTACTGCCCTATCATTTGGAGTAGTCCATCTCGTTTACTAATTATCTTGAGATTTATAAGGCCAAATGGAATCAGTTTTAATGTTCAAAAAAATATATATGTAAAGGAACAACTTTATAGATGACAATTATTCCAAAAAAATTGATTAATGTGTCTAAATCATGATGCAAATCTAGTTGTTGAACCAGTTGGCAGGATTTTGGTGAAAAGGGGAAACTCGTAATTGGACAGTGCCCACTATCGTGCTCATGACAACAGGATTTTGTCCCATAATTTTGCTTTTTATTCCCCTTTTCTACCACATTATACTGCCCCCCATGTGTTTTGCCAATAATAGGATGCATTATGCCTTAAAATATAAGCATACGAAGCCTATAAATGCATATGTATATGAATTCATATCAAGGTATGTATATATGTATACATGGTTTATAATGTTCCCATTAGATATTACCTACCAATATATATATATACACATATATATAAGATTGTAATATTAGTCTACATGTTGATAGTAATGTTACATTACCATGATACTTATGAACATGCATATGTACAATTATGTATTATGATGCAACATAATAAAATGACTATAATTGATAGAATAATATATGAAACATCTAATTCCAATACATAGAGGTTGGTGGTGGATAAATAGGCATGCTTATAGGGTTATAAATGCAGCTGCCACAGTTTTGGCTCCGTTTGGGTCCACAGTATGTATGTCGCCATTGGGAGCACAGTCTCGAACCCATTTTGGTCCACATGTTTAATACCTTTGGGTATTTATAAAATTGATACCTATGGGTATCTACAACACCCATTATCCACACCTATAAAACTTAGGCAGGTATTCATGGAAAGAAATGAACTGTTAAGAGAGAAATAGTGAAATATTGATATGTTGCACATGCTTATACTTGTTTATAAGTTGTACATTAACTTATTCTCTCTTGTTATTGATTGTGAAGTTCTTCAATGAGTATAAATCTATATTTGTGTTGTTGCATGTTGCATGCTTAGTAGTAACCACTATGAATGGTTGTTCGTGTACTATATATTCCCCACTAAGCTGTTTAGCTTAGTACGGGTTTTATTCGTGTAGGTACTTAAGTTCAGACTCTCGATCAGGGGCAAAATCTGCATCAACCAGGCCAACCCTAGGAAGAGTCAAAGTATGAAGATATTATCTTTTTGGTTTTTCTATTGTTGTACATTTACATTTTGTACCTAGTAAAGTGATTGTAAAACATAAACAATTGTAAAGCATAATATAGTGACTAATACTTTTTGCATGATCTTAACTAGTCTAATAAAGTAATAAAAGTATGTCAACATATGTAATAATTATGCACATGAACTACATTAAGAATGTATGCACTCATTGTGGTAATAAGAAAGGGATGAAGCGCAGTATAGTCCTTACACATATTGTTATTTCACCCTATGTTGCGCCTGTAAGAGGTATCGTGCTCGCAACAAAAAGCTATACTACATTCTAGTCCTTTTATTTGGGTCTCTTTACTTTGTCTTAGTGTCATAACCTATCTTTATATCAAAGTTGAATTTTCCATTTCGAAAATTTCAATTTCTACATTTTTGCATTAGTTTTGTCATTTCTTGCATTTTAAATTGCTTTCTTTGGTGTCTTTACATCTTTTTGCTTCCATTTACACTAAAGTTAACAATTTGATTCTTGTTAATTAAAAATACATAATTCGGACAGCATACATATCTTTATCTTGTTTGCTTATTTCAAATTTCTTCATTTTGGTATTTTGCTTCTAGTATTAAGCCTATCTTTTTTACTAAGTATTTTCATTGCATTCCTCATTTTCTATTTCCTGCTTGTGAATCATTTTGACTTGAGTTTTATTTTTGAAGTGTAATTGAAGACAATAAGCTTGAGTGATAAAAGGCTTGAGTGCATGAGATCAAAAGAGGGTAAAAGCTAAATTTGAATGAAACACGAGTATAATGTCATTTTATTGAGTGTAAACACGTAAGGAAGTGTTGTTAGGTTATTTTATCTAATAACTTTTACAGGTTTACATCATAATTGAAAACAACAACAAGAGGGAAATGTTCCATGAGGAAGATAAAAATGTGCCTGATTTTAAAATGTTTAATAAGGCATTTGTTAGTTAGTTCAAGAAGTTGAATACTGGGATGGATGGTATGGAAGAGAAGTTAAAAGTGAGTACATCTAATTTTAGAAGAACAACTAAGAGAGGTCAATGGATTAATGAAGAGGCTGATTTAGGTGATTGGGATGATGATGAGGAAGTCCAATCTATAAGGGATAGAGTAAGAATAGAAGAAAGGATATATAAGAAAAGATAACAACCATAGTGCCATGAAGATGAATATTCCATCTTTTAATGGTAGGAATGATGTTGAAGTGTATCTAGAATAGGAAAGAAAAGTGTACATGATTTTTTATTGCTATAATTATGCTGAAGAAAAAAGGGTGAAATTGTCAGCAATGGATTTTTGTGATTATGCATTGGTTTGGTGAAATGAGTTAGTCAGGAGTAGAAGAAGGAATGGAGATCCACCTATATCTACTTAGTAAGAAATGAAAAGAGTGATGAAAATAAGGTTTGTACCATCTTATTATTATAGAGAGTTACACCAACAATTACATAAACTCACCCAAGGAGCTAGATTAGTATAGAATTATCACAAGGAGATCGAGATGCTATTAATCAAATCAATTAATGAAAAAGAAGAAGAGGTGGCTATAGCTCGATTTATGGGAGGTTTGAATAAGGAAATTACTGATGTAGTGGATGTTGGAAATTATCGGTTACATGCATCACATATATAAGCAAAATTTAAAATTTTTAACCAATAGATCTGATCTTACCATGAATTTACAATATAAATATTAATGAGAATAAGAAAAATCACCTTTGATTTTTGTTGAACAGTTGATTTTCCTTCTCATTAGGTTGTCGCAAACCACAGTGTCCAAAGTTGAACACCTCCAATTAGTAATCCACACTAAAGAAGGAATAAATGAACCAAGAATGGAGGAACCACAAGGCTGGCCAAATTCCCCTTGATGCTAGCAAGGGAGTGACAGCTAGGGTTTTTAAGAGAGAGAATTTCTTTTTCTCTTAATTGTTCACTTAACCCTAAATCCCTATCACTTGGATTTTTATAGTTAGGTTAAAAATCCAACTTCATAATAGGATTGGGCTCTTTAAAATTATATGAGAAATATTAAATGGGCTTCTAGAATTATTACTAATTTATTTGGGCTCAATTAAATACAATTTAAGTCCATTCATAAAGAACTATGCACAAAACCCATAAACCAAGCCCTTTATGCATACACTTGGATTTAATCACCCAAATGAATTCCAAATCCATCCAAATTAAATATGTAGGCTCCATAACACTTATAAAATATATTTAATTTATTTTGGTCTAATAATTAGGCCTCTAAGGCCTTCTATTAAGGTTTGGCATGTAACCCTTCCACTGGAGGGTTTCTGCACCAAAACCAATTATTTAGGCCTCTTTAATTTCTCCAATGGATCAATTAATTATTATATCAGCCCTATAACACTTATAGTCCAATAATAATAATTAATTATGAAATGTAATATTTCAATTAGGTCCATTTTGCAGAATATTTCTAAAAAGTTCTACAAACAATTTGATCATAATTAATTAAGCACTTTTATTAATTATTCTCTTATTCATCTCTCTTATCCTATAATAATATCAAATATTATTATCCTTATCATTTTACCATTTTATCCTTTACTCTATATGTGTGTGACCTATTGGGTTCCTATACATATTAGTAGTATAATATGTAATTATAAGTTCTATTCAAAACTCACATGATTTAAACTTCTTTAAATAATTTTATCAATCCCTATTGATATTTATGATACACTATTATAAAAATCATGAGCAGCCTCTAGCTAGGTATCATGACTACCCAAATGTCAGGAAAGTCAAGTGGTTTGACTATACCCTTCCATAGAAGCAGTTACCGTGCAATTACTCCTTTCACCACTCTTATCTCAATTAGATTCTGAGTATAGATTTCTATAAACTCACATAAATCTAATTATGTATATTCTATTAATTTAACCATTGTTCCCAAAATGCCTTTCATTGATCCCTATCCATCTTGGCATATTACTCTGGCCAGAGATTATCTGAACAAGGCAATTATAGAATCATGCGAGATAACTTCCCTTAATAATTTTGGGATGGTGAATCCTTTATCGATCACTCAAATAACTTCAAGTAAGTCATGATATAACCAACCTCCTAACTATGTTCACCCCCAGGTGAAAGTAATCAGTTATAGAGTCAAAGTATGCCACTTGCTACATAAGATAACTTTGGTGATCTCAAGTCTAAGGATACTTGCATAACCACTATGAAGAGATTCCTCACTGACATAGATTTAATATCCATGTGAGGATTCTCTTTACAGGTCTCCAATGAACTTATTCTTCTAACAAGCATCCACATGTTAGCTTTGATTATCTTCCATAATCACATTTGTAAGAACCACTGCTTGAACCATTCAAGAAGCATAACATGTGCTAGTCTTTCCAAATTAACAATGTCTTATCTTGTTAATTTTATGACTAGGGATATTTATATATTAACACATTTGCAAGCACTTTCATGATTGCCGTTGCACTATGTTTATAATATCTAGGACTTCATTTATTAATTTAAGATTTACAAACTCATGTATTTAAACATAGCCCTATTAAATGATTGATGCCTTTTATTAAGAATATGAATTCATACATATGAAATACATCCCTTTTATATGGGCTCTAGGGCATACTCTCTAACAGTGGAATTACAACATTATGGAGAGATGGAGGACCTAGTAAATATTGCCATGAAAATGGAGAAACAACAAAAACAAAGGAGGGAAGCAAGTTTATCTCCAAATTCTTGCAACAAATAGAATTCAAAATGGAGTGAAAATGAAGGAAAGAAGAAGGGCTACCATTTGGCTTCCAAAGAGAAAGGCATTGAAACAAAGACATTGTTAATTGTTCACTTAACCGTAAAATCCCTATCACTTGGATTTTTATAGTTAGGTTAAAAATCCAACTTCATAATAGGATTGGGCTCTTTAAAATTGCTGGAGAAATATTAAATTGACTTCTGGAATTATTAATAATTTATTTGGGCTCAATTGAATCTAATTTAAGTCCATTCATAAAGGACTATGCACAAAACTCATAAACTAGGCCCTTTATGCATACACTTGGATTTAATCACCCAAATGAATTCCAAATCCATCCAAATTAAATATGTAGTCTTCATAACACTTATAAAATATATTTAATTTATTTTTTTCCAAGAATTAGGCCTCTAAGGCCTTCTATTAGGAATTAGCATGTTACCCTTCCATTGGAGGGTTTCTGCAGCAAAACCAATTATTTGGGCCTCTTTAATTTCTCCAATGGATCTATTAATTATTATATCAGCCCTATAACATTTATAGTCTAATAATAATAATTAATTATGAAATACATTATTTCAATTAGGTCCATTTTGCATAACATTTCTAAAAAGTTCTGCGAACAATTCCATTTGAACATAATTAATAAAATCTTTAATTAATTATTCTCTTATTCATCTCTCTTATCCCATAATAATATCAAATATTATTATCATTGTTATTTTACCATTTTATCCTTTACTCTATATGTGTGTGACCTATTGGGTTCCTGTCCATATTGGCAGTATAATATGTAATTATGAGTTCTATTCAAAACTCACATGATTTAAACTTTTTTAAATCATATTATTAATTCCTATTGATATTTATGATACACTATTATACAAATCATGATCAGCCTCTAGCTAGGCATCATGACTACTCAAATATCAGGAAAGTCAAGTGGTTTGACTATACCCTTCAATAAAAACAGTTACCGTGCAATTACTCCTTTTACCACTCTTATCTCAATTAGATTCTAAGTATGGATTTATGTCAACTCATATAAATCTAATTATGTATATTCTATTAATGTAACAATTGTTCCCAAAATGCCCTTCATTGATCCCTCTCCATCTCGACATATTATTCTGGACAGAGATTATCTGAACAAGACAATTATAGAATCATGCGAGATAACTTCCCTTAATAAATATAGGATATTGAATCCTTTTTCAATCATTCAACTAACTTTAAGTAGGTAATGATATACCCAACCTTCTAACTATGTTCACCCCCAATTCGAAGTAATCAGTTATGGAGTCAAAGTATACCACTTGCTACTTAAGATAACTTTAGTGATCTCAAGTCTAAGGATGTTTGCACAACCGCTATAAAGAGATTCCTCACTGATATAGATTTAATATCCATGTAAGGATTCTCTTTGTAGGTCTCCAATGAACTTGTTTTTTTAACAAGCATCCACATGTTAGCTTTAATTATCTTCCATAATCACAGTTATGAGAACCACTGCTTTAACCATTCAAGAAGCATAACTTGTGCTAGTCTATCCGAATTAACAATGTCCTATCTTGTTAATTCTATGACTAGGGATATTTAGATATTAGCACATTTGTATGCACTTTCATGATTGCCTTTGCACTATGTTTATAATATCTAGGACTTCATTTATTAATTTAAGATTTACAAACTTATGTATTTAAACATAGCCCTATTAAATGATTGATGCCTTTTATTAAGAATATGAATTCATACATATGAATTACATCCCTTTTATATGGGATCTAGGGCATACTCTCTAACAGTGGAATTACAACATTATGGAGAGATGGAGGACCTAGTAAATATTGCCATGAAAATAGAGAAACAACAAAAACAAAGGAGGGCAGAAATTTTATGTTCAAATTCTTGCAAAAAATAGAATCCAAAATGGAGTGAAAATAAAGAAAAGAAGAAGGGGTACCATTTGGCTTCCAAAGAGAAAGGCATTGAAACAAAAACAAGGAAAAGAATTGTTTAATCCAAAAAGGTACAACTGATCCTTCATCTAAACTTTTCAAATATTGATATATTAAATATTTTAAATGTTAGGTGTGTGGTCATTATGCATCTGATTGTCCTAATAGAAAAACTATATTTATTAAGGGGCAAAAATTATTTCTGAGTCTGATAATGGAAATGAGTTTGATTATAGTGAATTAAACATGCCACCGTTAAAAGATTATTCTGATAATGATGATTATATTGAATATACTATGAAAGGGAAAGCCTTAGTTACTAGGTATGTTTTGAATGTGAATGTGAAGGAAGATGGCTGAAAACAAAAGGAACATATATTTCACACTAGATGTTTAATAGGTGGGAAAGTTTAGAGCCTAATCATAGATAGGGGTAGTTTCACTAATGTGGTTAGCACTACTTTAGTAGAAAACTTAGGGCTAAAATGTGATAGACATCTCAACCCATATAGGCTATAATGGTTGAATGATAGTGGTGAAGTTAAAGTGACCAAGTAGGTTGTAGTGGAATTTTCCACTGGTAGATATGCCAAGCAGATTATGTGTGATGTAGTGCTAATGCAAGTTGGTCATGTTTTATTAGGTAGGCCTTGGCAATTTGATAGGTAAGTTATGCATGATGGGTATATAAATTGGTATTCTTTTATGCATAATGGGCATAAAGTTACATTAGCACCTTTTTTCACCAAAAGAAACTTACCTTGAACAATTAAGAATTTAACAAAATTCAAGTGGAAATTCGAGTAGTGAGGTGAAAAAAGAGAAGAGAGAAAAAAGGCCATGAGAGAAAAGAATAAAAATAAAGGCCCAGTGGTGAGTGACTACACAAGTAAGGAAAATAAAATGGGATGTACAAGAGAGAAAAAGTTAGTAAGTGAATGTAATAGAGAGTCTTTTGTTGCGAGTACGACATCTATCACAAGCGCTATTGAGATAAAAAGAAAAGGAAATGAAAGGAGTGAAAAAGTTAAGAAACAATCATATTTTTATGCAAAAGAAAGAGAAATGAAAAGTGCATACTTAGGAAATAGAGCTCTAGTCTTGATTCGGTTTAAAGAAATTTTGTTTGCTGAAACTAACCTTAACCCCGAATTGCTCAGTGTTTTTGTGACCTTATTGCAGGAATACGAAGATGTCTTTCCAGTAGATGTTCCACATGGGTTACCACCTTTGAGAGGGATTGAGCATCAAATTGATTTTGTACTTGGATCACAAATACCTAACCATCCAGCTTACCGAAGAAATTTAGAAGAAACAAAGGAGTTGCAAAAGTAAGTGGATGAATTGCTTTAAAAAAGGTATATGAGGGAAAGCATGAGTCCATGTGTTGTACCGATCTTATTAGTGCCAAAGAAAGATGGAACATAAAGGATGTGTGTGGATTGTAGAGCAATCAACAAAATCACTATAATGTATTGCCACCCTATTCCTAGATTAGATGATATGCTAAATGAGTTTTATGGTGCATGTTATTTCACTAAAATTGATTTAAAAAGTGGCTATCATCAAATTAGGATGAAAGAGGGAGATGAAAACTATGTTTAAGACTAAATATAGATTGTGTGAGTGGTTAGTAATGCCTTTTGGATTATCTAATGTACCTTACATTCATGCATCTAATGAACCGTGTTTTGTATGAGTTTCTTAGAAAATTTATGGTTGTGTACTTTGATGACATTTTAGTTTACAGTAAGAATTTGGATGAACATATTATGCATGTTAAAGCTGTTTTAGATGTGTTGAGGAAGGAAAAATTGTATGCAAACCTTAGGAAGTATTCAAGAATGGCCAATGCTTAAGAATGTGAGTGAAGTTAGGAGTTTTCATGGTTTAGCTAGTTTCTATAGGTAATTTGTTAGCGATTTCTCTACTATTATTGTACCACTGAATGAACTTATCAAAAAGAATGTTGAGTTTAAATATGGAAGAAAGCAAGAAAATGCATTTCATACTTTGAAAGAGAAATTATGTAATGTGCCTATTTTACATTTACCTGACTTTTCTAAAACTTTTGAAATTGAATGTGATGCTTTTGAGATTAGTATAGGTGTTATCTTGATGCAGGAAAATCATCCCATAGTATATTTCAATGAGAAGCTGAGCAGGCCAGTGTTGAACTATTCCACCTGTGACAAAGAGCTTTATGCATTGGTGAAAGTTCTTAAAGTGTGGGAGCACTACTTGTTGCCTAAGGAATTCATGATATATAGTGATCACCAATCTCTTATGTATTTTAAGGGATAGCAAAATTGAACAAAAGGCATGTAGGCTGGGTGAAATTTTTAGAGAGATTTCCATATATGATCAAGTACAAGCAAGGTAAAGAAAAGGTTGTGGCAGATGCACTACCTATAAGGTATGCTTTGATTTCTATGCTTACTTCTAAGTTACTTGGATTTGAGCATTTAAAGGAACTGTATGTAGGTGATGCTGATTTTTCTATTTTGTATCATGCTTGTGAACACATTGCATTTGAAAAGTACTATGGACATGAAGGGTATCTTTTTATGGGAAAATAACTTTGTATTCCTACATGTTCTATTAAGGAGTTGCTTATTAGGGAGTCACATAGTGAAAGGTTAATGGGGCATTTTTTTAGTGCAAAAGACCTTAGATATGCTTAGTGAACTTTTCTATTGGCCAAACATAAGAAGAGATGTGGAAAGAATTTGTGCCAAATCCATTATGTGTAAGCAAGCTAAGTCTAGATATATGCCTCATGGACTACATACACCATTGCCTATACCTAATGAAACTTAGATTGACACTTCAATTGGGTTTACCTAGGACTAGAAAAGGTCGAGATAGCATATTTGTTGTAGTGGATAGATTTAGTAAAATGGCTCATTTCATTGCTTGCCATAAAATAGATGATGCAACAAACATTGTTGACTTATTCTTTAGAGAAGTAGCTTCATAGAGTGCCTAGAACCATCATGTCTAATAGTGATGTTAAGTTCTTGAGTCATTTGGAGAGTTTTGTGGGGTATGTTGGGTACCAAGCTTTTATTTTGTACTACTTTTCATCCATAAACTGATGGGTAAATTGAGGTAGTAAATAGTACCTCAGGAACTATGTTGCGTGTTATTGTTGGAAAGAATTTAAAAACTTGGGAAGATTGTTTACCATTCATTGAATTTGCATATAATAATACTATAAATTCTTCTATAGGATTTTCTCCATTTGAAATTATGTATGGTTTTAATCTGTTAACTTTTTTAGATTTGATGCCTTTACCTTTGAATAACCTTGCTAGTTTAGATGGAAAAAAGAAGGTTGAATTAGTTAATTAAAACAATACAAGAGAAAGCCATGAACAAATTAAGAAGAAAAATTGCATGCATGCACAAAAAGCCAATAAAGGAAAAACATATTATTTTTGAACTAGAGGACTAGGTTTAAGTGCATATGAGAAAAGAAAGTTTTCCACAGTAAAGGAAGTTAAAACTTGATGAAGGGGTGATGAACCATTTCAAGTGTTAGAATGCATCAATGACAATGCATATAGAATTGACTTACCAGGTGAGTATAATGTTAGTGCTACTTTTAATGTTGCTGATTTATCTCCTTTTGACTTTGATTCAGATTTAAAGATGAATCCTTTTAAAGAGGAAGGGGATGATGCAAGCACAGCCAAGGAACATCAAATAAAGGGTAAATTTAAGGATGAGCTGGCATTACCAAATGATCCAATAATAAGATCATGGGCTAAGAAGTTCAAGGAAGCACTATAATCATGCTTAGGCCGAATTGTAAAAGTTATGGCAAGCCAGCAATCTGTCATTAGTGCAACGTCTTTCACGAGTATGACATATGAGGATTCGAACAAGGTTACATCGGTGGGGCAGATTTGTGAAGGTCAAATGTGCATGATCAATTTGACATGTGTAAGTCATATGATGCTTGACATGTGCTAGTCATGTGATGCTTGACATGTGCTAGTCATGTGATGTTTGACATGTGCTGATCATATGATGCTTGACATGTGCCAATCATCTGACGCTTGACATGTGCCAATCATGTACCATGACATGTGCCAAACATGTGCCTTGACATGTATGAGACATATGCCAAGTCATTTTTTATATGAATTTGCACATGATGTGAGTTAAGGCATATGCATTGCATGTGCTACTTAAGAGATTAAGAGGTTGTTTTGTTTAGGCTTTAATTAGGACTTTTGTTTGTTATTTTTAATTGGGTTATTGTAATAAGTTAGGCCTTATCTAGATGGGCTTCACACCACCCTTGGGGGAGCCCATTCATTTTGTCTTGTTTTATTATCTTAAGTAGGAAGTTAGGTGTAATTTCCAATCCTAATAAGGATGGAAATTTTAGCCTACTCTTATTCCAATTAGGTTAAGGATTCTTTAAGTGGGTATAAATACAACATTAAACTCTTGGTATTGAGATTTTAATTAATTAAAGAATATTTTCTTTGGCTTGCCCAAATTTATCTTTAGGAGGATTGTTTGATTTCTTCAATTGCATCAAGAACTTTAATTCTTATCAAGGTATTTACTTTGTGGCAAATTCTATTCTTGTGTTTAAATCGACCTAATTATTTATGTTTCCATTCATTAATTGACTGGGGGTTCAATAGGGTTAGGGATTTATTCTTATTTATGTTCATGCCATATTGTGTGTTTTAGGGGTTTTAGGTCTTTAGCCTTGGGGTTCCACATCAATTTATCTCCATATAATTATGGTTCTTATGAATATATCATATAAGCATGATAGTAAAATGTGCAAGCATGAAAGTAGTATAATTAATATGTGTCTTAAAACATAATGTATGCTTAAAGAGGAGAGTGAAATACTGACATGCATACACATATTATGTAAATAAAGATAACATAGTGAGAAGGTTCACTTTCATATATATATGATGAATTACACATCTTTGATTATAAATACACTAATTAATCACTACAGCATGCATATGACATCATGCCATAGAATGCTTACACATGATTAAAGATATTATGCCATACTCACTATTATACATATAAATCTATTTACATGGCTGGAAAGAGAAAGGTAAAGGGAGATAAAGTAAAGAGATTATATTGCATGCATTGTGCCTAGGTTGTGGATAGATAGGGATGCCTATAAGGGTAATTTATAGCTGTAATAGTATAATTTTGACCCTGTTTAGGTCATAAAGTATAGAGATGTCCTGTTTGGATCATAAACAGCCCCGTTTGAGTCCGTTTGACCCATCAAATAGTATAGTTTCAACCCTATTTGGGTCTAAATTTTAATACCTCCAATTATTTTATTTGTGCCTTCAAGTTCAATAGTTTAGCTCGTTATCCACTTCTTTAGAAAAGTGTAGGCCTAATTTAAAGTAAAAGAAAAGCATCATATTAAGTTAAAATATTAAAAAAGCATGACAGTTATTGAATTGATCTTCATATTATTCTTATATGAAATCTCTGTATTGCATTTAAAAACATGCAGTAAAAGGAGGTTACATTATAATTATATGTATAAAGCAATTTAGTATCATATGTGTAAACTAGACTTACAAGTTATACATATGAACTTGCATAAAACTAAAGCTTTATCAATAATTATATTGGTGTATATATGCTTTTCATGGTCATATGCTTCTTACATGACTTTTATTTATGTATCACTATAGTACATGTAACACCCTTATTCTATAATTAAACATTAACCATTTAATAAATCTTTACTTAACAAATTAATCTTTAAGTTACTTTTAAAGCAACCACTATAACCATAACTCTTTACTTCTTGTACAAGCTCAAGTAAACTATGGCATTAAATGCATTAAATACTATGTTAAAATGAACTTATAACAATATGTCTTTACATTTACAAACTTCTATTCTATATATGAACATATATATTGTACAAAACTCCTAGTACAAATAAGAACTTATAAACCCTAAATCCACAAAATAAAGACTTCAAAAACAAACTCTTATGTGACTTGTGTTGGCCATCCCACTGTAGATATCATCCCTAAGAAGAAGTCCTATCTTAACAACCTACACGGATGAAAATCCGTGCTAAGCTATAAAGCTTAATGGGGAATAAACAACATGTAGAGGGCCTCATTCAAAAGTCATCGAAACAATAACATGCACTTAAAGTAAGAAAACTTTAAACACATGTGTTTACTATAATAACAATAGGTGACAAGTTCAGGGAATTTTAAAACATTTAGCAGTCACATTTAACATTATATTCAATCTCCTATTATTATTTAATTCCTAACTCGTCAATTTCAGAATTGTCTTACACATATTCATATAGCACTTAAAATCGTATACAACAAGTTGATTTCCTTGTTTCATATAATTCACTAACTAATTAAGGTGTGAATTGCTTAACTTTCACATATGTTTTAATCAAATTATACTCATAGGAGATTCATACCAATAATCATAATATTCTAAGTTAATTAACTAGATTCACATACATATAGACATATTCTTATGTATCAAGTTCTGTACATATAAATATGTGTTTACATTACTACTCTAAGTATCCACTAGACTTAATGTTATTATAATCATTATGCCATCCCTTTCATCTCTTAAGTGCAATGGAAGATAACTATTATATATAGATAAACACTAGAACATTTTTGGCCTATATACTAAATCAATCATGTACACTAGTTATAAATTCATAACTCAGTGGTTCTCTCTTGCAAAGAATCATTCAAATCTTTTAACAATATCAAGTAAGAATACACAACCATGGAAAAATATACATTAATCAAAATGATTATTAAAAGACATCATCAATATACATATAACTTATAATCCTTAATATTGGATATACTATGATATTATAACAATATTTACAACATGTAATAATAAAATATTGTCTCTGCTCAAGCTATAAGTTTTACTCTTAAGTGTAAAGTTTGACAATGCTACACATCTCACATATCATCTGTCATCATCAGTATGTAATAGATGATTATGGAGAAAGCACATTTGTAAATTGAACTAATGTCAAATATCAATAACTATACGTGTTCCTATGCATAAAGCTTATAGTCATGATTGTGGAAAACATTATATAAAACTACAATAATATATACATGTGATATCAAATATACTAACTTCATATAATCATGCAATATCATTCAATATCATAATTTTCTCATACACTATACATCAAGTCATATAAAGATAACATGTAAATCAAATCATAAATTATCATACTTCTTTTTCCTTTAGTTTAACATGACACTTTACTGTACTTTGTATTAAGCCTGCACTTTTCTATAGAAGTGGATAATAGGTTAAACTATAACAGCCTAAGGTACAAATGAGATACACGAAGGTATTAAACTTTAGACCCAAATAGGGCCAAACTATACCATTGACCGGTCGAGCGGACCCAAGCAGGGTTAGTTAACAACCCAAACGAGACTATTTATGATTCAAACGGGATAATTTCTATACTTTAAGACCCAAACGAGATCGAAACTATATTGTCGTAGCTGTAAAGTATCCTTATAGGCATGTTTATCTATCCATATCCTAGACACAACGCAGGAAATTAAATCTCTTTACTTTATTGTTCTGTACTTTACTCTTTCCAGCCATGTAAATACATACATATGTATAACCATAAGTATGGCACTATATCATAGATCATGTATAACAATCTATGAACATAATTTCATATGCATGTTGTAGTGACTGAATTCTATATTTATAATCAAAGTTGTGTAATTCATCATATATAGGTCAAAGTGAACCTTATCACCATGTTATCCTTATTCACATAATATGTGTATGCATGTCTATATTTCACTCTTCTATTAAGCATATACAATGTGTTAAAACAAATGTTAATTATACTTATACTTTCATGCCTATACACTTCACTATTATATTGATATGATAAATTCATAATAACTCTAATAATATAGAAGTAAACATATATAAATTATCATTTCATAAACACATATCTATACAACTCACTATATACAAATCATAAACATTTATATAATTAAAGCATAGCCTAATATATAGCTATTCCAATTATGTATTTATGTACAATCATTTAATTGATGACTTTAAATTATGCTACTCAAAGTCATACCTACTCAAGTGCATGATATATGAACATATATCACTATAATCATATACTTAGCATGATATCATATAAGCAGAAAACATGTAGGCATTAAATCATATTCTTATACATTCAATTATCATGAGTATATCTTTTTCATATAGTCTTACGTATACAAATAAATAAATAAATAATATATATAGATATATATATATATATAAGGTTCCACAATCACATATTGTAGTACAATAACTGTAAATATAAATTATTGTAACCAAATACAAATCATATGATAGCCATATATTATGAACATATGTGTGTGTATATATGTGTGTGTGTGTGTGTGTGTGTGTGTGTGTATTGCTTTAACAAAAAATCAAAGCTATGTCTTTTAAAATCAATGTTCCTTTATAAAACTTTATTTCCATATGTCATTATGTTCCTCACATGTTTAATGTTGCATAATACCTTCATTTTTATGTTTAGAATGCACTAAAAGTATTTAGGAAGGGTTAAACAAGCTTTGGTGTCAATTTGGATCCTAAAAATCAATTTTAAAAGGAAGCTGATGGAAGTCACGGTCATTACTGATTTGTACTGACCATGAGATAGGTGCACATTCAGTTCTGTACTGGTTCACAATGGTTACCAATTTAGTACTGACCATGAGGTTTATTCTACCCTAAAAATTCCTAAAGGCAGATTTCTAGAATCATCTTGTATGTTATTTTAGACCTATCAAATGATATTTTCAATAAAAAAAGATCTTCTACAAAGTTCACTACATTTCTCGTTACAAGATCATTAAAAATCACCTAATTTTCATTTCCAAATTTTAAGATATTTACAAAATACTGAGGTCTACTCCTAGTGATAGGGCAACAAGTTGTTTTGATTTTTAAGCTACGTTTTGACAAGTTTAGAGGCCGATTTAGACTTTTTTCTTTATATAAAATCTAGATATGGAAGTCTAGTTTCTAAAATAACTTAAATTAGTTAATTTTCTGCTCTATAACTCAAATTATAAACAAAACATTCCTGTTAGGTCAAACTAACTCAAAGATAGATTTTTTTTATACTATTTTCAAAATTTGTAGAATAAAATTATTTTGGAATTATGCTAAAATTTCTCATAGTAATTGTGCACATATATGTCTAGTTTATCCAAAAAAAATTCTTATAGCATTTAGACGTCTCTACCAAGAGTTATGTTCAAAATACTAACATCTGCTCACTATAACCGAACAACAGCTCACAACAAACTTTAACTCAAAATTACACATTCTTAAAGATAGAATTAAAATGAGGTTTCTTCTACAAAATTATAGGTCCATATCTTAGGTGTAATTACCAACTAGAAACACCCAGTTTAAAGTTATATAACTCAAAATATGCTCTAAAGATAGAAATAGGTTCCCTATTAAACCAACACAGATTTCTACTTCTTTAATCTTGAACAAATAAACACATGCAAGGAATAAATCTTTTAGATTTCATCATTATAATTATATTAGCAACTCAAAATATATCGATTATAGATTTTAACTACAATTCCAACACATTAAATCCACATTCAAGATGAGTAGAATTCCCAAACCTTTTCATGCAACACCAAATATTCCATCAAGACTTCTTTTCTTTTGACTTATTTTTCTTACTTTCCCTTGCTATCTCATCACCATGAAGACATCCTTCTTCAAGCCCTCTCTTAACACATGCACAATGAAGGAATATAAGAGATGTTATTCGGAATGAAAGTGGCTAGATTTACAAGAAATAAAAGCGATTTATAGATTTTTAAGAGAGAGAAAATGCAATTCTTTTTTAGAAAAAGAAATGAAAGGAAAATGTTTGTTTTTCCCTTGGTGTAGCTAGCCAAGACATATAAATCCCCCAAAATCTTTATATTCTCTCTCTTACATGCAAAGCTCTAGAATCTTTAAGTGGGAGGAGAAGTTTCCTTTATCTCCTACATTTATTTGCATGTTAGAAATCAATCCCCTCTCATTTATTTCTTTTAACTTTAACCCCATACTTACTTTATTTCTTTTAATTGTACCATAACTTCCTTTATTTTATTGAATTAACCTACTACATCACACCTATGTCATAATTTACCGCATAACTATATTTTTATTCCAACTATACACATGGTAAAATAACTATTTTACCTTTTTCACTTAAGACAATAATTATCAATATTATAACTTATAATATTTCATTTAATTAAACTTAATTAGACCTAAATTCTATAATAATTCTTATGAATCTTCTTAGGGCCAATGTTGGATCCTTACAATTCTCTCCCCCTTAAAAAAATTCATTCTTGAAATTTATATTTGTAATCATTACTTATATACATCACCATTATTTTCTATACTTCTGTATCTATCTTAATCAATTATCATCCAATACTATCTCTATTAGCTTCTCTTGTTCTTTTTTTTCTATATCTTGATTAAATTCTTATTTAACTTTATCTCATCATAAGGGTAACCTTTTTATGATATAAAACCATTACTATTGAAACACCCTAAGTCTGGTGCCTTTATCATATATTATACCATACATTTCAGTCATATTATAGTAGGATATTAACCCATTAAACCAACATTAATCACTCTAATAATCCATTTAATCATACAGCCTGTATATTAATTTAGGTGTTTCACACAATTTCCATTAGTTTAATTATATATGCATAATGACTCATCATACAACACACTTAACATATTCATGCTAGATATAACTATCTTAGTTTTATATTCATTGTCACTCATAGTATTCAGCATTCCATCATATATATATATATAATCATTCTAGCTCCTATATGTATGCACATACAAGCATTCTCATGGTGAGCTTATTACAATATTATATTCCATATGACATACATAATTACATACATTATATAGCCCTTTTATACATGATGGGGATTTAATTGAACCCTTAGTCTCACTAGACTGCGTATAGGATGAGTAGGGTATCGTTCCAAAAGGGAACGGGATAAATTTTGTAATGAAATTACAAAGACTAGATGGATAGGTAACGAATAAAATAAAGATCATGCATTTAACTAAATATCTAAACTACTTTGGATATATTAAATTAATTTGGATTAAAGATGACTTAAATGATGGTATGAACATACATTAAAAATTATGAAATAGTAATTCATTTAAGAACAAGTTCTAAATAATTATATAAATAAAAGTGACTGGAGAATTTAGCCAAGATTCTTTAAAGCAACTCTCATTGTCAGTAAAGATGTTTTCATTTAGAGTCTATAAGCACTCTCATGTCATTTATAGAGATAAATAAAAATTATAAAGCTCTATGCCCAATTCATTAACCCCTCAAAGTGAATTCCTTAAGTCAAATTAAAGGAATTCAATGCTTCAAGTACATTCATTTGTTTTTCCATCAAAGAATTCCAACTCTCATTGCGAATAAATTGACTATCATGCCAAATATGGTGGCCAATCATACATAGCAAATCAAAGCACACAAATGGATGTAAATCATAATTCATGCATAATAAGAATAAACATATCTTAAACAAATACTAGTACATATTTATAATGTACAAGGAAACTAGCCAAATACATATTTGAATTAAAGATAAACAAGAGAAAAGAAACTTATCTCTTGTTCCTTTGGCTATGTCCCTTTTGTAATCTTCTAATAAAAGCTAAGTAAAAATGTTTATCCAAAAATAATAACTATATTTCTAAAAACTAAAATATTGATTGATCTCCTTCTTGTTCAGCATCTTGGATCCCTATTTATAGAGATTAAGTCTACAGATATGTCCCTTCAGAATAGTTGTCAATCATGAAAAGTAGCCCTGAAAAGTCCTGATGGTTGGCTGAAGGATCGGGTGAAAAAAGGTGGCATCATTTTGGGAGCAGGCGTCATGTCGAACTTGTGAACACCTTCACGAGTCGTGAACTCCATCAAACTCTCTTCACTAGTGAACTGCATCCGACTGTCTTCACTCGTGAATCTCCCTCCGACTCATGACATTCCTGCTGACTCGTGAACTTGTGTGTGAGTCGTGAACTTTTGTGTGACTTGTGAAGTTTGTGTGACTCGTGAAGTTTTGTGTGACTCGTGAGCTTGGTTGTGACTCGTGAGCCTGGTTGTGAGTCGTGAACCTGGTTGTGAGTCACACATTGCATCACGACTTGTTTGATCCTTCTTCTTTTTTGCACCCAAACTACCCTACAAAGCAAATAAACACATAAAATAGACAAAAACACATAAAATATAAATAATTTAACATACTTAGCTACCTAAATGGAAGAGAATATACATTAAATAATATACCATTTTATATGGTATCAAATTCCCCCACACTTAAACCTTGCTTGTCCCCAAGCAAGAGAAAAGTGAGAAAATTTAATCCCAAGTTAGACTAAGTAAGTTAAATTATAAAGCATTGCTCAATATTCACTTTAAACAAGATTGAAATGATGTCAAATATCTTAAACACTCAAAATTTTAGTAAATCAAGTCTTAAGATATATATTCTAAGTTAAAAAGTCACCTAAGTTTACTAAACCCAACATCAAGAATATAAAGTCTCAAAACTAACCATACTCAAGAAAGAATATTGATCATAAAAACTTAAGAGTTTAAGACTATAGTTGCCTTTTTGGACAATATTCAAGCACTCATACCTTTAAACCAATCTCATGGCATTTTTAGACTACATTTTTCATTCTTTTTCTTCTCTTTTTTTTTTCAAGCATGGGTATACTTTTAGACTTTATCCCATGAGTAGCAAGAGAATATAGTATTGGGTGCGTTTTACGCTCCATCTCATACTTAATTAAGCTTTTGAATATGCATCTTGCTTTATTTTATTTTTTTTAAATTTTCATTTTTTTTCATTCATTTTTTTTTTATTTCCACTAGTCCTCATCCATTATTGAAAGGTAAAGGTAAGTATTATGGCTAAAGTTTCCATGAGGCAACAAAAATCCTAAAATCTTAAACTAAATGAGCATATTCCAACCTTAAAGCATAGTTAGTAAAGAGACTAAATAACCTAAAATGTTGAAAGAAGTAAAAATAGATAACTTGAAAACATAAAATACATGCCAAAAGCTTTGAAAAACTAATCAAATGAGCACAAAAGGCAAATGACTCTTCATAACAACCTATATTATATACAATATGAGCAATACTTCTAATAAAACTTACGAAAAAGGTTAGTCTAAATAAAGAAAAATATACACACCCAAACAAAAAATAACAATGTGAAACGAAACATGCAACACACAACATATGCTTCCCCACACTTAAAACACACATTGTCCTCAATGTGAAGAAACAAAACAAAAACAAAAACAAAAAGAAATAAACTAAATGATAGAGGAAAGAAAACTCCCCTCAAGATCATGGTGAAGGTGGAGGCGAAGATACCAAATAATATAAGAATAGAAGTTAGGCATATGTTCACATGTTCACGAGTCGGACACAACTTCACGACTCGTGAAAAATTGGATTATTCGGCAGATGTAAAAGGGTTCACGAGTAATACATTATGATCAATAGGACAATTAATTTCATCAAATATTCTCTCCAGCTTTTCGAACCAGAACTCAGCTTCTTCATATTGTTCTAAATTAGTGCCCAGAAATTCTTGTGCCGCATGCTTCCTAATTTCAAATATTGAAGCTTTAGACATTGTCATTCTTTGTAGAATTTGAGCCATATCTTGAAAAATTTTTAACAAGGCTTATCCAGGAACAGCCACAGGAATCTCATTTTGAAAAGATGAAGTCACTAGGTTAGAAGGATTTGATCTAACAGGCAACTTACTTTCAGCTAATTCTTCTATAAAATCCCTAGAGAAATTCTCCATCTTTAATTTATAAGAAAACAAGAACTTCTGCATTAGGCTAATACGACACTATCTCATGCCATAGAATCATATACTCATATTGCCCAAAAAATACTAAACCTAAGCTCTGATACCAAATTGAAACACCCTAAATCTAGTGCCTTTATCATAAATTATACCATGCATTTCAGTCATATTACAGTAGGATATTAACCCATTAAACCAACATTAATCACTCTGATAATCCATTTAATCAGACAACCTGTATATTAATTTAGGTGTTTCACACAACTTCCATCATGCAACAAACTTAACATATTCCTGCTAGATATAACTATCTTAGTTTTATATTCATTGTCACTCATATCATTTAAGATTCCATCATATATATATATATATATATATATATATAATCATTCTAGTTCCTATATGCATGCACATACTGGCATTCTCATAGTGAGCTTATTACAACATTATCTTCTATATGACATACATATATTATATAGCCTTTTATACATATGAAACATATGAAAGAACTTATACAAAATTAACCAAAATATTCCTACATCAACTTCTATGAACTAGTGTTGGCCTATCCTGATCCAGAGAACTTCCTGTGCAAAAACATTAACTATAGAACCTGCAGGGATAAAATAATCCGTGCTAAGCTATAAAGCTTAGTGAGGATACTAAATATGAAAGACAACCACTCACAGTGGTCATCGAAAACACATAACATATGTGATGGGGATGGGGATTTAATTGAACCCTTAGTCTCACTAGACTGCGTATAGGATGAGTAGGGTATCGTTCCAAAGGGAAAGGGGTAAATTTTGTATTGAAATCACAAAGAGTAGATGGATAGGTAGCAAATAAAATGTAGATTATGTATTTAAATAAATATCTAAACTACTTTGCATATATTAATGAATTTGGATTAAAGATGACTTAAATGATGGTATGAACATACATTAGAAATATGAAATAGTAATTCATCTAAGAACAAGTTCTAGTAATTGTATAAATAAAGTGACTGGAGAATTTAGCCAAGATTCTTTAAAGCAACTCTCGTTGTCAATAAAGAATGTTCTTATTTAGAGTCTATAAGCATTCTCATGTCATTATAGAGATAAATAAGAATCATGAAGCTCTATGCCAATTCTTTAACCCCTCAAAGTGAATTCCTTAAGTCACATGAAAGAAATTCAATGCTTCAAGTACATTCATTTGTTTTTCCATCAAAGAATTCCAACTCTCATTGCGAACAAATTGACTAACATGCTAAATATGGTGGCCAATCATACAAAGCAAATCAAAGCACACAAATGGATGTAAATCATAATTCATGCATAATAAGAATAAACATGTCTTAAACAAATACTAGTGCATAGTTATAATGTACAAAGGAAACTAGCCAAATACATATTTGAATTAAAGACAAACAAGAGAAAGAAAACTATCTCATGTTCCTTTGGCTTGTCCCTTTGTAAACATCTAATAAAAACTAAGTAAAAATATTTATCCAAAATAATAACTAGAAACTAAACATTGATTGATCTCTTCCTCCTCTTCTTTAATTAATGCCATCCATATTTATAGAGAGAAAACTCTACAAACATGTCTCTTCATAATGGTTGTGAATGTGAAAAGTTGCCATGGAGAGTCATGATGGTTGGCTGAAAAATTAGGTTCAAAAGACACAACGTTTCGGAATTAGTTGCCTTGTCCGACTCGTGAACGACTTCACGAGTCGTGATTCCCTTGAATTCTTCTGAAGTCGTGAGCCTCCTCACTACTCGTGATTTCTCTTCACTACTCGTGATCCTCTTCACTACTCGTGATTTCTCTTCACTACTCGTGATCCTCTTCACTACTCGTGATCCTCTTCACTACTCGTGATTTCTCTTCACTACTCATGATCCTCTTCACTACTCGTGATCCTCTTCACTACTCGTGATCTTCTTCACTACTCGTGATTTCTCTTCCTTCGATTTTTCACCATCTTCTTCATTTTCTTCACACTTCACCAATTTTAACCTAAAAACAAACATAAACACATAAATTGGACATAAACACATAAATTGAACATAAACACATAAAAATACATATAATACTACATATTTAACTACATATATAAGATAAAAACACACATAAAAATGTAGACATTTTAACATGACATCAAATTCCCCCGCACTTAAACTTTGCTTGTCCCCAAGCAAGAGAAGAATGAGAAAATCTAATTCCAAGTTAAAAACAAGTAAGTTAAATTATAAAGCATTGCTCAATTTTCACTTAAAATAAGATTGAGATGAAATCAAATACCTTAACACTCAAAATATTAGTACATCAAGACTTAAAACATGCATCTTAGATTATCAAGTCACCTAAACTTACTAAATTCAACATCAAGAATATAAAGTCTCAAGACTAACCATGCTCAAGAGAGAATAATGATCATAAAACTTATGATTCTAAGACTATAGTTGCCTTTTAGGACAATTAAAAAGCACACATACCTTTAAACCAATCTCATGGCATTTTTAGACTACTTTCTTTTCGTTTTTTTCGTTTTTTTTTTCTTTTTCTTCATGGTTATACTTTTAGACTTTATCCCATGAGTAGCAAGAGAATATAGTATTGGGTGCGTTTTACGCTCCATCCCATACTTTATTAAGCTTTTAGATATGCATCTTGCTTTATTTTATTTATTTTCATTTTCATCTTTTTTTTTCTTTCTCTTTTTTTACTAGTCCTCATCCATTATTGAAAGGCTTAAAAGTAAGTATTATGGCTATAGTTTCCATAAGACAACTAAAATCCAAAAATCTTAAACTAAATGAGCATAATCTAACCTTAAAGCATAGTTAATGAAGAGACTAAATAACCTAAAATGTTGAAAGAAGTAAAAAGAGATAACTTGAAAACATAAAACACATGCCAAAAATCTTGAAAAACTAATCAAATGAGTATAGAAGGCAAATGACACTTCATAACAACCTATATTACATACAATATGAACAATACTTATAATAAAACTCACTAAAAAGGTTAGTCTAAAATAAAGAAAAAGATAAACAAACAACACACACAAGTTTTTGCTCCCCCACACTTAGAGCACACATTGTCCTCAATGTGGAGAAACAAAACAAACACAAAAAAGAAAATCAAAAATAAATAAAAGAAAACTCCCCTCAAATTCATGGTGAATGTGGAGGCGTAACTTTGGAACAGTGCTTCACGAGTCGGTATATTCCTCACGACTCGTGAAGAATAAGGCATTTTGTGTTGAGGAAGAGATGTTCACGAGTCGGCAAAATCCTCACGACTCGTGAAAGAATTATTGGGTAGACAGAAATGGACATGGTCACTAGTCAGCATGACATTCACGACTCGTGAGCCTTTCTCTTCTGTATTACACGTGATACTCTTCACGACTCGGTATGCTACTCACGACATAATGGATAAAGCCTCTGAAATACTCGTGAAGATGTTCACGAGTCGTGATGCACTCGTGAACATGATGAATTGCTGCCATTTTTCTGCAAAAATCATACCAACCTCGATCCAAATGTTAAAGAGACAGAGGAAAAATAAGAAAAATGAAAATGATAAAATACTTAAAATATAACCAAAGAACAAATAAAATCTAAACTAAGAAAGCTAATCCTAAACAAAAAGATTATTGTGCAAGAGATGAATTTAATAAATTAACTGCTAAAAACACAAATACTTTTAGTCTAAGATCATTACAAAAAACTCTAATTACGAAGGATACAACAAACACAATACAAAATTCATTTATCAAAATAACTAATTTATATCATAGAATCCTAAAACATCTACTCTTTTGTGTCAATCAATAAAAATTCATTCAAGCCGTTCCCCGGCAACGGCGCCAAAATCTGATGGGGATTTAATTGAACCCTTAGTCTCACTAGACTGCGTATAGGATGAGTAGTGTATCGTTCCAAAGGGAACGGGGTAAATTTTGTATTGAAATCACAAAGAGTAGATGGATAGGTAGCAAATAAAATGTAGATTATGTATTTAAATAAATATCTAAACTACTTTGCATATATTAATGAATTTGGATTAAAGATGACTTAAATGATGGTATGAACATACATTAGAAATATGAAATAGTAATTCATCTAAGAACAAGTTCTAGTAATTGTATAAATAAAGTGACTGGAGAATTTAGCCAAGATTCTTTAAAGCAACTCTCGTTGTCAATAAAGAATGTTCTTATTTAGAGTCTATAAGCATTCTCATGTCATTATAGAGATAAATAAGAATCATGAAGCTCTATGCCAATTCTTTAACCCCTCAAAGTGAATTCCTTAAGTCACATGAAAGAAATTCAATGCTTCAAGTACATTCATTTGTTTTTCCATCAAAGAATTCCAACTCTCATTGCGAACAAATTGACTAACATGCTAAATATGGTGGCCAATCATATAAAGCAAATCAAAGCACACAAATGGATGTAAATCATAATTCATGTATAATAAGAATAAACATGTCTTAAACAAATACTAGTGCATAGTTATAATGTACAAAGGAAACTAGCCAAATACATATTTGAATTAAAGACAAACAAGAGAAAGAAAACTATCTCATGTTTCTTTGGCTTGTCCCTTTGTAAACATCTAATAAAAAACTAAGTAAAAATATTTATCCAAAATAATAACTAGAAACTAAACATTGATTGATCTCTTCCTCCTCTTCTTTAATTAATACCATCCATATTTATAGAGAGAAAACTCTACAAACATGTCTCTTCATAATGGTTGTGAATGTGAAAAGTTGCCATGGAGGGTCATGATGGTTGGCTGAAAAATTAGGTTCAAAAGACACAACGTTTCGGAATTAGTTGCCTTGTCCGACTCGTGAACGACTTCACGAGTCGTGATTCCCTTGAATTCTTCTGAAGTCGTGAGCCTCCTCACTACTCGTGATTTCTCTTCACTACTCGTGATCCTCTTCACTACTCGTGATCCTCTTCATTACTCGTGATTTCTCTTCCTTCGAATTTTCACCATCTTCTTCATTTTCTTCACACTTCACCAATTTTAACCTAAAAACAAATATAAACACATAAATTGGACATGAACACATAAATTGAACATAAACACATAAAAATACATATAATACTACATATTTAACTACATATATAAGATAAAAACACACATAAAAAGGTAGACATTTTAGCATGACATCAATATGATAATTGAAAAATATTGAAAATATCTTCAAAATAAGTATATATTAAAATATAATATTTTAAATAACAATGTAACACTACCCTTATTTCAGCATACTTGAATTTAAACATTTCATAAAGTGATATATACATAATGTAAATAAATATAAGACATGCATTAGAAACCACTGTTAAACATGTTATTTCATATATCATATGCATTAATTAATCTGTAATTAACCGCGATGCATTTATACTTTAGTTTAGCCTACTTAAGTTCAAAAGATGGATAATAGGAATAGGGGATACCCGACGGTATTAAAACAGGGGATATCCGAGGATACCGAAAACATAAACCCAAACGAGGCCAACAAAACAGGAGACCGGTCAAGCGGACCCAAATGAGGTCAGCTAACAACCCAAACGGGGTTGTTCATGATCTAAAAGTGATCAATAGTAACTTAGACCCAAACGGGATCAACAGTAGCAGCTGCAATATCCCTATAGGCGCCTATCTATCCATAGTTGAACTCTAGTAGCAGATAATACAGTTTTCAAGTTCATTTAAAATATTATGCTTGTACTTATATCATACACTTTTCACTACAAGAAAATTAAAAATAGCAACGAAAATTAGCAACCGAATTTGTTGAATTTTCATTGCTAATAAAAAATAGCAACGGAACATTCAGTTGCAAATTTGACGATTGGTATTTTTTAGCAACGAAATTAGAATTTCCGTTGCTATTTTTTCCAACGAAATTAGATTTTTCATTGCTATTTTTAGCAACTGAAATCAATTTCAGTTGCTATATTTAGCAACCGAATAGAAATTTCGTTGTTATTTATAACAAACGAAATCAATTTCCATTGCTATTTCTAGCAACCAAATTAAAGTTTCCGTTGCTAAATTTGGCTAATATTTAAAAAAATTGCAATGAAATTGTCGTCGCTATTCCGTCACTAAATTATTGTGAATTTTTCATACAAAAATTACTTTTACTTTTGAAGTTAGAAAATCAATATTTATGCAGATATATCTGACAACTGAAACAAAAGTACATGCTATTCTTACATGCTAACTAGCAAAACATAGTGACGAACAAAATGGACGCAATAATTAATGATAGATTCAGGTCTCCTGTTATGCCAATTGTGCCTTTACAAGGCTAAATATATAAGCAAACTTATACATAATACAAATTGATACTGAGGTAAAAGAACCTACATGTGAAATCACTCATGATGCCTAAGTAACCCATTTCTCTTCTCTTAAAGCCAAGGAATAGCACTAGCAATAGAATAGAATTCCTGAAATGATGCATGAGAAAAAATATATTTCTGAATGAAGGATACTTTTTTAAATAAAAATATATACAAATTAAAAAAAAATACTTATAAACAAAAACTTTTGAATATAGGATCCTAGTGTATGCAGTAATATAAAATTTCATACAATATACTCTTTTCGTTCTTTTTTATCTGTCACTTTTGAGTAAAATTCAAATTCTATTTATCTGATACTTTTAAACTTTCAATATAATTTAATTTGCTTTTTTAATTTATTTTTCTTTCCCAATAAAGTCAGAACTAATCAGATTTGATAATTTAATCTTAATCACGTAATTTAATACTAAATTTAAGTCTATTTATTATTTTTTAATTCTAGTGAAAACAATAAAAGTGACTAATAAAAGAAACGGAGGAAGTAATATTCAAGAGTTGACCGTTAAGCAAATGCCATAATTGCTGCAACCCTATCAAGACAAATTAGGAATGTTCCATTATTCTTAATTAAAAAAATAATATAAATACAAGAAACCTAATCCCATCAAATTTTCAATTTCATAATTGCAAATGTAAGTTCAACAACATGATTATTACTTAAAAAAAAAATACTAAACTCAATATTCAACGTAAATGACGCCCCCAATCCAAAAGAAGTAGAAAATATACAGAATTTGAAGCTAATAGAAACCTGGATCTGGAATTAGAGGAGCAGTGCAGTCCTTAAAGTGCAGGATAATCAAGCTACTTTTCATTTATAAATTGACTGGAACAGGTAAAAATTGGAAAGCTAAAGCACAGCAACGTACCTGGAAATAATACTTGATGAACAATGCAAAATATATTATTCTCAAAATCATATCTTCACAAAGCCAAGAAATCATCAACAGCATATTGTGTTATTTCTCAAGGTAACCAATCTATCAATATGTTTTAAATAACCTTATACCCATTCCTCTCAATGTTCTGGCAAGTATCATATGCTAACTTTTACACAAATTTTAGCCGTATGCATTACTAACTTTTTCACAACTTCTTGATAAGCTTATAAGAATTAAGTTAAATAAGAAAACATTAACAGCACGTCAACAAGACAAGACTAAAAACATATATTAATGAGAAAAACATATATTTCGGATTTAAGGATAAAACATTAACAAAATGGTACAAATAGGAATATTTATAAATATCTATATCCAGACACAACTATACCATATAAGAAATGTCTTTCTGAAAATAAAATAAAATAAAATGTGATGAGTCCAACTATGGGTTTGACTATCATTCCACCTTTCAAAAAAAAATTATACATATATATATATATAGACACATTAAATCACATAAGAAATTATAAAAATAATTAAATTCGGTAATATGAACTTTTAAAATGTCTTATTTGATATCTTAACTTTAATTATAAAAATTTTATAAGCATCTTAACTTTTTAAGTATCTTATTTGACCCTTAAGTTTTAATTGAAACAAATTTTATTTGTAACAAATTCAAATGATAAATAAGACACGTAAAAAAATTAGATATCTTGATGTTGTTATAATTAAAATTCAAGTATCAAATATGACACTTTAAAAATTTAAGTACCAAGTTTATTTCTTTTTTTTTTTTTCAAATTTAGATGTGATATTTTTTTTTCTGATTTAGATGTAATTTTATATATCAAGTCAAATAAAAACGTGTGGTGAAAACTTTTTAAATTTAATTAACTCTTTATTGTCTCATTATCCTACTAATTAACCCTTTTTTTTAAAAAAAAAAAAAGCCAATAAAATAAATTCATAATGTGTAAGAAAAAAGCAAAATATATTTAATCATTGATTTAATCATCTTTTAAAAAGTAGATAAACATTTATAAATTTTCATTATTTTATACTGGCTTTAATACATAATTTTAACTTTAGCCATTACGAATGAATCCAGTCAACAGTGGAGTGAATTTTCCCGTTTACATTGCCATTGTAGATATTAACAATGTAAAGAAAACTACTAACATTTTCAAAATTTGATGCACCATGAGTACAAAAGTTATGTTCTAAAAAAGAACCAAACATATGGATCTTAATTAAAAGTGGTAATTACCCAAAAGAAGTGGGACTGTCCTTTGAATTGGCCTTTATATGCAACTTGCTGCTTCCTATTCTACAATTCAGTTTCAACCATTTGAATAAGATTTTTTTACTCTCTATTTTGGCAACCTACAATGACAAAGTTAAAAGATATTATAAGCATTGATTCTGTGCAGCAGTTCACTGGATGAAGTCACAAGCAGCACAAATATAATCAATACATGGGTAGCAAGATCACATGCTGACTCACACTGCTCACGTTGCAGCTCGTTTTCCACACAGCAACCACATGATCTATTAAGTGCCTCACAGCTACCCTGTTTCACATTCAAACCTAATCACATTAATGATCAAAAGGTTCTTTACCTCCAGCCTGTTATGAATTGAACACCGACCAAAAACAGCACAAATAAAAAGAATAAAACTCCCTTTTTTGATAAGTAAAGAAATATTAGAAAGATAACAAACAGGGTGCCACCTCTGCATACAAAATGAAGAAAGATAAAAATAACAATTTATAGTAAGACAATTCCCGCCAAAAAAGGAATTACCAATCAAGTAAAGACCGGTATAAGGCAAGTAGTGATTGGCAAATGTTCCAGGACTAGAACCAAGTCTCTCAGCATTGCTTCCATACAGAGCACATGAGGCAACACTTTCAATAAGACCTAGCAAAAAATATACCATCAATCATATTAAAACAAATGCAATCCGAGAATGTAGATGCATTTAAATGCTCATGCTGCTGAATACATCAAGCTAAACCTTGCTCTTTAATAGGCTCATGATGCAACTTTTTCTCTAAAAATCAGGTCAATCCAAAACGTATCATCAAATTGTACAGAACTGCTGCATTGTTTTTCATTCCTCAAAACCAAACAGATGCATAAAAATATAATGAATAAAATGAACAAAGCTACTGAAACTAAAAACAAGATCGCAGCAATACATGGAGCATATCTAAAGCACAAATAACAAGCTTTTTAATTGCTCGATAACTCTAGAATATTAATCCATTAAAGCAAATAAGCTATAATGACCTAATGCAAACACATGGACACAATTATATCCAACAATCAGCAATCTGTTCTTAAACAATCAACTACAAGTGGTCGATTGCTTTCTTCCAATGAATTAATTCAGTAGGATAACACAATTCTATGATTCTATAGCAATTTTACAACAATTTCATAATCATTCTCTTACAATCGCATAAAGAACAAAGAACAACAACCTAAGAGCAGATCAGCTAGACACTGTCCAATTGCAATTGATCTAGCTCTTTCCCATAATTTAATCATATCACGTCATTTGGAAAATAAATTTTCTAGAAATGGCAAAACAAGATTACCCCAAACATAAAGAAGCAAGATGTTCCATTATATAAGAACCCAAAGAACCAGAGAAAACCCAGTTGCCATAGCCACCAATAATTCCCAATCATCTAGGCAACATAGAGAATATTCATCTATGTCAAACTTATTTCTAGCAAGTTATGAAAAAAAATAACAAGTTAAGTTTTAGCATAAATATACTAACATTTGCTTTAGTGAAACAATTTCATTGTAAATTGTTAAATAAGAAGAATGCTGGAAATTGTTTTCTGGTTGAATAAATACAGAGTAATACAAAACTGAGATATATAGTAGAGTACAGATGTTTTCCCGAGACTACATGTTGAATATGTACAATGACTCTAGATCAAGATAAGTACCAATAGAGATAAGAAGCAGTGGTTGGTGAGGAGAAGGACTTTATCAATAAGAAGCAGTAGTTCAGGAGAAGGACTTTAACAGCCCCACTCAAGCTGAGCCGTCGAGGACCAAAGACGCAACTTGCAACAGTGGGTGGCAAAGAGAGCTGAACCCAACGGTTTGGTCATCACATCAGCCACCTGATCATTGCTTTTAATAAAACAAATTTGAACTAAGCCACATTTGATTTGATCCCGAATAAAATGATAATCAATTTCCACATGCTTAGTGTGAGCATGAAACACCGGATTGGAGGCAAGATAAATAGCACTTACATTGTCACATCAAAGTTGTGCAGGTGACTTCAACAAGATCCCAAGTTCTCGAAGTAGAGTAGTTAGCCACATGACTTCTGCGGTAGTGTTAGTAAGTACCTTATGCTCACTTTCTGTGCTGGATCAAGCCATAGTAGGTTGTTTCTTTGGAGACCAAGACACCAAATTCTTGCCTAAATAAATAAGATAGCTTCCGGTGGATCGACGGTCATCAGGACACCCACCCCAATCACTATCAGAATAACAATGAAGGACAAAGGATGAATCACCTTGGAGAAGTAATCCATGACTAAAAGTGGCACGCAAATAACGTAAGAGACGTTTGCAAGCTTGCCAATGTTCTGTGGTGAAACAATGCATAAACTGAGCAAGTTTGTTGACACTGAAAGCAATATCTGGGTGAGTCAATGTAACACACTGAAGAGCTCTAACAACCTGGCAGTACTCATGAGCCGAAGGAAGAGGATCGCCCATGTGCTTGCTGAGATTGGGTAGAGTGGCCATAGGGGTGAGGTAGCCCTTGCTAGCTTGCATATTTGTGGCTAGTAAAATGTCTTCAATGTACTTTGTTTGAGAGAGTAGTAACCCCTTTGATGTACATACAAGTAAGTTCAATACCTAAAAAATAATGAATGTCACCAAGATCACAAACAGGAAAAACTTGTTGTAAGTGAAGGACAAACCACTCAATTATCTTTGATGAAGTACTTGTGAAAAGTATATCATCAACATAGGCAAGAACAAACAATGTTTGATGACCATGAGAATAAATAAATAATGAGTGATATGCCTGGGAACGACAGAAATTGAGGGACTGCATGAACTCTTGGAGGCACTCAAACCAAGCCCGAGGGGCTTGTTTTAAGCCATATAGAGACTTTTGAAGTTTGCATACAAATTCGGGATGGCTCTTGTCTACGAAGCCAATAGGTTGCTCCATAAAAAGTTTCTTGTCTAAAAAACCATGAAGAAATGCATTGGAGATGTCAAGTTGGCGTGTCTTCCAATTGTGTGTCATGGCAAGAGATAAAAAAATTCTTACAGTGGTAAATTTGACAACCGGAGAGAATGTTTCTATGTAGTATATACCAGATTGCTGTGTAAATCCCTTAGCCACCAACCGTGCTTTATACCTCTCAAGAGAACCATCCAACTTACGTTTGATGCGGTAAATCCACTTGTTCGTGATAACATTGGCATGAGCAGGGCGTGGTACTAAAACCCAAGTCTAATTTGAAGCAAAGCTATAATTTCTTCCTGCATAGCATTCTTCCAAACTTGATGTTTATTAGCATGAGTAAAACATGTGGGTTCCTGAGTGGGAGAAGATGTGGCGGTGAAGGAGATTTTTTTGGGTTTGGGTTTAGGGCGAAGGGTCATATGATGAGTTTTTGTGGGTTTGGAAAGGTTGATGGGTTCGAATTCTGTAGATAGAGCAGAGGAGATGATATCTATGTTTGCCAAAATTGACGAAATACCAATTGTTCAAATTGCAAGAAAAATATTGAAGACTTAACTTTTAGCTTTCATAAAGTAAATCCAAGTAAATCTGGTGAAATCATCAACAAAAATGACAAAATAATGATGGCCTAAACTAAAGGTGATAGGGGCTGGTCCCCAAACATTCGAGAAAATAATTTCAAAAAGACAAACTCTCGTGCTCTTTGGAAGCAAGGGGAAGACGACTCAATTTACCTAAACGATAGCTAGCACAAGGACTCAAAGAAGAATCAGCAACAGAGATTTTATTTTGATTTGCTAATGAAAGAAGTTTTTTGTTTATTAGGGTGACCCAACCGACTATGCCACTCATCCAAAGAAGGCAGAACAGAAGCCTGAAATGCAGAGGGTGTAGAGGACTGAGGTTACTGTAACACATAGACACCATCTTACTGGGCCTTTTCATCAGAATTTTCTTGGTGGTTTGATCCTTAATAAGAAATTAATGGGGCCAAAATAAAAAAAATAGAATTGTCAGTGGCAAATTTTTGAACTGAAAGTAAGTTTTTTTTAATATCAGGAACACACAATGTATTATTCAAGATAAATATATGATCAAAGTTAGAAAGGAAGCTATTGTTGGTATGAGAAATTGACAGACCTTGTCCATTACCAACAAAGAGTTGATCAAGTCCACTATATTCATTAATTTGAGTCAAGTGATTTGGATCGGGAACAATATGGTAGTTGGTCACTGTATCAGGGAACCAATGTAGTGGTGCAGAAGGAGCCTTGGAATGTGCAGTTGCTGCGTTGGCATTTGGGCGAGAGGTGGTATTGTGGCTAGTATTACCAAAATTGTCATCCCACTGATATCATCGATGACATGTAAGAGCTGTATGATTTCTATGTCCATAAATCTGACACATGGAGTTTCCTTGCTGGTGCTGGCGATTTTTGTTGTGACCATGATAACTTGTGTTTCGTCGAAAATTTTTATTGTGAGAAGGTGAGCGAAAACGAGGCTAAGAGAGGGTGGGTAAAAGTGGTGATTGAGATTTGAGAGTGAGGTTGGCCATAGGTGATGGAATATGACATGGTATGATAATCATGATAGCACAGCGGAAAAACAAAAATTTTTATCATGCATACCATACATATCCAAAACTAGGAACGAAAACATGCAATTTTAGGGTTTTGAAACTTACAATAGATGATGCCTTTTTATTCTTTGATTTTGTGATGTCCAGCAACCAAGATGCCTTTATCCACCTTAGATCTCGATCACCAATGCCAAGGAATAGCCTTTTACGCCACTCCCTCTATTCTCACACACACAATTACACCGTCGGCTTAAAAACGAGATTGCTAGATCTCTTTTTCGGTATTGTGTAAGGGTTATAGTTTGAAGCTACAAAACTTGAATTTGTACTTCTTTAGATTGCTATTACTGCTCAATAACACAAGAGAATGAGGAACAATCCTTTCTCCTTTTGAAAAATTGAACAAAAGAATTAAGAGAGAGAGAGTCACTATTCACGAGTTACTATTCACGAGTTACTATTCATGCCACAAAAAAATTAGGTTTAGGGTTTTATTTCTTTTAATATATATGCTTATCCTTTGGCAAGTCATTAATCTGAATTCAACTATCCTAAGATAATTAATTCAAACTCTATCACTTCCTAAAGATAAGTAATATATTTTGAATTAAACTCCTTTGAATTTAAATTCAAATTTGAAATAAAACATAAGACATTTAAATAAATGAAATCACTTAATTTAAATATATAGCATGTGCCGAAATTCCTTGATTTCCCTCTTGGAATTTCGGCCACATCATTAAATATAAAAGTGATTTAATTTAATTTAAATTCCTTTAGGCTTTAATATTCAATTAACTTAATTAACACAAGATAATTAATTAATTGAAATTAAACCTTATGGGCTGAATTTCTCTCTCTCATGGACCAAAGCCCAATAGCAATATTATAACCCATTACATACATTAATTTGACTTTAATTAAAAGCCCAAATTAATGTCCAATACTTAATTTAAATATTTTAAGCCCAATGCTTTGTGTGCGATCCTATAGGTCCATTTAATATTGGCAATGAATTAATAAATTAATTCAAAGGCTATATATATTCTCTAGCAAGATATTATAGCATTCCAAATTAAATGAAAATGCATATGGCATTTGGTGACCTAATGCAATTTCGCATAGTCCCTTACCCATAAATATCAGAATTAATATAAGGCATGGAACTAGTCATCCTTATATACATTAATTCATTTCTTGATATTTCAATGACACTGAATTCTCAGATAAATAATGATTACTCATTATTTCATCTCGGTATGGCCATACACTTCTCAGTTCACTGATCAAGTGGCCGGTGATATTTTTCTCTCTTATCGAGAGGGGTAATCCCTTCACTTCTCTCATGCTCTCTAACATGAATCAGTGCATACCCAATCATACCCGTACTTGTCACTCTGTTACGAGCACGTTAGGTGTATGTCAAAGTACACAGTAATTCATAAAGAGTTTCATAGAGATTTCAGGTCTAAGAACTCCGATACAAAACTTGCATATGAGAAACACTTATGACTTGTACCATGTAGTATTCTCATGAGCGGATCGAATCCAGATACCATGTTCTTTAACATGTATCTATGATCTCTGATTGACACTCTTGTCCTAATGATCCGTAAGACAGAACTCATAAGATCAGAGAGAGCATACTAGTCTTAATTCATTTGTTATTCCCATAACAATGACTGACTAGGGATATTTAGAATGATGTCTCATTTGTTTCAAGGTCTTACAATCCATGTGCCTCACACATGATAACTTAAACCGAAACAACACTCTTGGATAGTTTTATCAATTGATATGCACAGGAATACAAAGGATAAAACAAATGCCTCATTTTATTAATTTCAAGTGTTTCGTTACAATGTATTGGGGCTAGGGCTTACACTAACAATAGGCTCATGGGAATTCTTGAGTAATAGTTTGTAAGCAACAAGATGCCTATGAAGTTCATAAAAAATAGGTTCTGGGCGGAGATTGAGAGCAATGATGATAGAATGATAGTCATACCCGATGTTTCGATATATGATGGCATTAAACTCAACTGTGGTTATAGGTCTTCCAGCTGCATGGAGTTCATCAGCAAGACTTTTGGCTTTTTGAAGATAAGCAGAGACAGAAAGGTCAATTTTTTTAGTTCTTGGAGTTCGATATGGAGTTGAAGTTGGCGATTTTGAGAGACAGCACTGAAGGCATTAGCAAGTGCCTGCCAGACGGCATAAGAAGAGTGAAGGCCAATAATTAAGGGGTATATGTCTTTAGAGATGGAAGCAAGAAGCCAAGAAAGAAGAAGTTGATCTTTTTTAAACCATTGTTCATAGTCAGGATTAGAAATAGGAGTGGGGTCATTGGAAGAAGTGGGTATCATTTTTTAAGGAGAAAAAGTGGATCCATCAATAAAGCCATGAAGATCTTATAGGTTAAGAATGGGAGTGAACTAATTTTTCCATAAGAGATAGTTTTTTGAAGTAATTTTAATGGAAAAGGAAGAAGAGGAAGTGATAGAGGGAGTGGAAGAGGAAGAGATCGGAACTAGAGCTATTTGGACTAAAGAAAGCTCTGATAACATGTAAATTGTTAAATAAGAAGAATGCTAGAATCTATTTTCTGGTTGAATAAATACAGAGTAATACAAAATAAAGATATATAGTAGAGTACAGACGTTTTCCCGATACTACAAGATAAGCTTGAGGTGTTGAATATGTACAATGACTCTAGATCAAGATAAGTACCAATAGAGATAAGAAGCAGTGGTTGGTGAGGAGAAGGACTTTATCAATAAGAAGCAGTAGTTGAGGAGAAGGACTTTAACATTCATAAGAATAATTACCCATAATTTCCAAAGTTATATACAGTTGATTAAAAGATTTGCACAAGACAAAAAGCCACTAGTTTCTCCTAATAAATGGAGCACTAACAAAGTCAGTTGAAGAATGCCTCTAACAAAACCCATAATTGCAATCAATTACATATGCATTGTATGTACATAGAAGAGTAACGAACTTAAATATTAAATCATAAAAAAAGTTTTTCTTTAAAGAAATACCTCAAGACCCTTACCGAAGCCTCATCGGAGCCTCACCGGTGTGAAACCAAGGACACTTGAAGTTAGCCGACATTGAGAGAAGTCCAACGACAGTGGTCACACACTCCAACGCACCACCATTGGATCGGGATCTACTCAAGAACTGCCGGCTTTTCCTTTTTCTGATCTGCTCATCGCTGGTGATTAAGAACGGAAGGAGGACATTGGGATGAGCGCTCGTCCTTGGGGACTCGCTGGTGCTGTACTTGTGGCTAGTTACCGTCGCAAGTGTCCTGAGGGAGGAGAAGAAGCATGCAACAAAAAGAGAGAATGCGGATGGTAGTTTGATGAACAAAACTTGCGATGTGAAGCTGGTGAATGGAGAAACAGAGCATGAAGGCATTAGAAATTGCCGGTGATGGCGCAACCAGCATAGCGCCGTTGCTCTGTTGAAGGTGGGGATTCTGATCTCCCCTGTTCTCCGCCTCTCTCCCCTTTTTTTCTTTTTTTTTGTCTCTTGTCTCTTATTCTCTTTTTCTATTTCCTTTAATGGTCCCATTTTTTCGTTATTTCTTTATAAAAACAAACTTGATGAATTGATTTAAAACTTAAAAGAAGATTAGAAGAATCTTATTAGATTTTTTATTATATTTAATCTTTAGTAATTACCGCAATTATTTTTTAAAGTGACAGTTTTAAATTTTTAAAAAATATTAATTTTGTATTTTTTACTTTATTCTTGTATATGAATTTAAAAAATGATAATTAAAAGAGTAATAATTTATAATTATATAAAATTAGTAAAAATATATTTCAGTAAATTATAATTTCAGTAAATTATAATTAATATTTTACAGAATTGATTTTAATCATGAATAGTTAAAAGCTGTCATATTTGATAAAATGGATTAAAAAAAAATTCTTCAAGATTCATAATCTTTAGTGTGCTTTGTTTTGATAATTCTATTATTATTATTATTATTATTATTATTATTATTATTATTATTATTATTATTATTATTATTATGTTGCTAAAATAGCAATGGAATTCATTTTTCGTTGCTATTTTAGCAACGGAATAGGTTTCTATTGCTATTTCGCTACTAAAAATTTTTACGCCATGTGCTAGCGCCTTATTTAGCAACGGAATAAGCATTCCGTTGCTATATTTTAACGCTAAAACTTCCCTCCATATTTAGCAACGGAAAATAACCACTTTTATTTCCGTTGCTAAATAGAAAAATTTTAACGAATTTTAGCAACGGAATTAGATTTCCGTTGCTAATTAGCAACGAAATTGGAATTTCGTTGCTATTTTTTCATTGCTATTTTAACATTTTCTTGTAGTGTTGCACATGTATGTGATCATATCATAATACACAATTCTCCAGTGTGTATACATGTATTCATGTATTCATATAGCAATACGAGTATTGGTATTTAAATATGCATATAATCATGATCATGTACTTAAACATTTTATCATTAGGCATCACATCATATCATATTCATGTTATTATATATATATATATATATATATATATATATATATATGGTAAATAATAATTTACCTTAGCTTACAATTTCTATGTCAAGATATACTCTATAATTATTTAACAAGGTTTACATAAACTTTATAACACTTTGGGACATGGATATCACATGTTATTCTTGTTTAGAACATTTATCTTTATTCTTCCAATGCATTAAAAGTGTTTGAGAAGGTCTAAAAATGCTTTAGTATCAATTTATAAGCATAAGAGGATTAACTCAGATAGATGGAATGACTTGGATAGATGGGAGTCATGACTCAAGTTCAATGTCCGAGTCATTACAGAGGGCATTAAAAATGCTTTAGTAACACTTCTTAAAATTTACTTCTCTTTTCAATTGTTTATAACACAAGCCATTAAAATCATGTTTTTACTAATCTTATTCACATGCAAGTATGAGAATTCCTAATCCCATACCTTTTTCGAATTCCTCTTCTAACTTTCAATCTTACACTTTTCCTTTCCCTTTGTTTTTTCCACCTTCATCTTCTCCTTTCACAATAATTCATCCATTTGACAAGAATTTTTAGCATTTTACTTAATCAACCCTCAACAAAAATAAGAAGAAGATGAGGAAGAAGATGATGAAAAACCAAATTAAGATGATTACCTTAGTGTTATACACTAATTGTCCTTGATTAAATCAACATGCAAAGATTTTTCTTCAAGGATTTCTTAGAGAGATTTAAAAATGGATTTGAGGAAGAGAAGAAAGAAATCTTAGAATTCCTTCAAGGAATTTCTATCCCACTCTCCTCTCTCTTCTTATAATTCACTCTCTAACTTATGTAAATCACTATTTATAAGGACAAGGAAAATTTCCTTCTTGGTCTTTCTAAATTTTGCATGTCACACAAATATCTTTCACCTTTTTGCATATTAAACATTGACCTCTCCATTTTATCCTTCTCTTAAATTAACCACTCAATTCTTTCCTTATTCATAACTAACCCTTAAAATGTCATATTTATAAATTGACCCCTAAATTAACACTTCATGCTTCAATTACACCCTTGAATATTATTAAACCAAAATAAGAATTTAATTTCTTTCATGCAATTAATATGATAAAAAGAATTTATCACTTGCCCCATACTTTATATGAAATTCACATTTTTAATATAATCTTAATCAAATATAATCCTATAAAAGCATGCATTTTCAACTAGGGTCATGTTAGGGGCCTCACAATTATGCTTAAAGTATATCCTGTCAGTTTTTTTTTCAGTTGGGGCTTATACATGTAATATGATGCTATTCACGTCTTGTCAAATGATGTTTGATGCTATGCTATGAATAAAAGATGATTACATGTGTGCAATAAATGCAAATGCATGTTCTCAATTAATGCTCATGTTTTGCCCCATCCCATACTATTAAATGTTTAATCAACTGCTTATACTTGTTAAGAAATCACTAATAGGTATACAAAGCATCGTAATCATCCTTAATTCATCGCCATAAGAACCTCAATTATGGAAAAACCTTATCAAACCTACATATACTCTTTCTCATATATCATCTTGAAATAATTTCTATATACTCTAGTAGCACACTTATACCATAACTCAACACTAGCCATATATATACATATCATTTATTGTTTAATTTAAAATTAAAGTCCATTAGATGTACTATCTTACATACATGTCACTTTCATACTTCCCTTTTATCTATCATTCCAAAAGTATATATAAACATTTCCAACCTCGAAATCTATCAATATAAATAAATAATAATCAACTGAGGAAAAGATAAATACCAAAAGCTCATTTGATGACATGTCACTTCTTTGGAACCACAGTCCTGTTGGTTGGTATAGATATGATTAAGTCTGTAGACATATCCCTTTTTACAATGGTCTACCTTCTCTTTCTAAGGTATATCAGAAACCTTAGGCTTCTTTTCTTTCATAAGTAATGTCCACTTTTCATTTGCTTATTTTTTGTGTTTGCACTCTTATTCCTATTTCCTTTTGACATCCCTTGACATCCTATGATCAATTAACTCGGGTAAAATTATGATTCAAGTTGTGGTTCATATCCAGTAAACTTTCTATTATAGAAGTTGATATCTCATTACGAGATACAAAAGTAAAATCGGGTTCGCATAAATTCAAAACCTAAAAGTTGATAATTTCTCTAATCTCTTTCCAATTTTATTTATTTCACCTTTTATCAATCTATAACAAGGAAAAATAGGGATATATGCATTAGGCCAACCCTCTATAACTTCCTATGATAATAATTTCTAGACTCTTCTTGACTAGAAACAACTAAACCTATGCTTTGATACCACAAAGTGTAACACCCTTATTTTATAATCAAACATTAACCATAAAATAAATATGTACTTAACAAATTAATCTTTAAGTTACTTTTAAAACAAACACTCTAACCATAACTCTTTACTTCCAGTACAAGCTCAAGTAAATTGTGGCATCAAATGCATTAAATGCTATATCGAAACGAACTTATAACAACATGTATTTACATTTACAAACTTCCATTCTATATAAAAACATATATATTGTACAAAACTCTTAGTACAAAGAAGAACTTATAAACCATAAATCCTCAAAATAAAGACTTCAAAAACAAACTCATTTATGACTTGTGTTGGCTGTCCTATTACAGATATCATCCCTGAGAAGAAGTCCTATCTTGACAACCTGCACAGATGAAAATCCGTGCTAATCTATAAAACTTAGTAAGGAATAAACAACATGTAGATGACCCTATTTGAAAGTCATCGAAATAATCATATGCATTTAAAGCAAGAAAACTTTAAACACACATGTTTACTATAATAAACAACAAGTGATAAGTTTAGGGCATTTCAGAACATTTAGCAATCACATTTAATGTTATAGTCCATCTCCTATTATTAATTAATTCTTTACTCATCAATTTCATAATTGTCTTACACATATTCATATAGCACTTAAAATCATATACAACAAGTTGATTTCCTTATTTCAGATAATTCACTAACTAATTAAGGTGTGAATTACTCAACTTTCAGACATGTTTTAATCAAATTATACTCATAGGAGATTCATACCGATAATCATAATGGTCTAAGTTAATTAACTAGATTCACATACATATAAACATATTCTTATGTATCAAGTTTTAGACATATAAATATGTGTTTACATTACTACTCTAAGTATCCACCACATCTATTCATAGACTTAATGTCATTATAATCATTATACCATCCATTCCATCTCTTAAGTGCAGTGGAAGATCACTATTATATATAGATAAACACTAGATCATTTTCGCCCTATATACTAAATCAATCATGTACACTAGTTCTAAATTCATAACTCAATGGTTCTCTCATGCAAAAAAAATCATTCAAGTCTTTTAACAATATCAAGTAAGAATAGACAACCATGGAAAAATACACATTAATCAAAATGATTATTTAAAATAATCCTAAATATAAGATATACTATGATATTATAACAATATTTACAAAATGCAATAAAAAAATACTATCACTTCTCAAGCTATAAGTGTTATTCCTAAGTGTAAAGTTTGATAATGCTACACATCTCAAGTATCTTTACTTTATCATTCTATACTTTACTTTTTTTAGCCTTGTAAATACGTACATATGTATAACCATGATTATGGCATTATATCATAGATCATGTATAACAATATATGAACATAATGTCATATGCATGCTGTAGTGACTGAATTCTATATTTATAATCAAAGATGTGCAATTCATCATATATAGGTCAAAGTGAACCTTATCACCATGTTATCTATATTCTCATAATATGCGTACACATGTCTGTATTTCACACTTCTATTAAGCATATACTATATTTTAACACAAATGTTAATTATACTTATACATTCATGCCTATACACTTTACTATTATATTGATATGATAAATTCATAATAACTCTAATAATATGGAAGTAAAAATATATAGATTGTCATTTCATAAACACATATCTATACAACTCACTATATACGAATCATAAACATCTATATACATAAAGCATATCTTGATCTATAACTATTCCAATTTTGTATTTATGTACAATGATTTGATTGATCACTTTACATTATGCTACTCAAAGTCATACCTACTCATGTGTATAACATATGAACATATATCACTGTAATCATATACTTAGCATGATATCATATAAGCATAAAACATGTAGGCATTAAACTATATTTTTATACATTTAATTATCATGAGTATATCTTTGTCATATAGTCTTATCCACAATCACATATTGTAGTACCAATAACTATAAATATACGTTACTGTAACCAAATACAAATCATATGATAGCCATATATTATGAACATATGTGTGTGTGTGTGTCTATATATATATTGTTTCAACAAAAAATCAAAGTTATGTCCTCTACAATCAATGTTCCTTTATACAACTTTATTTCCATATGTCATTATATTCCTTACATGTTTGATGTTGCATAATAGCTTCATTTTTATGTTTGGAATGCACTAAAAGTATTTAGGAAGTTTTAGATAAGCTTTGGTCTCAATTTGGATCCTGAAAATCAAGTTTAAAAGAAAATAGGGGAGGATCACGATCATTATTGATTTGTACTAACCATGAGATAGGTGTACATTCGGTTCTATACTGGCTCACGATGGTTACCAATTTGGTACTGACCATGAGGTCCATTATGCCCTATATATTCCTAAAGGAAGATTTTCAGAATCATCTTGTATGTTATTTTAGACCTACCAAATGACATTTTGAATCAAAAAGATCTCATAAAAAGTTGTTCCACTATGTTTTTAGTTTTAGGATCATCAAAACTCACCTCATTTTCATTTCTAAATTTCAAGATATTTACAAAACACTGAGGTATGCTCCTAGTTACAAAGCAGCAAGTTGTTCCAATTTTCAAGCTAAGTTTTGAAAGGTTTAGAGGTAGATTTACACTTTTTCTTCTTTAGATAAGATATAGATATGGAAGTATAGTTTCTAACACAACTAGAATTAGTCAATTTTCTTCTCTATAACTCAAATTATAAACAAAACACTCTTATTAGGTCACACTAACTCAAAGACAGATTTTTTTTATACTACTTTGAAAATTTGTAGAATAAAATTAATGTAGAATTAGACTAACATTTCTTTATAAGAATTGTTCACATATATGCCTACTTTATCCAAAATTTGTTCTCATAGCATTTAGACCTCTATACTAGGAGTTATGTCCAAAATACTGACATTTACTCACTGTAACTGGACAGTAGCTCACATCTAACTTCAACTCAAAATTACACATACTTAAAGATATAATTAATATCTAGTTTCTCTAAAAAATTATATGTCCATATCTTAGGTGTAATTACCAACTAGAAACACCCAATTTAGAGTTGTATAACTCGAAATATGCTCTAAATATAGAAACCAGTTCCTATTAAACCAACACAAATTTTTACTTCTTTAATCTTCAATAAATAAACACATGCAAGGTATAAATCTTTTAGATCTCATCTTTATAATTATATTACCAACTCAAAATACATCCATTAAAGATTTTAACCACAATTTCACACATTAAATCCAAATGCAAAATGAGTAAAACTTCCAAAACTTTCATGTAACACCAAATCTTCCATCAAGACTTCTTTCCTCTTAACTTCTTCTTCTTATTTTCCTTGCTATATCATCCCCATGATGACATCCTTCTTCAAGCTCTCTCTACACATGCATAATGATAGAATAGAAGAGATGTTATTTGGAATAAAAATAACCAGATTGACAGGAAAGAAAAGGGATTTACAAATATTTTAGAAAGAGAAAATGCAATTCTTTTAGAAAAAGAGTGGAAAGGAAAATCTGTGTTTTTCCCTTTGTGTAGCCGACCAAGACATATAAATCCTCCAAAATCTTTATCTTCTCTCTCTTACATACAAAGCTCTTGAATCTCTAAGTGGGGGTAAAAGGACACTATGGCCCACGCGATAGGATATATGCAATTGTCTCTTTCCTGGCCCATAGCAATCAATAATTGCCCATTATAAAGGCCCTTCAAAAAGGCCCCATCTAGCCCTAAAATTGGCCTACATCCTGATTTCTAGCCCTTTTTACAAGCCCTAAACATTATAAAAAGCCTTTCGAAGACCCTCCTTCTATTATCCAACTCACCTATATCTGGCTCCAAATAAATTGAAGACCCTGGATTGCTTTTTTTAAGTTCATCTACATAGGATTCAATTATTTTAAACTCTTATTTATATTCCCCTTTCATTATTTTAAATATAATCCCTTTAGCCCTTTTGATCTTAGCTTCATTTACATTTACATTCAACTAATCCCCTACTTATTTTTACAATGTCTCGCAATTTATTTATGGATCTTCTTGGACAGTTTGCCTTAGATAATTTGCTAAAAAGTTCTTCGTGGCTCTTAGATTGCCATAACACTTAAGGCATTCATAAGCTTCATTAATAGTCTTGAGTTTAACACCACTACCTTCACTGTCCTTACTAATAAGTAAGAAAAAAGGGCATCCCTCTTCACACACATATCTTGTCCTACTTTTATCAACTTTCTTAACCTTCAAGCCAAAATCATTACAGACAGAATACATGTTCACTACTTCCCGAGCTTTTTTCATGTCCTTAAATGTCATTCCGACTTGTATATGCTTAACCAAGTTTTCTTTTGCATAACAATTATTTCTTCTTTCTCTTCTAATAATCTCAAACTCCTCATCATCAAAAAAGGAAAAGTCAACTTCACTAAGTTTATCAACATTAGTATCCCATGAATCATTTTCATCAGTCCCATCATTCACATCAACTTCATCTTCTGATCCTGTATTTCCTTCTTCAGAATTTCCATGCAAATTTGCATTTTCCCCAACTATTTCTTCTTCAATAGTACCATTTACATGTACATCTTGCTCTGCCCTTTCTTATTCATATGATGAAAGCGTTATAATAACTTCCAAAATCAATATATCAGATCCTTCATGAACATAGTTTGTTCCATTATATCTCTGCTTTCTAATGTCAAAAAATATACTTGCAAGCATTAGCAATAGAACTTAAGAGGTTCATCAACAATTAAAAACAACTTAATTACTTTGAACTCATCACATATGTGAATCAAATCTAGTAACTTTGACACATCAAAATCACTCTCAATGCTTGCATACTTATCAGTATAAAAGCCCTTTGGAATCTCAATAAAAAACAACTTGATATCTTTTTTCCCCAGTTTTCTCAATAAATATATCCTTAAGATAAAAAAAACACGGTTTATCCATGTTATAGCTTTCAATAAATGCACTTTACCACCATCATAAATTAACTCAATATCTGTTTTCCAAAATCCATTATAATATAACTTCAACCCTACAGTCTTTGTCATTTTTCCACACAACCTACATATAGCCATATTCGGTATAAAAATAAATCAATTTCTTATTTTTATTAATAATATCATCATGCATAAAACATACCCCACATATGAAAGTAAATGAATACACAATGACCAAAAATATTGAGCAATTGGCCTAAGAATTCTAAATAATCAATTAAAAAAGCAAGAAATTTACCAAAGTACAATAAAGATCAAGTGACCACAGAGATAAAACGGATAAGAATATATGTGCTTACCTTTTACCTTTCTTCACTAACCCCTTTTCCTTTGCCTTTTTTAGGGAATCTCTGGCCTTTTTCCTTCAAACAGCATTTCCAACGAAATTGGTTCACCATTCTTCCCAACAAAAAATCCTACTATCTAATATATATTTTCAGCTCAAGTCAAAGTAACAAATATTTATAGGTTTTCGATTTTAAGAAATCATAAAGGAGATCAGCATGAGTAAAAGAATAAATAGTACATGGGTAACGAGAAATGGGCAAACAAGAATGGAGATAAGGCGAGATCGATTGAGATGGAGGAGAACTCTATAGAGTCATCGAAGGAACCTATGGAGTCGTTGGAGGAACTTATAGAAGTAAATCAGAGGAGGAGGTTATAAAATAGGAAAGAGAAGAAGTTAAAACAAGAAAACAAAGAATAAAAACATGGTAAAAAAAATTAATTTCACCCCAATCTGACATGGCGCTGAGTTGGCGATAAGCTGTTGTTCATTTCAGCCACGTCAGCCAATCTCTTATGATGCATATGATACATTATCACCGCTACCTATTTACCTTATGGAACAGTAAATTAAGGGTAAATTTGTACCAATTTTTTAGGTTCAGGGGTATTTTCGCTCCAAAAAAAAGTTTAAGGGCATTATAGCTACTTTCGAAACACATTAGGGGGCATTTTAGTGCCTTATCCCTAAAATTAATGATGATAGAGCTTACATAATATTGTATGAAGGTTTATAAAAAATTCTCAACTTGATAATAAATAGATAAATAAAATTTACCTATATCCATGTGGTATACTCTGATCTAGCACAAATCCATGTAGAAAAAGAGGTCAAAATTGAGGTACTCTTTCCCATACCCACATCTGCAATAAATATTGATAACCACTAACCTTATGAGCACTCGGACATGTAGTACGACAAAGCTCCCTATACAACCATGCCAAAAAAGCCAAACCCTAACTATGATTTTCAAACTCTTAAATGCTCCAATAGAGGAAGCCACATCAAATTGATATAATTGTTCAATTGTGATGGACACAATAACCCACCAATACGATGAAATAACCATGCACAAGTAAAGTATTGAATTTGGTACTTATTAGCATTAACCGATAAAGAATTAAAATTCCTTAATGACCACATCATTTTAATTTAATGTCCATTGATAACATTTTCAGATGGCATTTGTCCTAAAAGCTGGTAATAGAGATTTTTCCAATTATATTGCAAATGATTAGTTATTGGATGCCTTATGAGGGGTAAACCAGTCAATATCTCAATATCTTATAGTCAAATAGTGGTTTCACCAACTGGGAGGTGAAATATACGTGTTTTCGGCCTCCATCTCTCTACAAGTACAGTCATCAAATTTGCATCGACATGCATTACCCCATGATACACTCCATAAAATCCTGGCAATCTCAAATATGGTATAATTCTCTGATCTATGTTTTTGTAGTGAGTCTCCACACTAACTCTTTGAGCAAACAATAAATTATGTGAAATTTGACAAATAGGAATAAATTTTCATACAGTCAAAGATGTGTTTTGTCATATGTTTATATAAATATACATATAAATAAATATACATTAATTAAATAATTAAATTATAATTAAATTGTTGCACCAAACTGCATCTGCTCGATATTTTCCTTTTGGCGTTAGAAGATCATCTACAAATGGTTTTGAATTTATGTATTGTCAATTCTGAAAATGATCCATTTTTTAAATAACCTATATTTATGATAACAAACAATAAATTATTAAATTAATAATCATAAAAAAATTTAGTGCTAATTTAACAATACAAAAATGTAACTGCATATAATATTAAAAAATTATATTATATACGTAAATTATTACTACATCAAATATTAAAATAAACATACAACAAACATAAAATTAACTATATATATTAAAGTAAAAATCTAACTACATAAAAATCTAACTATATAAAAACCTAATTTAAGCACGGTAACAAACAAAAAAAAATATCTAACTACATAAAATATTAAATAAATATATTATATGCATAAAATATTTTACTATATAAAACGTTAAAATAAATAAATAACTATAACTAGCAAAACATTAACTATATGTATTAAAATAAAATTTAACTACATAAAAATTTACCTACATAAAACTTATTTTAAGCATATGAACAAGTAAACAAAAAATCTCAATACATAAAATATTAAAATAAGTATATCATTTGCACAAACTATTTTATTACATTAAATATCAAAATAAAATATAACAAACAAAAAATTAACTACATAAAATTAACTATATATGTATTAAAATAAAAATTTAACTACATAAAAATCTAAGCATGGTAACAAACAAACAATAATCTAACTTTATAAAATATTAAAAAAAAAAACATTTTAACTACATATAAAATTTTAATCTACAAAATAAACTATACTTATATTGTTTTCGATTAATTCTTGTTATAACTAATAATTAATCATATATTTTTTAATTTACCATCAATGCATCAAATTGCACCAATATATATATATATATATATATATATATATATATATATATATATATATATATATATATATATATATATATATATATATATTTGTGTGTGTGTGAACGATAGTTATGATTTTTTATTAATATGAGATAAATATTGCATATTTAAAAAAAATTGCAATTAAAAACTTATTTTATTTTCTTCAAGTCATTGAATAACGAAAGAAATAAAGTCCACAAATGCACAATAACATATTAAAATATTATATCAAAATATTATTTAAAGAACTTTAGAACAAATTTATTTATTCATGCAAAAAAAATATATATATTGATACATTTATACAATTTTTTTATCAATAATTAATTTCTATAACTAATAAATAATTACCTACAACTTACAATTTCATTAAGAAATTTCTTCTAACACTTAGCAATAGAAGCTTGGAAGAAAGTAACGTAGAGAAGAATATAAAAGAGAAGGCAAGGCAAGGTTAAAATAAGAATGCATATAAGGTTGAAGAAGCAAATTTATACTCCATCTTTGTCTACTTCACACGTGACTGTCTGTTAGGGGGTGGGCCACCTGATTCTGCAAGAAACCCTTGCAGAATCACAGTTTTATTTCGTAGAGGTCTCTTGAGGAATCTGGCAGTCTTTTGACCTCCTCGGCAATCATGCTAGCTCCTTTTGATCCTCCTACATTGCCCCAATGTTCATCCCAATTTTTGGATTTCACAGCTCTTTCTTGTAGAAATGAGCTCCAACACACCCCAATTCTCTAAATAATTTTCAACACACCCCATTTTCCTAAATAAAAATCCAAAAAACATTATTATTAAAATATTCCCTATATTTGTTCGTATTAAATTTCTATGTAAAAAAACAATTTCACATTCAATCATTAAATTTTTTTTATTAAATCATTTCATGTTTAAAATGAATAATTTTGATGGGCGACTAACTAGAATCCACGTGTATTAAAAATTATTTTTCTCTACCACAAAAGCAGCTCTCACCCCATCTCCATGCCCTCTCTTCTCTCTTCGTCCTCATCACCAATGAATCAACCTTCTTCTTCTCTCTCATATGAATTCCAAACTCACTGCTTTTTGGTTGCTACCTCTTCCACTTCCACCCCGGCATTAATAGAGTTCAGACCACCTATTCTAGTCATGTTATTGATTGTCTAAGATTTTAATAATGCGTCACAAGTTGATAAACTTTCATTTTTTTCCATGTGATCTATACTAATAAAGGATATGGATGACAGAATATTGCCACATGGAAATTGAAAATGCTGGATGTTATTACCATAACAAACATCATTCACAGAAGCCTTGACGATCTCTACGCTTCCACTAGACACCAATATCGAAATTTTTGTCCCATTTAAAAACCACTAGAGAAACTTCTTTGTGTAAAGATTTGAGGAAATAAAGTTGTATTCCACTATATTACTTCATTGTTATAATGATGTGTATATATACAGAGTTATAAAAGAGAGACGTGAGAGAAAACTTAGGAAAGATAAGTACAAGATAATAAATTAATAAAGCTAATGTATATCCCTTAACACCCCAGGGGTCATGCACATGAAGATAGCTTTTAGGAAAGGAGAAGCAAAAAGCACCCAAAGGCTTGGTGAAAATATTTGCTAGTTGACCATCTGAGGGAAGAAAGTGAATATGCACTGTCCCATTTTCAACCAATTCTTGAACAAAATGATAGTCTAGTTCTATGTGTTTAGTCCTGGCATAGAACACGGGATTGCGACTGAGATATATGGCACCAATGTTATCACACCACATTGTAATTTTTTCATTGAGAGAGAACCCATTATCTTGCAATAAAGACTTAATCCATAATAATTCAGAGGCAGTGTTAGCTAGTGCTTTATACTCACTTTCAGTGCTTAAGCGAGCAATGGTAGGTTATTTCTTTGCTCCCTAAGATATAAGGCTATTACCCAGGAAGATCCTATAGCCCCCAGTTGACAGTTTATCATCGAGACATCCTCCCCAATCAGCATCCAAGTAGCTATGCAACTGATTTACAGGAGAAGCAACTAACAAGAGGCCATGTCTACTTGTACCTTACAGATACCATAATAGGCATTTTACTACCTTCCAATGGGTATCAGTTGGAGCATGCATGAACTAGCAAAGTTTGTTGACAGAGAAAGAAATATCTAGTCTTGTGAAGGTAAGGTACTGAAGCGCCCCAACCACTTGCCTATATTCCGTGCCATTGGAGAGAGGTATACCCATTATTTTGGATAAAGTTGGAGATGTGGCCGTTGGAGTAAGACATGATATCGCTTTCAAGAGATTGGTACGGTCCAGCAAATCTTAAATATACTTTGATTGGTGAAGAACCAGGCCATGTGGTGTATGATCCACTTTAACCCCCAAGAAATATGCCACGCACCCCAAGTCTCTAATAGGAAATTCAGCTTCCATAAGGGCAATAGTATGCTGAACCTCAACCATGAAAGTGCCTGTAACAAGAATATCATCAACATAACAAAGAACATAAGTGGAATGCCCAGTAGCTAGTTTGACAAATAGAGAGTTGTCAGCCTTTAATTTACAGAATCCCTTTGAAACCAAAAAATTGCACAACCACCTAAACCATTCCTTAGGCACTTGTTTGAGTCCATACAGGAACATGTGTAGAAGATAGACATGGTCAAGCCTTGAAGAATCTATAAAGCCTAGTGGTTGGTTCATATAGACTGTCTCTATGCCCATGAAGAAAAGCATTTGAAATGTCAAGTTAGTGGATGGACTATTTGTAAGATGAAGCTAAAGCAAGAATGGTGTGGATTGTTGTTGCTTTCACCACAGGGCTGAACGTTTCCTTGTAATCCACCCCCTGTCTTTGTGTGTATCCCTTTGCCACAAGTCTTGCCTTGTACCTATCAACAAACCCATATGTTTTTTGCTTAATCTTGAATAGCCACTTGCACTCAACGATGTTCGTAGTAGGTGGTTAAGGGACTAATACCCAAGTAGTTGTGTCTAGGAGGGCCTGAATTTCCCTTGACATAGCCTCACGCCATTCTAGAAATTTACAAGCCAATTTATATGAAGGTGATTCTATTTTTAGATAATCAATAGTAGAAACAGAATGAGTGAGTGCTAGATATTTCGGTGGCTTACGGGCTTCAGGTGGTCGAAGTGTCATGGGGTACGTCTCACACAAGATGGGTTGTGGCATGTGATTTGGAGGTGAGGAAGGATGGGTTTGAGATGGCAAAGGGACAGGTGATAAAGTCTGATTATTCAAAGTAAAGGAAGAAGGTGGGGAAGAGGATACAGGAGAGGAGCAAGATTGCATACCTGATGAGAGACTGATAAGGACCAAGATGGGTACTTGCCACATCAGCCAATGTGGAGCAATGTGCAGCTTGGGAAGAAGATCACGTGAGTGATTCTGGGCAAACGGAAAGAGGGTTTCATCAAACTGGACATGTTTTGCAATATATATTCTTTCAATTGATGGCTGAAAACAAATAAAACCTGAATGAAACTTGGACTTGCCCATATATTTTGAGGCATTAGCACACCCAAATATTTTGAGATTGGCATAGTCAGGGGATTTATGAAATAAACGAAAATAGGGAGAGGTGTTTTTAAGTGAAGGAGTGGGTAAACTATTAATTAAATCAACACTGGTTGTAACAACATAATTCCAAAACTGCAAAGGCACATTGGAGTGGGCAAGGAGATTGAGGGTGGTGTCTATGATATGGTGGATTTTTCGTTCTGAAATACCATTCTGTTCTTGGGTGTGAGGGCAGGTAAAAAAGTGAAAAATACTAGATTTGCAAATGTGGGCAGAAAGCTTTTGAAACTCTCCACCAAAATCTAAATGAAACATTTTTATCTTACAATTAAATTGACACTGAACCATTGATTCAAATTCAAGGAAGGTAGCAAAAACATCACTTTTGAACTTAATACAATAAACCTAAAAAAATCTGGTAAATTCATCAATAAAGAGAATGAAATATTTATGATTTGAAAAAGAATCAACAGGAGTTGGGCCTCATACATTTGAGTGAATGAGCACAAAGGGAGCAGTGCTGCTCCTAACAATTGGAGGTAAATTATTTTTGGTAAGTTTTCCCAAAGGACACGATGAGCACTTGGTAGTGGAAGACGAAAAAGGTAAAGAGTGTGAATGCAAAATATGAGAGGTAATGCGATTATTGTAGTGACCAAAGCGAGCATGCCAAGAATTAAACGAAACCTTCTCCCTAAGGAATGTCTACTTCAACTCGGTCGGTAGCCTGTATAAATCTCCATCACTCGGGCCTTTCAAGAGGATGTCCTTCGTCACCTGATCCTTGATTAAAAAATGAGAAGGCCAAAATTCAAAAAATCGTTGACTATCTTTAGTGAAATTTTGAACAAACAATAAGGATTTAGTAAGTCTAGGAATAAAAAGAACGTCATTGAGTCGAAAAGTGAAGTAGAATGAAGTACCAGTGTGCATGATGGGCATACCTTGACCATTACCTACTCTTATAGTATCTTGACCATAAAATGGCGCCATGGTGTGAAGTTGAGTAGGATCAGCGATCATATGGTAAGTTGCCCCTGTGTCAGGATAACATGGTCGAGCAAGAATGGGAGCCAGGGGAGTTGGTGAATAAAAGGAAGAGTGCGAAAGAGTCGCACTAGGACTTTGTGACCAAGCAATGTTTGCTTACCGGCCATATGCTCCTCCAGAATTGAAGGAATTCAAATTATAAGCAGAAGAGGTGGACATGTGTGGTTCATACCTACATCTACACCAATCAGCAGTGTGATTACGAAGGTTGCAGATTTGATATGGACCACGTTGCCGACGGTGGTTTGAAGTTTTATTTCCTTTTGGGTTGGTATTGTGGAACGGGATTGGGTTTGTTGGAGCATGAGCAAGAAGGGCAGATGGTGGTTTCTAAAGGCTTTTTAGCAGTACCTCATGAGCAACCAAATGACCATATAGTTGATAAAAAAAGATGCAGGTGGAGACTGAAGAGCAATAGTAGTGATGACATAGTGATATTTAGTTCCAAGATTGCAAAAAATGATGGCATTGAATTGTGCTATGGAAATAGGTGCACCGGTAGAAGCAAGTTCATCAGCAAGCGATTTGGCACATTGTAAATAAATAGCAACACTAGCATCTGTTTTCTTGAGCTCCTGCAATTTAATGTGTATTTGTAGCTAGCGATTTTAAGAGATAAAACCAAATACATTTGCCAAAGCTTGCCAAGCATCATAAGCGGTCTCCATACCTACAACATAAGTAAAAACTTTTTCTGTTAGAGAAGCAAAAAGCCATGTTAAGATAATTTGATCTTTCTTAAACCAAGCTTTATATTTGGGATTGGGAATAGATGTGTTCGGATCAGTTGAAGAAGGAATGGTGGTGGGGGGTTTTGGACTGGATCCATCTATATGGCCCATGAGATGATGGCAGTGGAGTATAGGTAGGAATTAAGTTTTCCAAATTATATAGTTGGTATGGTTTAGTTTGATGGTAAAGGCATGGTTGGTTGAAAATGGTTGGGAATTTTGAGAGGTCAAATTATTTGACATGCTTGTGCTTATGATTGAGGAAGACGTGGTAGGGAGAGTTGCTGATGGTGATGAGGAAGTTGAGGATATGGAGAGGTCTAGGTTAGCTTTGATACCATGTAAAGTGTTAAGGAAATAAAGTTGTATTCCACTATGTTACTTCACTGTTACAATGATGTGTATATATACAGAGTTGTATAAGAGAGACGTGAGAGAAAACTTAGAAAAGATAAGTACAAGATAATAAATTAATAAAGCTAATGTATATCCCTTAACACTTTGTACAGTAAATATCATTCCTTCACTCCGAATAATTCGGAAATAAGCTTCAATTAAACATATTAAATCCACAATTATAAGAAGCAGTGTTTTGTACAAAATTGCAATAGCAACAAAGTTTAAAAACTAAAGGTCAAGTTAGAACGACATTCGTAATAAGAGAATAATTAAAAATGCTAAGATAGAAGAATACCTACATTGTAGCCCCTATTTATAGAGATGGAAATCCTATTCTAGGTAGGATTTGGTTTCCTTATTCGAATAGTTTCCTATTGTACGTAGAGAACCTATTTAGGAAAATTTACTCATTAAGTAGGAGAGTAAATATAATATCCTGAATAGAACTGTTTCCTTTTCAGGTAACTTATTTTTCTAACCCAATACAAATTCTGAAAATAATCAACCAACAATTATACCAAGCCACGAGCTCGGATCCAAAGATTCTCTCAACAAACCAAACTGTCCAAGAAGTTTGATTATGTAGCTCGGTTATTAATATATATTGTCAAAGAGTTCAAAATAAAAATTAGAAAAAATAAATAATCATTAAGAGAGAGAGAGAAAGAGTATAAGGTACAGTTAAAACCAAGCCAAGAAAACACCAAAATGACATTTTCAAATAAGAGGTTAAATGCTTACATTCAATTTTTTAAAAGGCAAACTTCTTTTAAAGTTGCTGTTTATTAAGTACTTGAAACAACATAGAGAACATGATTTTCATTCAGGAGTGTTCATTCAGTAATTTGATTATGATAGATATCGCAAGCACCATTGGATATGAAAGTGAAAAAAATCCAACCATTAAAATTATATAATTTTTTATTATTTCAACATTTGCAATACATATCTCATTAACTCTAATTTCTCATTTTTCCAATAACTCATAATTTCAAAAATCGTTTTACCACCACATTTTCTGGCAATTCATGTTACAGGTACAAAAAAAAAAATTCATTGAAAATAAAATACACATAATCAACCTCCTCGTAAACATATTCGAATTTGAAAATTTCTTTTAAATCATATCACAAAAATATTTTAGATTAGTACCATTAAAGACTCCATTAACATTGATTTTTTCAAATACTAATTACTAACCAATCAATTACAATCAGTTAATTAGTTTATAGGTTTCAATTTTTTTAATTTGATTAATTAATATTTTTCGGTTAACCACTGCGTTTATATATAATTATAAAAAAATTAAAATTTTCTACTTTAATTTTTACCAAACATGATTTAGTACGTATTCAAACAATCAAAATGTTCAAAATATTCGAATATTAAAATTACCAACCTAACATACAATGTTCAACAAAAATCTTAGAAAGGGGAAAATGGCTTACAATCACAAAAAAGAGAATGTCGAGCTAATTGAGTATTTGCTGGTTAAAAAATCAAATGCGGATCTTTAGATATAATACAGTAAATAAACTGTATCTAATCATGGACCAAAAATAAAAAGATTAACAAAAATTTAACAATAACATAGCATATATCAATTCTTTCAATTTTACAAGAACATAGCATGCAATGAAACTAAGAAAATTGAAATCAATTAAACCACAAAAAAAAAAAAAATCCAACTTGTAATCCAATGCAACAGTTTTGTAAAAGAGATAAGATTGGAAATTGATTACCCACAATGGATGGTGGCGAGAGGTAAGGGAGCCCGTCAAATAGTGAGAGACGAGGGAGACCGATGGACAACGAGAAGTGAAGGAGACCGGCAGATGGTGAGAGAGACCAACAAGAGGCCAGGGAGAGCAACGAGAGCTTAGGGGTACTAGCTAGAAGCAAAGGAGAGCGGCAATAGACAAGACGAACAATAGCAAGTAGAGGGCAGAAGTGGACGGCAAGTGAGAGAGAAAGGAGGACAACAACATGTGAAGGAGATAGGAGAATGGAGGATGACAACACGTGAAAGAGAGAGGCGGACGGCGAAAGAGGTGAAAGAGAAAAAATATTAGGCTTTTTTAAAATTTAAGAGTGTGTAAACCAGTGAACTAACAGAAAATGAAACCGGTAACTGAAATTTATATATTATAAATCGAAACCGATTAAACCAGTTCGATTAAAAAAAAAAACAATTCAATATTGGACCGATTTTTCAGTTACCCAATTTGAAACTAAAACCTAATTTAGGCATTTTCATTGGATAATTGGAGAGCAACAGAAATTACAAATTTACAGCCATAGTACCATTGCTCCAACCAAAAGCAAATCATACTAAAACCTAAACAAATAGAAATTAAAACCTAATTTACTAAAACCTTAACAAATAGAAATTAAAGCCTAATTTAGGCATTTTCATTGGATAATTGGAGAGCAACAAAAATAACAAATTTACAACATTCCATTGAAGAACATTTTCCACGGTTTTACGAGATCATCACAATGTAACTGCGAAACAAATGATGCATACAAAATCGAAAGTGCCATGCTTCCAAATCACTCTGTACTCATGCATATACATCATTTTCCCAAATCACTCGATCTGTACTCATGCATATACATCATTTTCATTATCTGTACAAAAATGCATAAAAAGAATGGGAACAAATGCAGAGGTTGACTTTTCGATAACAAATTAATGTATTTTGAATAAGTCTACTAGGAGCTTTCATCCTAATATGCTCTTCAAGATCCTCTTAAAACGAACATTTTAGCTCATAATTTTCAAAGAACTTAGAGCCGCTGGACTCAACTTCATTTTGCTAGATTGAGAAGTTTTTTCTACTTATTTACAGTACATCGAAGAAAGAAGAGAGATAAAAAGTCAAATTTTAATTGAAATAGAAGAAAGAGAGAACCGGTTAAATCCTTTTGCCTTGTTACATGTAATCCAAAGGTGCCTAACTTATAATCAGGTAAGAACTACAATCAAATAAGAGGAATTTTTTTGCATATTGTGACTCCATGTTAAAATATTCATATCTTAATTTTAATTTTTAAAGATATAGATAATTAAATTTTTTCCTTTTGAAATCTTTTGTTTTTTTTTAAAAATAAACTAGAAATGCTCGAAAATATTAAAATAATTTTATTTTCTTTTCATCTCAACCTTTTTAAGGATAACAAATGCTACCTAAATATAAAAAATGTTTTCTTAAAAATTTTTTTAATAAATTGAAAAAAAAAATCAATAATTACCTAAATATGCGTTCAAAAAAATGACTTACAGAGTGTAATAATAACAATAATAGTTGCTGAACAATGCATACCATCAAACCCATACATGTGAAAGACAACAAATGCATGCTAGAGCAGTAACTCCAGATTCCATTGTGAAAATTAATAGCAAAACCCGTCAGGTTCAATAAGCTAACTCACTTCAGGTTCAAGAATTCTCTTTTTACTTTCCGAAATTTGCAAAATCTTTGGAAATCTTTTGCATAGGCAGATAACTATGAAAAAAAAAAAATTTCCATACTTTTATACCCTGCTCAACCTGGTTGAATGCCTCTGTAACCACATTACAAAATAAGTACATCATATGGAAAATGATTTTTAAAGGTTAATCATATTTAAGTTGCCCGTTCTCCTCAAGAGACGAGGATAGCATACCTTACATTTTTCACAGAAAATTTGCCAATTAGAAACATTGTTAGGCACAAAACCATTGTATATCCAGCACTCTAGCATTGAATTTCATGAGGGTAAGCACGTATTCCATGTACGCTGCACCTGAACACAGATTCACCAAATCATAGAAATATCAATGAGGCAACCTACTCATTTACACAGCTCGCACGTTGTTAAACATGCATCTTCTTCAATCAGCGTGGTGGGTAGCTATTTTGGGAAAACTAATGTTTGGTTTCCATCTTTAAGTTTTAATTACTATTATGTGAACTCACAAAACACATTCCTTATATAAAGTTGGAAATACTTCTACAGAATCACAATATACAAGTAACAAAATCATTTAGTCTCTAGTTTAAATTGAAGTTTGGAGGGAAAAAAATCAGAATTTAATGCATCTTTGAGAAGTCCGAAAATGCAAGTATTTAATGCAACAACAATCTTCCTGTTGGGAAAAATACAAGATTGCTTAGGATTCAAAAAAAAAAAAAGTTAAGAAAAATAATTAAAATAAAACTAAAAATTGCATTAAAACTAAAAATTTATAGACTGTCTGCTAACAATACAGACCTCAATTTAGGTTCTGATCAGGTTGGTTTTTGGATCCAAAAACGATAAAATAAAGTTCACTGAAAATTGCTAAAATTAGAATGATTATAATGGACACCCTAAAATGAAAAGTCACCAAAATCTCAAAATCAAGACCAATTTATTGAAAACATGGAAATTAACTAAATTAAACAAGAGAATGGTTAGGAAATTAGTTCTTAATTTTAAATATCAAACGAGACTCCTTTCATATATGAACTCTACTCCACAAGGTTAATCATCAATCTAAGACAATTCAACAGGAAGCCTTCAAATATTGATTAAACAATATAAAGAAATAGCTACACGTTATTTTTGCTGAAAATAAGAAGCTCCTTCACAACCTCAGACCCATCCACTTTGATTTTTAAAGAGTTCTATAAACCCATTAAAGGGCTTTTATTCTTTTAATTTTTTCTCTTTCATAATATAAAAATTATGAATTTTCTTTTTCTGTATAAACATGTTCAAAAAAATATTAAATTATTTTTATTCAGCGGGCTCAATTTAGAAGATTTTAATGGGTTAATTTGGAAAAAAAATGCAAATTAGTATGGTAATTTTTTTTCCTTTATTGACACCACAGCGAGCTGTGGCTTCATTTTTTTTTTGGTTAAACTATAATTCAAATGAATGTTATCTCTTCACAATTTATTCCTGACACAAGTTCTGTAGAATCTTTTGATTCTTGAACTGATTTGATAGAATTGAAACAAATTCCGACAAAAAAGAAAGATGAGATATGAAAATGCAGAAAATTGCATTCAAAGCATAAATGCTAGGGGGAACAAAAAAAATCCAAAATATGATTAACCATAAAATCGATATGAAATCGAACCGATTTTATAATTAACCGATCTGATAAATTCGGTTACAATTTTTAATATTTATATTTTTAATTTTTAGTTATAGTTTAAATTTTTAAATACCGGTTAACCGTTAATTTACGGTTAATCAGTTTCATACCTTAATTTTTTATATTTTTCTATAAAATTTATATAATACTTTAAACTAAATTTATATTATGCCATTCTTTAATTATATAGTAATATTTATATATAATATCCGATCAACTTTTAAATATATTACTTATTTATCATATATTGATATTTATATTTTATTTAATAATATTTAATTTCATTTTCTTATATTTTAAAGTCTATATTATAATATTATTTAAAATTTTATTTGACTTAAAATTAAACATATTAATTTTCAATAAAAATCTATTTTATAATATTAGTTATTAATTTATAAAATATGAATTTTAACTAGTAAATTATATTAATTTTGCGATTTTTATTTTAAATTACTTTAAACATTTAAAATTAAATTAAATTTTATCTAATTTTTTAAAATTTTATATTATAAATTTTAATGGCTAACCTCAAAATAGTAATTAGTCAAACCAAAAAATCGAAACCGACAGGTTGATTAACCAAATATAACAAACTAACTAATTATTAGTGATTTTAACAAATCAATATTAATGAACGGATTATTTTTTTTTCTCATAAAGCGGTTAACGGGTCCATCCTCAACCCTAATAAATGCCAATCAGGATATCCAATTTACTATTTAATTATAAAAAATCCAGTTTCCTTTTTAGAAAACTTGAAACAAAACTTATAATACCACAAAAACAATCCAGTTTCTGATTATAGTTTATAATACAATAGAGAACCTTTTGACTCATACCACAAAAGCTTGTCATCAAAATTCATTCTCCTTACATACTAGAAGGAGAACTAGATGAAAAGAAGAAAAAGAGACTTACCCATGCAAGGGGCCATTCCAACTCCAAGAGCTTAACATTTAATTGCATTTACACAATAGCCATTCTCCAGAGAAAGCTAGAAATGCATAGAAATCAGTTCTTCAATGCCACATTGTCTAACACGAATGACCATGGATTGATTAACAGTTCCAGAAATGTCACAACACTGTCGGCGAGGAACCTTCACCTAAAATAACAGTGCATCACCAATCAAAAGGTAACATGAGCAAAAAATAAAATAAAATACTGAACAAATACAAGTAAATACCAAGCTTCCTTTAACATAGGTTGTCAAACAACTTAATTCAATACCTGTTCTTTATCAGGTTTTAATTTATGGGAAAATACTCCGATATGCACCAGATTCTTTATGGCTTCAGCTCTAGAGCAATAACCAATATTGTGCCTGGTGTAATTGCTCCAGACTCCAACATCAGTAGATGTAATACTTTCCATAAAGAAGACAATAGGCCTTTTACATGGATCTCTAGGATAGTCTCTCCAATTAAACATGTAACGGCTGGAGTTCACATTCACACTTCGCCTCCATGGTCTAAAGGTTCTCTGTAGAGATAGGAGATCAGGAAGAAGTTCATTGCCTTCGTATACCTGAATAGAATAACCCCATGCAACTGAAATAGTCAATAAGTTTGCACGGTCATAGCATACAATTTGCTGCAAAATCCTTGCAGGATCAGAATCAGCTGCTTTGAAAAGGTGTTCTGCAGCTTGAGTCTTGCTCATATTAGGAAAGAGTGGGTCTGCAGCATCCAGATGATGAAGAGATACTAGTAGAGACAATGGATGCGCTGAAAGCATGCCAAATAAATTTCCACGCATATCAACCTAGAAGAGATCAAGATAAATGAGTAAATCACCAAGAGTCATAATTCCATCTCATAAAGTACAAAATACCTACCTTGTATAGTTTAGGAAAAGAAAAACTAATCTAACTCTCATCTTAGGAATTAGAGCAGAGTAATAAAATAAAGAACATCTCATCGCAATGGTAGTTTTTGTGTCATGCAACTCAATCAATACCTGGCAACAAAAGATCAGCTATTCAAGCTGCAACATCGATTCCTCCAATACTTCTATTGTAACAATTAAAACGCTTGCAAAGAAGCAAAATAATCACATTCACACCAGAATAAGGAAAGAAAGTGTCTTTAATAATTATAAATTATAAATAAAAGCAACGTAGCAATATGATGCTCAAATCTTTTTTCCCCACAGCAGAGAACCTTGTACACAGGGAATGCCCGCTTCGAAGAATAAAAAATAGAGTGTATAAAGCAACTCAATTTACGGGAAGCACCAGAAAACTTCGTCAGTAAATCTCAAGAAACTTGATATTCTGTCTTACTCCACCATGTGCTTGGTTGAAAAGAAAAATGCTATGTAAAAGTGCTGCACGGGTAAATTAAACATTTCCTCAACCTTCACCTCCCTAAAACCAAGTTCGGCAAAATCAGAAGTAGGGAAAAGCAAATAAAATCTAAAACTGTGCCGAAAATGCAACGATGCAGAGGCCACACTTCCGTCGAAGCCTATAAAATTTTACTTGTCCAAACCGTTGGTTAACGAAATTCTCCTAAAATAATCAATGTCATTGTGATCCTAGAAATACTTATCCATCAAAAAGAGCTAGCTCAATCAACTAAAAAATGATTATCAACTCAACAGATGGAGATAGAAAAAAGGCATATACCTGATGGAACCCACTTTCATGACTCAACCCAACACCCAATTCTGCCAAGCAAGAGTAAACCCTACCATCACTGCCATACAAATGGGCATATCGCATCAAACAAGAGTCCAAAACCCTAGCCAAAACCCTACCCAATGAATAACTGATAGCAAAACCTCCACCACCATAAGCCATATCAAATGAATACTTCAAATTCTGCTCATAACTCTCTGAATTGCTCCCAATATAATACCACTGATTATGATCATACTTGGACAGCGTTTGTACCAAATTCTCCACGAAGAAAACCGTATCATCGTCCCCAAATACAAACCACCGCACATTCTTCTGTTCAAGATCGACGGCCTCCTTCACCAAACGCGCCACCCGAATCGCCGACCTGAGGCCACCCTTGAAGGTGTAAGGGATTCGAGAGGTGTCTTTGGAGAGGATCACAGGAGGAAGAGTGCAGTCACCAGAAAGGGATGAGTTGCGGTCAAGGAAAGCAAAAGCGCGAGTGGAATTGGCATTGTACCAGAGGGAGAGGTAAGATTTCCGGCGAGTGAAGGAAGAGGAGGAGGAGGCGATGGAGAAGAGAAGATGACTGCGATTGGTAGGATTGGAAACTGAAGAGACGGAGGCGGGGAAGGAAACGGCGGAGGACGGTGGAGAAGGAGCACGGAGGAGGAGGTGAAGGATAAACAGAAGAGAAAAAGCTAAAAGGACGTCTTTGAGGCGTGAAGGGGTTACAATTAGGGTTTTAGGAGTGGAAGAAAGTGGCATCCTAGTGGAATTATGGAAATTTGAAGAGGGTTTTCTTCTGTTCCTGTTCTGAAACATACCATTTCGGGTTGAATCTGCAGGTTACTTTCTTTTTTTTTTTCCTTTTTTTGAACTGAAAATTTGTGGGATGAGATATAATATGCGCTAGTCTAGACTGTTCGATCGTGTACCCGATGTCACTGTTAAAATGCTCGACCATGTAGGCGATCTTACTGTTAAAATACGCGCGGAACACGTGAATCTGCACACTGAAATTTAATATTATTTAGGTTACAATAGAGATGATCATAGGACGAAGATTTTTCAGCTTCTGTAGGCATTTATTCTATTCGGAATAAAAAATTTTTGAAATTTTTTTCTATGAGAATAAGGGAAAAAAAATTCCGTCATAAAATCGGGAGTGAGGACGAAAAATAGGATATCCATCCCGAGGAGATCTCCGTCCAACAAAAAATAATTTTTTTTTATTTTAAAATATAATATTTTATAAATAATTAAAATAAAATTACAATATAATTTAATTTTATAATTATTAAGTTTTAAATTATATTTAATTTTAAATTTTATGAATGGTTAAAATTTATATTAATTTAAATTATTATTAATTTTAAATTTTTTATTTATTAAATATTATATTTTAATTTTAATTATTTATAAAATATTATATTTTAAAATTAAAAAAATTTTGCGAAACGAAGATGAAAAAATTTTCTTTTCAATATTGATGGTAGAAGCAGGAGCAAAAAATCTCTGCCACTGATAAAAAAGTGAGTAGAAGTGAATTTTTCGATTCCATCCCGTCCGATGATCACTACTAGGTGACATCTATAAATCCAGTGCCACCTTCTATAATGGGATATTGCCACGAAGAAGAAGATTCGTTTTTTTTTTTTTCAAATAAAATAATGAAGCGAGATTGAAAGAGGTACGTTTTGTGTATTGTTGAAATCGGCCCGTGGAAGATTGATGAGGATTATTAATGGTATTTTGCGTTTAGAGTCGGGGTAGGGTTTGTACGCCCGATACGGTTCTAATATAATAAATTAGAATAGTTAATAAAAAAAATTTAATTAGTTATTTTATAATTTATGATGGATATAAGTAAGATTCGAATTTAACACTTTGAATAGCGCTGAGCTCAATCAAAGCATAAAATATATAATTTTTTTTAATAAATATTGATATTTATTTAATGCAATTTAATTTATCATTATATTTGAATTTTATTTTTTTTATTTTTCTCGATATTTTTATGAATGTGATTTGATTATAAATTTATTATTTACATTTATTTTAATTTTATATTGATTTTCTATTTAAAAAAAATTGATTAACGAGTATTTAAATTGGTACTGAATAATATATGAAATTTAATAATCAGATTTAAAATAGATTTGAGTATTTTAACCAAATGAATTCCGTTATATATATGAAAATATTTGCAGGCACGCTAATAGTTTTAACCGCATATTAATAATTAGGGTTTTCTACATAAATACAACAAAAAAAAAATCATAAATTCACCCGTGCTTTTTCAGCTTATTATAAAACCAAATTTTAAATTTCTCTTTTTATAACTACTATTTTTCTAAATTTTCTCTTTTAAATATACTCAAAACGAATTTTTCTAAATTTCTTGTTTCATAATTACAATTTAAAATTATTTTTCTCTCAAAACTTAAAATTATGATCATTCTCATCGACTGGTATTTATAACTTCAAATCATTTACAAATATTATAAGCCAACTATTTCCCCTATGATTATTTCTCACACATCGGGACTTTAAATCTTTTTGATTTCATAAGAATTTCAGCTTTCTTTAAGTTAATGATTAATGTAGGTTTTATCATCTTTCTACGATCAAAAAAATATGCAATTTCTGCTAATTTTCTCCTCTTCTTCTGTTTAGCTAAATCTCGAAACAATAGCATTTGGTTAAAATTGAATATATAGAATACATATTTTGCGATATGTTTTTATCTATTTTTTGGATTCCAAAACTTAAAATTCCTTCTAATTTACTCTTGTTTCTTTAATTTGTTAATTTCTACATGAAAAATAGTTTGATAAACTCAATAAATTGTGTTTTAAGTGTTGTGAAAATTGAAAACAATCATATTAATTTTGCTGTAAAATTGAATAAGTTTCACTTAAAAATAATTAATCATACTCAATATTAAGTTGTGACAAAACCAAATAAAATGTTTGAGTTTTAGAAAAAAAAAAAAGATACAATGTATTAAGTTATAACAAAATTGAAGACAATGTATTCAGTTTTGACAAACTCAATATACTAGAAAAACTAGATATATTGTGTTATATATTAGACAATACAATTTATTAACTTTGAAATTAAAAAGTATTAACATTTATAAAATGTATTAAATTATGACAAAACTACAGTGCATTAAGTTTTTAAAAACTCAAAGCACTATATTAAGTTATACACATATTTAATACATTGTATTCAGTTTTATCAAACATAATACATTGTATTAAGTTATAATCGAATTCATATTGAATACACTTGATTAGGTTTTCACCAAAGCACAATACACTGCATTACATTTTAGAAAACTAAATACAAAAGTATTAATTTATGACAAATCTGAATACAATGTATTCAATTTTAACAAACTCAATACACTGTATTCAATTATACATTGTATTCAGTTTTGTCAAATATAATACAATGTATTAAGTTATTCTCAATTTCCAATTGCATATAATGTATTCAGTTTTGTCAAAACATAATACACTATGTTAAGTTATACTCAAATTGTATATAGTGTATTCAATTTTATCAAAATGTAATACACATATTAAGTTATACTCAAATCATATATAGTGTATTCAATTTTGTCAAAACATAATACACATATTAAGTTTATGGTCAAATATTTAAAAAACTGTAGACTTATGCACAGAGTTAATATACTATATTTACTTTTCTGAGTTCAATTTAAATATTTTGTTAAAATTAATTCTCTGATTTATTTACCATTCATATGCAAGCAAATGGGCATGATAGCAATATTAATTTAGCACAAGGGCACTGGAATGTGAATCAAGAAGTTGAGAATTTTGAAGTGAAAGGGATTTTAGTTCCATCAACTTGTAACTTCCAATAGCTATCTAAAATAACATCAAAACAAATTAATATTAATATAGAATATGACATCATTGATATAAAGTACAAAATAAAATTGGGATATCTACCACTAAAAGTTGATGACGACATGTCCCTTCTATACACACTGTGACACGAGATAGCCTAGATTAGGGTTACTTGATAATAAGAAAATAGCATATTACTAACAACAAATTCGAATCTCGAAGCTCCAATTGTGAATTTCTCACATTTTTCTCCAAGATTTTATGACTCTTTCAAGTGTTTTGACAAAAAAAATGAAAAACCCCTATTTTTGGCCTTTAGAGGTAACAAATGGTCACTTGTCACATAGAAAATGCTCGTTCCTGGCCTTCTCTCTCCTATCTAGGTCAGATCAGGTGTATTTTGGTAATTTTGGGATTTTTACCTGAAGGATGCCCGTTTATGTGTCTTTTTCCAAATTTTCCACGTTTTTGAAAATTTAAATTGAAAAGATTGTTTTAAGGATTTTTATCCGGATTTGATGGGGGGATATCTCCAGATTTCCTAAGGTAGAGTTGGAATCCAACTCCAACTCTACCCTAGGTATAAAAGCAAATATTTTTAGGGTTTCCAATGGGCAATCACTTTTGAATATAGAGGCATTCTTAAAGAGGAAGAAAGGAGACAATTTCTCTCTCTAGGAAGATTTCTCCTCTAACAATATTTTGATCCAAACACACATACACAATAAATAATCATTTGATTTTCTAAAAAATATAAAGCATAATCGGAGTGGATATCTGGACTACAAGGAATTTAAAGTTAGAATATCTCCCGAGGATAATATTATAGGCTCTCATTTTTGCTTTCTCTGTAACACCCTGAAATTTCATATGTTATGCATAGTATGTTTTAGAGCATGCACAGTAACATTAGGACTGTTATCAGAGTAATTGAACTAGTATAATATAGAAAAAATTACAGTGGCTCAAAAGTTAAGCATGCTCACCCCTGACCAATTAGGGGATGGGTGACCAAACTGAAAAGTAGAGTTAAGCATTTGATGAAAAATTATGAGTTAAATGGAGTTCATTATATAATTTGAGAAGAAACTTAGCTTAAATAGGTTCCTGAATCGAGCAGAGAAGTAATTTCTCGATTACCGTAAAAAGATTAACCAAAAGTTTGGCCAAGCTCCAGGATATTCTCAAGAGCTCCAAAAAAATATTCAAATCACATAAATTCATTATTAATATCATAAATAACCTATTAAAAGTGAAAAAATAAATTTTTAGATAATTTCGGAATTTCGGGTTTTGAATTGGCTGAATTTACCTCTAGAGCCAGAATTATACCAAAATGATATCAAAATGAGTTAAAATTTTAAAAACATGATCCTACATATACTATTGCATGTTGGACAAAATTTTAGAGCATTCTGACAAGCAGACCATCGATTTCAGAAAAATGATCAAAAATCGAGATCAAGTCAATTAATGGGCTTACTTGCCATATTTTAAATATTTAAGGATATGGAGATCATTATAAATAAGCCATGATCACCTACAAGCAGTACCACAATTGAAATATATGTAGAAATCAAGAAAATGGTGATAAGTAGTTTAAAAATAAGCCATTAGATCAAATAGTACATGGAGAAATTTGGGCTTTATATTTGATGGACTTAAAGATAATATATAGGGGTCTAGAATCATCTATAATTCTACTCTAAATTCTGTAAACTTCCCCTTCTTCTCTTGGAAAATCCGAACCTCCCATTTTCTTGCCAATTTCCACCATTTTCTTCATTTCTTCTTCCTCCTACCAAATCTCCACCCCAAATTTTTACCACATACTCCTAAGATCATCCTTTAAACCTTATAAGTCAGATTTCATCAAGGAAAAGCTTGGATTTGGAGTTATTTTAAAGAGAGAGAATTGACCTAATTAGGTAACATCTTGTGTTTTTGTCAGAATTAGTTGAGGAATTTATTATGAACTTATAGAGAATGATTATGAGAGTTAGCTAGTATCTTTTAATTGCTTTAATTCATGGTTGAAACTTACTATTTTCTCTTTTTAAAATTCAGCCTAAAGAGGAAGAAAAAAGAAAAGACAAAGGCAAGGAGAAAGAAGGAGAGGAGAAGGAAGATTAGGCTATTCTCAAGCTAATATAAGGTTAGTGGATACAATTTACACTCAATTTCATTTACTTTAGTGAAATTTACACAAATTTTACATTATGTAACTAGGTGAACCTATTTAGAAATGAGAAATAATTCAACCTAACATGATAAAATGAAGATTTAAGATGATTTGAGTATAAGTTGATGAAGAAAACAAAGTGGAACTTAATGGTGTTTAGTGGGCCGAATTATGTACTAAAAGAAAATGTGAGCTAACTTGATAATAAATGACATATTTAATGTAAAATACATAATATTATCGGTGGAGAATATAGTAGCATTAATTAGAGTGAAAAATGTTAAGTGTACATAATTAATCATAATGGAACATAATGATGAAAGTTAAGAAAACTTAGAAATTATAAGACAATTTGAACATGTATGGTTATATAATTGCTTAGAATGACATTTGAGGCATAATTGGTATGCAAATGAAGAAAGAAACAAATGGCATGTGGTAGTTCCTATTGAGGCTAAATGGTGTTTGTATGTATATTATTATGTTCTCTTCATTTTCACATGATATTTAATGTATTTATAATGAATATATAATGATTAAGTATAATTGGATACAATATGAGCATGTAGTGCTTGTGACATAATATGTGATTAGTGAGAAAAAACTTATGAAAATATGACATAAGTTATAAAATGTGGTTGCTTTTAGTGTACAGTGGATAGTCCGAGACCTTAGGATATGATGGCTAGCCATAGGGATACATATACCACGGTAGTATCACAAGATTTGTTGTAAGGTATACATATTGGATAGCAAACACACATAATTGCAGTGGAGTAGTAGTATCATGGCAAGTGGTCCCTCCACCCATACTGGAGTAGTCGGATCACGATAAGTGATCCCTCCAGTCCACTAATAGCATTGGAGTCCTCATCCTGTATATTTGATTCGAGGATTTCTACTGGTCACATTAGGGGCAAAATTGTAAATTTGATGAAAAATTAAGGACTAAGTGCCAAATTATGTTGAAATAATGTTAAAGATGAAATAAAATAATAAATAAGGTGAAATATGGAGTTAAATGGGCTAAAAGGGTAAAAATGTAATTACGCAGGAAAACAGGATTAAAATGGTAATTTGACATCAAAATATGATTAAAAGAGTTAGATTAGTTAAATAAGTGAAAAAGGGCAAAATGATAATTAAAAAGGAGTTCAGGGACTAAAACATAATTTGCTAGCTTATAAGTAGCATAAAGACTAAACTGATAATTTACCATCTAAAATAAAATACAAGTCTAAGGAAACAAAAATAACCAAAATTGGAGTTAAATAGGGTAAAATATAAAGAAAAAGGAATCCAAGAACTAAACTGTAATTTTCCACAAGGTTAAGAAAATTTATTAAATTGAATAAAGAAATTAATTGTAAATTTAATTAAACGGTAATTTAAAAGAAAATAAAATTTTAAATCTAAACCAATGTGGCAAATATAACACTAAGGGTATAATCGTAATTTTTCATAAAGTGATTAGTAGGTGAAATTTTATGTAAATGTATCCACCACTAGACAACAAAGTTGCTTAGCGCATGGTTTGTTTTGATTGCGCGCAGGGACAGGTTAAAGAGAAGGTAGCAAAGGAGTGCAAGTGGCATGTACATATGAAGACTTTTAAACTTGTGATTCTATGCATATATGTGTATTGCGCAATGTAACTGGATATTGTATTTTAGACTTGTTGTGTAAAGTATGGCATGTAATGAATATTAAATGTTATTGAATGTGATGAAATGTGTGATGTGAATACTGTGTTGCGTTGATGAGTTATGATTGATAATAGAAGTGCAATATATGGAATTGGAGTATTGGAGGTGGAGATTACCATTTTGGGAGTGTAAATTTGAGCAATTGGAAGTTTGGATAGTATAAATTATAAGTCATTATGCTGCCAAAAATTTTACCAAATGAATAGTAACCTAGCGACCTTAAGTAGATGTAAGGATTGAAATGTCAAATTAAGTCGCCAATCCATTACCTAATTTGGACCACGTATTACTCTCATGTTTTGGTAATTCTAATAGTATCTTTTGACCTATATCAATATAGTTGGACATAAGGTGTCACATTCTCTCTTTTGAAAAATTGCCATGCATAATCATGTTAATGGTTGTTAAAATAATTATGTTTAAATGATGTGTTTTATTGATTTGCATGCTTAAAATGTGATGAGATGTAAATCTGGATTAATATATACGATAATAGCATGATTAGATAAAAAGGTTTCCTCCATTGTTATATAACTATAAGCTTTATTTTTATTTTGTAATTCTGGAATTTCATAAGCTTTAGTGTGTTTTGTGCATGATTTAAGGTTATAACAATATTTTAGCCTATGTTAAGACCTAATAATTGCATATTTAGGGCTAAGTATGATTTTGCATGATTGTTGGTGTAAATTTTTGCATTCTATTATGTCCAGCGAGTGACAGATGGGAAAAAGCCTCCACAAATGCCCATTTATCAAAGCGACAGACGGGACATCGTAGGGTTTTTTCTTATCCTATCTTTCGTGTAGTTGTAGGTGTCTATCACCCTTCCAGGGGCATCTGTGGCTTTTGTTTAGGCATTTTTACATGTATTTCATGCATTTTATAGTATTTGCATTATTTATTTGTTCCCTATAATATTTATGCATCATTCTGTATGACATTCAATTTTCTATGTATTTCTCTTTTGTACTGTCTAATTAAATAAACAATTCTCTTTTTCTGTATTTTTATTATTGATTTTGTACAATGCTAATTTAACATGTTTGCGGTTTTATGAGTATGTAAATTCTTTCGCCTTCGGGAAATTTTATGAGGTTTTTGCATTGGCAATCGTGCACCCGATTGGATGATTACCGTCAGCCCATTCGGTTACTTTGTTTAATCATTCCCTTTCTTATTTTATTTATTTATTATTTTAGTTTATCATTTTTATGTGTTTATTATTTATTTCATTTTTTGTTCATTTATTTATTTTGGTATTTTGGATGTATTTTCTTTTGCCATGTAATAGTTAGTAAAAAAGGGTTTTTTTGTGTATGCATAAAGGGAAAGGTGCTCAAAACAATTTTTACTAAACAATTTGAGTTTTCCTTCAAAATTTGGACCAATGTCTAATTTTCATCCAAAGCCAAACAAAAGACAAAAGAGAATTTTTGTAAGATATTTATGAGGGAACCAATGTTTCCAATCAAACGGATACCCCAATTTATATATGTATATTACTTTATTCTTATTTATTGGATGATTTGCTTCTATAATAAGTTTAAGTAGTTGGAATTTACTTACTTATTTGTTTATCGCTTTATTATTTGTTTGGGATTTTTATTTAATTCTATTGCCTTACATCGCATGAGAAAGGAGAATGGATTACAAATCTAAAACCTAATCATAAAATAACATCTAACCAAGATGTCTAATAAGAGTAATGTCCTGAATATCAATCTTTTTTTGGGCATCAAAAGGTCGAGATTCATTTTCCAACATTTTGTTGGGTGGCGACTTCATAACACCTACCTCTTTTGGGCCCATTAGTAGATGCCTTCATGGGTTAACTACCAACAATAATTTGGGCTTGATCCCTTTTTATTTTGAAGTAGCCAATTTATGATTAAAAGTGAGCCTTATTCAGTCTTGGACCCTAAAACCGAGCCTTTGAGACCCCACCGAAAATGAGCAATAGCTCCAACACGTATCATAATGGCTACTCCACTGGGGACCAAAGAGACCTTGCTCCTAAAAGCATCTTGGTTAAGTTTTTTATAATTGGGTTTTGTTCTTAATCCTATCTCTTTTCTAAACTACATTTCTTGCATTCATCTTAGAGCTTTATAATTAAGTTAGGCGTCCTTTTTTAGCCCTAGTGTTATCTTGAAGCACACCTTACATTCACTCAATGTAAGGAAGTGTAAAGGAGACCCACTAGCCCAAGTCCAGTACCACATGGTATATAAAATGGTGATCTATTGGTCGTTATGCTCATGATGAGCTAGACCTATTAGCAGGGACCATACTTGGGTAGCCCTAATGTTTCATCACCCTTGACTCAAGCCTATGTAATAATAATAAAAACTTCCTCGAGGTTGCATAACCATAATAATATTTTCTTGCTATGTGAACCTTTATGTATTGATCAAACTCAAATAGATTAGGAGGGTACCAATCAAAGGTTGCCATGCCCTAGTGGCCCCAACCAATCTATATGAGTTAGTCAAAATACATTATGGTAAAAAATCCATATGCCTGCACTTTTAATTAGAAACGTTATACCGTCGATTTTTTGCCATGCATCATACGCATCCATTGGGCACCCTGTTAAGCCATGGGTTAAGCCCACCTAGAAAAGAGACTGCACGACCTCATATGTGGGAGCAATAAGGTTGGAAGGTTATTGTTATGCTTGTGTGTGGTTGTGATTGATGTCTAACGAAAGCATTAATTGCATACATGCATCACATATATACCATTCTTATGCACCATCCCTAAAATTTGATCCTTGTAGCCATTATAAATCCATCTAGGTGGTCTAGAGGGTCACAAAGTCATCTTATTTAGAGACCAATATTCAAGTTATCGAGACTTAACTCAAGTTTAGAGTTGGGTTCAAAGGTCAGTTCAGAGCTAAGTGTAAGTAGTTAGGAAACTAGCTTAAACATAGAGGAAGAACAGATGAATAAAACTGGGAGAGTTATTGAGGAGATTGAGAGGTTGCCCTCTTTGAGAGAAAGGCTAATTTCATTTGTTGCTAGGACCTCAGTGATGAGGGATGAGTTAAATAGAAGATTAGATAGGCATCTCTAGGAGTTTGAGGAAAGAATGCTGGCTATGATTGGCGAAATAGTGGCCTCTGTGACACCAAACCCTGGAACTCGGCATATAGCACTTGCTCATGAGATAGTGAAATTGACCCATATCGGGAACACTACCGCAGTAGATGTTACTGTGCCTTGAGATCTGCCAAGGAGAGAAAGGAGACATGATCCTGAAAATGATTATATTGAGGTGAAAGATAAAGACTATGTCCCCCTGTGATGAATGTGAGGCGTAGAGGTCCCAGTGATGAGGACCTAGCCTTTAAGAAAATGGAGACCATGTCTAGGTTGTTGTCTGTTGGTAGAAGAATGAACCCTAAGGATAGGGACTTGGATAGAGATGAGCCATTGCCCCAAAGGTTTAAGATGCCTGATTTGCCAAGTTTTGATGGTATTTTAGATCCTTCGGCCCATGTTAAGCAGTACACATTGATCATGAATAGGACCACCCTAACCAGGAAGCAGAAGGTAAAGTATTTTTGTATGAGTTTAATAGGGCCTACTATTAATTGGTATCATGGGTTGGATAGGCACACTAAAGAGGATTAGGATATGTTGATTGAGGAGTTCCTTAAGCAATATGACTGCAACACCAGAATGAAGGTTACTCTAAAAGACTTTGAGCTACTTTAGTAGAAACATGATGAATCCTTCCATAAATACCTCACTAGGTAAAGGAATAGAGTAATAGAGATGTAGAGGAAGCCTAACACAGCTAATCAAATCAAGTTGTTTATTTAGAATGCAAGCTCATATATGAGGGATGGTTTGAAAATGAAGGATCTAAAAGAGTAGAAGTCGCTAAAGCACATAGCCATAGAAGCTGAGGAAGAGTACCTAGCTAGAAGGGTAAGCAATGAGGGTGCTAGAAGGAACTTTAGTTACAACAAGGTAGTAGGGAACAATAGTAGGTTGAATAGGACAGAAAAGATTGTAGAATTATTTGCTATAAAAGCTAGTCAGAGGCATTATTCCAACTTAGGTAAGTGATGTAACCTCAGCAAGTGTACTGAATTGGTAAGTAATATATGGTGCTTAGATTTAAAACCCATGAATATCATACCCAAGGGATTGTAGATGCAAGCAATTTGAAAATTAAATATATGCTAAAGAATTCTTATATTTTTGTGATCAATGCTGTCAACTAATAAAAATGCAAAAAAAAAACTAAAATAAAACTTGTAGAAATTTACTATGTTCAAGCAATTAAGATAGATATAAACTGAAAATTAATATAACTAAAAATAGTTCTCAAATGCACTCATCCTTCTCATACCCAAATGTGAATTTAAATAATCATAAGTTATATAGATTGAATTGGGATAACCTTCTATACCCAAGTGTCCCATACCGAAGCAAGCTATTCTCATCACAAAACATCCCATCCTAGAGCAAGTCTCGTGATTAGCCTATACGCGGCTCTAACATCCTAGGTTTGGTTTGTTTTTCCATCTTGGAGCCAAAAAACCTGGGGTCCCATTCATTTTACTCCAAACTCTAGTCCTAATATCATAAAACTTGTAACTCATCAAGTCCCATCCTAGAGCAATCTTAAAGTTACATCAATCACAATAGACAAATAAAGCATAGATGTATTTATAGCCTTTAAACATTAAAATCAAGTACCCACTCTAGATAACATGATAAAATCATCCATCAACATTAGATAAAATTATTAGAACATCAAAACCCGTGAAATAACATTAAAGAACAAATAAAATGAACCATCCATCTATATATAAAATCAAAGAAGTTCAATATTCACATTAGGTATTGGGGATTCAAAATCCCCCAAAAAACTAAGTGACTACTCACGATCCATTACAAAAGAGAAAGGGAAAAGGGAAGAGTAAACCCAGAAATTCATTGTTGATGATGAACACTGAGCTGAATATAAGTTTCTTCTATCTTTTTCTCTAAATCTCTAATGGAAGATGAGCTCCAAATGAAAGAAATAAGAAATCTAATCTATAACTAGTGTAAATTTATTGTATTTGTAAGTGTAGATTTGTAAAATATGTATAAAAATTAATGAATGAAAGAATAAATGAAAGAAAGAAAACTAGATTTGAAAATATTCGATCTCTCTGCCAAACAGAAAAATTTGCCTTTTATAATCTCGAAAGGCTCATGGTCACTACCAATTCGTAGTAACCGTAAGGTGCTTGAAAAATTACTTCTAGATTGAAATGGGTCATGGTCATTACCAATTTCTGCTGACCCTGAGATACTCCTCAAATCCATTTTGTATTGAAAATGAATACCTGACGGTGGCAATCAATTTTTGCTAACCGTGAAGTGCTGCTCAATTGCATTCTGCCTCTAAATTGAATACCTCAAGATGGCAACCATTCTGGCTGACCATGAGATGCTTTTTATCTCGGTTCTATACTAAAGTGTACTAAGTCATGGTGGCCAAAAATTCCTAATAACCATGAGGTGATGAAACTTTGCATTTTGCAAAAAATTCACTAGGTCACGATCATAACTATTTAGTTATCATTGTGAGGTACTTAAAAAAAATTAAAATTAAGCACAAATCACTATTAAATGCTCTTCAATAGGTATAAAAGTTAGAATTTACTGAAATTAACAAAACTTATTGAAAACAACCAAAACAAAGCAACAAACATAGAAAAGACACTTAAAACTAGACTGAAAAAGACTAAAAACTAAACATTGAATTGGAGTTATCAATAAGTCATTGTCCTGGGTCCTAGATCATTTGAGTAAGGAAGGGGAGCTTCAACCATTGCCCTTAAGGCCTATAAAGAGTCAGGTGCTACCTCATCATAGGGAAGATCAATATTGTGCATACCATGATCGTATGGGGCACCTAACTGAATATTGCCATGCCCTAAGGAATAAAATTCAGCATTTGATAGATAGCAAGCAGATTTTAGTTTCTAAAAAAAGAGATAAGAAGAAGAAAGGAGGTTACAATGTTGTGCCACCTCCAGTGTTTATGATTGGGTCTAGTCTACTTGGATGGTATGTTATGAAATACCTATATGGGAATGACTACATGGCCATTACTCGCTCCACCCCCAAAGTAACAAAGCCAAGTGAAGAAAATCAGCTAGTTTTAATGATTGACTATTGGGAAACCCCTACAGAGAGTGAGGATGAAGGGGCTTTAGTACCCATTGACATTTGGAGTTTAGCTAGCAAAAGTGAGGAGGCAAGAGATGAGAAGAAGGTGAAGGCAATCACTAGAAGTAGAAGAGTGGCCCCAGAGGTTAAGAAGCAACCATCCCCTATTGCAGTGTTGATGAAGAAAGAAGTCAAGGAGGATTAAATAATTAAACAGTTGAAGAAAATGAATGCACATATTTCTATTTAGGATTTGCTGAGGCAGTCTCCCTTGAACAAATAGAAGTTAGTGAAAGGCCTGAGTGAATCTACTGTTGCCACCACTATTTCATCCTCTGAGTAATTGGATTTAGTTCAGGGAAGGACAAGAGAAAATGTTGTATACTCTAATGTCGGCCTACCTGCTAAACGGAGGAATCATAATTGCCCTTTGTATATTAAGGCCCAAATTAATGGCAAACATACGACCTGTGTAATGGTAGGCGATGGTTCTTCTATTAATGTTTGCCCTTTAGTTACAATTCCAGCTTTTGGGTTGAATGAGAACATGTTGAATAAGTCTTACTTAACCATCTTGGCTTATGATAATTTTAAAAGGCAAGCTGCTGGGACCTTTAAAACTTTAGTAAAGACAAGATCTGTTGAGACTGAGGCTAAATTTGTGGTGCTACCTATTTCGACCAATTTCTCTGTGCTCTTAGGGAGGCTATGATTTCACAAGTTGGGTAGGGTGCCTTGCACATTACATCAAATGGTAAAGATCCCCCTTGATGGTCAGGTAGTTACTATTAAAGCTGTAAGGAAGAATCAGGTGTTTGTACTTGAGATAGCCAAATAACCTTTTAGTGGGTTTCATGTATAAATTATTGGTAATGAAGAAGGTAAGGGTAGCTTTGCTGGTTGCCCATAAGTGGTTAACATAATGAAGAGGATGAATTTCCTACTAGGTGCTGGGTTAGGCAATAACTCCTAAAGGTCTCAGACTACTATAACTGCTAAAGGTTAGAAGGATAAAAAGGGGTTAGGCTTTACTAGTTCCAATCAGGAGGGTAAAGGGAAGGAAACAGTGAAAGGAATCCCCCACATCTCCTAGAGCTTTGTGCTTACTTTAGGTATCTATCTTTATTAAGGAGAGAATAAACCTTAGCTGATAGGAGGTGAGCTAGTATCAATATTTGAGCTGTTCAATGATGTCTTTGACTAGGAGTAAGGGATTATCAAGTCAGTTTAAGGTTTTTAGAATGAAGAAATACTCCTACACCATTTATCCTGGGACAAAGAAGTGCTTGAAGAGGTTATGATAGAGAAGTTGCTTGCTACTCAGCTGAAAGGTAAAGGAAAGATAGAGGTTAAAGATCCACCTGAAGTCGAGGCTGAAGAAACATCTGATGCTACTAAGACTAAATAGGATACTTTTATTGATATTGTTTATGTTCCAGAGCTTTTTGATGAGAACATTGAGTACTTTTTTAATTATATTAATAAGATGAACAATTTTGCTTACTTGTGTGATGTTTCTTCTGATTTCAATATGTATAATCATGATCATGAACCATTTATATTTGACATTAACTCAACACACATATGTTCATTTAATCTCGAAACAAAAGAAAATCCAAAAGAAATTTTATTGGGATCAGATATAAATCTTGAAGAGAGAAAAATTCGAGAGAGTATTGAAAAAATATGAAAAGGTCTTTGCCTAAACCTATAAATACATGCCAGAAATAGATTAGGAAATTGCTAAACATGCCATCCCAACATATCTAGGGTATAAACTAGTCAAGTAGAAGCTTAAAAGACTTAGACTAGAGTGGGCTGAAAAGGTTAAAGAAAAAGTTAGGAAACAAATAGAGGCTAAGTTCCTAGTGGAAGTTCAATACCCTACATTGTTAGCAAATGTGGTTCCTATGGCAAAAAGAGATGGAAGAGTTAGAGTTTGTGTGGATTATAGGGACTTGAACAAAGCTTGTCCTAAGGACAATTTCCCTCTACCCCACATAGATATTCTTGTTGATAGTACAGTCGCCTGTGCCATGTACAGTTTTATGGATGGATACGTCAGGTTATAACCAGATTCTGAACAAGATAGTGGACCAAATTAAGACATCTTTTATAACTGAATAGGGTACATATGCCTACCAAGTTATACCTTTTGGACTTAAAAATGTAGGCACTACTTATTAGAGGATGGCAACTAGGATATTAGACAACTTGATTCATAAAGAAGTGGATGTATATATGGATGGCATGATGATCAAGTCAGTTACTCAAAAAGGTCATTTTAAGGCATTGGAGAAGCTATTTTAGAGGATTGGCAAGTACAATCTTTGCCTTAATCCTAAGAAGTGTATCTTTAGGTAAGCTTTTAGGGTATGTAGTGAGCTAGAAAGGTATAAAAGTAGATCCTGATAAAGTGAGAGCCATTAGAGAAATGCCAGTTACCTAGAAATAAACAAGGTTAAAGGGTTCTTAGGGAGAATTCAATATATAAACAGGTTCATAGCTAAGTTGACTTCGATTTGCAAGTCAATATTCAAGCGGCTCAAGAAAGATCAGCCAATGGTTTGGAATGAGAATTGTTAAAAGGCATTGATACCATCAGGGGATATCTACTGCATCCACCAATGTTGAGACTGACCAAGGTAGGTAAGCCTCTGATTTTGTATCTAGCCATAGAGGGTACCTTAGTAAGTGCAATGATGGCACAAGAAGATGATTTTTGGATTGAGTATGTAGTGTACTACCTCAGCAAGAAGTTTCTCCCTTATGAAGCAAAGTATATAGAAGTTGAAAAGATTTGCCTAGTGGTCATATGAGCATCGAAGAAACTAAGACAATACTTCCATTCTTATAGAATATAAGTTGTGGCTAAAGAGAACCCTTTTAGGTATTTATAAGAAATGCCTTCATTCTCAATGAAGTTGGAAAGGTGGTGAATCCTCCTATAAAAGTCTGATATAGAATGCATCATTAGGAAAACCATTAAAGGGAGACCAGTAGTGAAGTTCCTGGTCGATCAACAGTTAGAAGATAAAGAGATGACTTATGAATTTCTTATCGAGAACATTACGACCATAATAATCTAAGATTGGCAAATGTACTTTGACGGGGCTGTGAACAACAAAGAAGTCAGAGTAAGAGTAATCCTGGTGACCCTAGAAGGAGAGAAAATGCCACTAGCCAAGAAACTGAAATACAAATCCATGAATAATAAAGCCAAATATGAAGCTTATATCTTCAGGTTGGAAGCCTTGCTAGCTGTGGGGGAAAAGTCCATAGAAGTGTTTAGAAACTCGTCTTTGGTAGTTTACTAGGTATGAGGTGAATGGTTAGTGAAGAAGGAATGACTATTACCTTACCTCAAGTGTTAAAAAGTTTTTAGCACCTAATTTGAGGTTTGTACCTTTGGATATGTGCCTAGAGAAGAGAACCAACTGGCAGATGCCTTGGCCACCTTGGTGTCAATATGGGATAGTTTGAAAGGGGTAAGTACAAAGCCTGTGCTAATTTTGAGTTTCAATAAGCTGTGCTTTGAAGATGAGCAGATTATGGATATCAATATGGATGATGGGAAACCTTAGTACTATGACGTTCAGAATTACTTGGAAAGGTCAATATTTCCTGATAAAGCTACTAAAAAGGACCAAAGGATGATCCATAAGTTATCAACCCAATTCATCAATGTAAGAGGGGTGTTTTACAAGAGAGCCTGATAGAGTTTAGTTAAGGTGTTTGGATGAAAAGGAGGTGAGAAAGGTCATGGGGGAAGTGCACGCAGGAGTGTGTAGAGCCTATATGAATGGTTCAGCTTTAGCTAAAAAGATTATATGCCAAGGGTTCTTCTGGCTCACAATAGATAATGATTTTTCCAAGTATGTTAGAGAGTTCCAACTATGCCAACAGTATGTAGACTTGAGGCATTTACCTATTTTAGAGCTATACAATCTCATGTCACCATGGCCATTCGCTGCATGGGGTATAGAAATCATGAGTATATAGACTTGGAATTTATCGGTTACATGCATCGCATACATGAGCGGAATTTTAAAATTTTTAACCAATATTACTGATCTTGCCATGAATATACAATATAACTATATGAGAATAAGAAAAATCACCTTTGATTTTTGTTGAACAGTTGATTTTACTTCACACCAGGTTGTCGCAAATCACAGTGTCTAAAATTGAACACCTCCAATGAGTAATCCACACTAGAGAAGGATAAATTGAACCAACAATTGGTGTAGAACAAGGAGTGGCTGAAAACCTTAGAGCTAGCAAGGGAGTGGACCTAATTGGACCTAATTGAAATAATGTATTTCATGATTAATTATTATTGTCCTATAAGTTTTATAGGACTACTATAAGTGTTGTAGGACTGATATAATAATTAATAGGTTCATTAGAGGAATTATAAAGGGGGCCAAAGGAATGAAGTTGGCACAGAAGCCCTCCAGAAGAGGGCCATACGCCAACTCCATACAGAAGGCCTTAATGGCCTATTTCTTGGACCAAATTAATTTATATATGTTACATAAGTGTTATGGAACCTACATATTTCATTAGGTTGGATTTGGAATCCATTTGGGTAGTTAAATCCGATTAATTACACAAAGGGCCTAGTTTGTGGGTTTTGTGCATAGTCTTTTATGAAAAGGTTTAATTAGGATTTAATTAAGCCCAAATGATTACAATTAATTCCAGAGGCCTAATTAATAATTCTCCAGCAATTTTAAAGAGCACAATCTCATTAGAAGTTGAAATTTTAACCTGACTATAAAAGTCCAACTAATGAGGAATCAGGGTTAAGTGATTAAACATATAAGAAAGTCTTATTCTTCTATTCTCTCTCTCCCTTTTGCGCCACTCCCTTGCTAGCTATAGGGTTTTTCGGCCACTCCTTGTTGTACACCAATTTTTTGGTTTAATTTATCCTTCTCTAGTGTGGATTACTCATTGGAGGTGTTCGATTTTGGACACTGTGGTTTGCGACAACCCGGTGCAAAGTAAAATCAACTGTTCAACAAAAATCAAAGGTGATTTTTCTTATTATCATCATATAGATATCTTGTGTATTCATGGTAAGATAAAATCTAATGGTTAAAAATTTTAAAATTCCGCTCATGTATGTGATGCATGTAACCGATAAATTCTAACATGGTATCAGAGCCTCGGTTTTGCCATGGATATATAATTCTATATTTTTCTGCGGAATAAGTTTTGTTTTATTTTGAGTTATCTAATTCATGAACTTTAAAATATTAGATTTAATTGTTCATGAATGAGAAATATTGATTTCTGGTTGTATGTGTGATCAAATAAATTTGATGGAAACAAAAACGAAACTTTTGAAGAAAAGTAACTAGGGTTTTGCGTGAAACCCATGTAGAATTAGGGGCTATTCTAATTTAATTTCTTATGGATCCATTAAAACATCATTTAGATGATATTTTATGTGTTTAATATATGATATTAAGCTATAGGATCGAATGAAATTAAAATCGAACAAGTTTTTCATGAAAACTAGTTTAGTTGAAAAGTTCGATAAATTGGTGTTCTTCATGTGTTCTTGATATGTTCTTGATGTGTTCTTGGTTAGAAAAATTTTTAATCTTCTAAATCTGATATATATGATATATTAAAGTGTTTTTAATTAATAGGATTAATTAAAATGGGCCTTAAATTAATTTAATTAATTTTAATTCATTAAAACCACTTAATGGGCTTAATTATGTTTACGAACTTGGTTTAAATTAGTGAATGACTTGGTGGGTCCAAGGAGCTGATTTAAATTAAAAATTATAAACATTAATTAAGTTTATTAATGGGTTTTAAGGGCTGAAGTGGGCTTGCCTCATTCCAAAAGGCCCAAATGGTCCAAAAGACACAAAACTAGTTTGTGTGTGAACACATTTAGGGTTTCCTTTGGTGGGTTTCGGCCTACCCTTGATTAAAAGCCCAAAATTGATTCTTTTAATTATTTAATATGATTAATTAATTAAATAATCAGTTATTAATTAATTAATAATCAATTGGATTGATTATTAAGGTAAAAACACACGCATGCAAAAAGGTTTCCTAAAATGAAAGTTTCCAAAATGGAAAAAATTTCCTAATTTAATCACATCATTAAAATAACTCAAAAGATTGTTTCAAAAGTTGAAACAAAGTTAGTAATCCATTTCTTTTTGCATTAGAAAGGCATATAAGGGTGTATGATTGGCATGATGGATAGTTATGGACAAAGTCCAATGTGATTGAGCATTATGCATGTTTTGGCCCAATGAGGACTTTCATGTCCCGGCCACTTGTTTTTGGTTTGTATTTCTTTTCAAGTTGTAATATGTAATTAGATTACTTAGATTAGAATTAGAAATAGAGATGGAGACCACTATCAAGGAGCAAGATAGGCCGGATGGAGATCCAACAAGCTTGAAGATAATGTAATTATTTTTCTTGTTTGAATCAAGCATACTACCTAGGTGTGACCTTTTGATTTCCCTCTTGGCACAGGGAAATTAATGTAGCGAAGTCCATAACTATACCATATTTGTATGCTTATATTTATGTGATAGATATAGGATGCATACCAATGTATGCCAACCATGTATGATGAGATTTAATTAACTAAAACCCTAAAACAAATACTAAGATATATAAGCCTTCCATTAATGAGAGGAGAACCTGAGTTCTTTATAGTGTGGGTTGTTGACCACAGTCAAGCTCACATTATATCGAATATGTTCAAATCTAATTAAATGGGTCATCTTAGCTAGCCCATTAGCTTGTTGACCATAGTCAAGGCTAATGGTTCTAGAGGCAAGATTAGGGAATGCATATACGATATGCATGCATCAAGAGTTGATAACCTAATGATCCAATAGTTGTGTAGAGACACAATTGGTATAGAGATACCTACCTTTCAAGGGTATGGAGTTTGGCTTGTTGACCACAGTCAAGGTTAAATTACATATCAAGGATTGGATATTGGCCCACTAAGAAAACCATCGGGTTTTCTCGGATTATATAGTGAGGGCTATTAATTCGCAATAAAATAGTGGGAGTAAAATGGATTAATTGAAGACCTTATTAATGCATACATATATATATATATATATGAACATACTCTCATATCTTTTCTTTTTCACATCTAGGTCATCATCATGAGCACATCAAACATTAATATACGATCAATCTCGGATAACAAGCTGGTTGGCAGCAACTATTCTGACTGGATCAGGCAAGTGAGAATTTTTCTCAGAGCTGAAAAGATCCACTATGTCTTGGATAAAGATCCACCACCACTTCTATCAGATGATGCCGTTGATGAGATCAAAGGCATTTATCGAAAATACATGGAGGATAGTGAAGCAACAGCATGTCTGATGCTGGGAGCTATGTGCTCGGAGCTTCAGAAGCAACATGAGATGATGGATGCTAGAACCATCGTTTTGCATCTAGAGGAGCTATATTCTTCTCAGGCTAGAACTGAGCAATATGAGATTGCTCGAGCTTTATTTAGCTGCAAAATGATGGAAGGCACTTCAGCTGCTACTCATGCATTGAAGATGTATGGGTATATTGAGCATTTGAGTAGACTTGGCTATGTTATGGGTAATGATCTATACATAGATTTAATCTTGTACTCGTTGGCTCCAAGTTATGCACCTTTCGTGCTTAACTTCAACATGAACAAGATCTAAGTATCCATTCCTGAGTTAATCAATATGCTCAAAATAGCTGATGGATCATTTAAGAAAGATCCAAAAAGTGTCATGGTTGTCACTTCTGCTAAAGGCAAGAAGTAGAAGAAGATGAAGATAACCAAGGCACAGCCAAAGAATGGTGGGATCTCCAAGAAGAAGGTTGCCAAGAAAGAGAATCCCAAAGGATCTTACTTCCATTATGGAAAGGATGGTCATTGGAAGCGTAATTGCAAGGCCTATCTAGATTTTCTCAAGGAAAAGAAGCAAGCTAATGCTTATACTTCAGGTATTCATATGATTGAAATCAATACTTATTCTATTACTTCAAAACAATCTTGGGTATTAGATACCGGATGTGGATCTCACTTATGTAATGATCTATAGGGGCTTAGAAGCTTTAGAAGAGTTGGAAAGGCAGAGATATGTTTGCAGTTAGCTACTGGACAGAACATCTCTACAATAGTTGTCAGGACTTACTATTTGCCTCTTCCTAGTGGATTAGTACTAAAATTAAATAATTATTATTATGTTCTAGCTTTATCCAAAAGTATTATTTCTTTCAGTTATTTGATGAACGATTATGATATTTCTTTAAAGGACAAATGTTGTTACATTTTTAAGAACAATATGTTTTATGCAAAAGCTATCATTGAGAATGGTATATTTGTTCTTGATTTAATTAAAGAAGTACATAATGTGGATACCAAGAGAATGAAACATGATAATCTAAATACCTCATACTTATGGCATTGTCGTTTAGGCCATATAAATGAGAAACACATGACCAAATTGCACAAGTCAGGTGATTTGGAATCATTTAATTATGAATCATTTGATACATGCGAATCTTATTTATTGGGAAAAATGAAAAAAGCTCCCTTTCTTGGTTAAGGAGAATGAGCTAAAATGGTTTTGAACTTAATACATTCAGATGTATGTGGTCCAATGACTACACATGCCATAAGAGGTTATTCCTACTTCATTACTTTCATAGATGATTATTCTAGGTTTGGATACATCTATCTAATGAAATATAAATCAAAAGCATTTGAAAACTTCAAAGAATTCAGAAATAAAGTAGAGAAACAACTTGGCAAAAGTATTAAAACACTTAGATCAGATCGAGGTGGAGAATACTTAAGCCAAGAGTTTCAGGATTATCTACGAGATAATGGGATTTTATCTCAATGGACTCCACCATATACACCACAACACAATGGTGTATCTGAGAGGAGAAATCGAACACTATTAGATATGGTTCGATCAATGATGAGCCAACCGGACTTGCCTAAGTCCTTTTGGGGATATGCACTAGAAACTGTTGTTTATGTGTTAAACAGAGTTTCTAGTAAATCGGTTGATGTTACTCCATATGAGATGTGGAATAACAAGAAACCCACGCTTGCTCATATGAAAGTATGGGGTTGTCCTGCTTATGTGAAGAGGACAATGTCAGACAAATTGGATGTTAAGTCTGACAAATGTTTATTTATGGGATATCGAAAAGAAATGTTTGGATATTATTTCTGTCATCCCTTAGAACAAAAGGTGTTTGTTTCAAGGCATGCTGTCTTCTTGGAAAAAGAATTTCTCCTACAAGAGGACAGTGGGAGTAAAATTAAACTTAGTGAAGTTCAAGACCCACAAATAGAAGATGATCAACCGATTGAACCCGAAACTGGATTTCATAACGATGAGTTTGTAGATGAACCTAATTACACACAAAATCCTAGAAGATCTACTAGGATGCGTTTTATCCCTATGAGATATGGATTTCACATTGATTCGGATAGAGGCATAACTATAGTAGAGGACAATGAGCCTACAAGCTATCAAGAAGTTTTGAATAGTTCAAAACGTGATTTATGGCTTAAGGCTATATAGTCTGAAATGGACTCTATGTATGAGAATAAAGTATGGACTTTAACTCAACCACAAGGGATAAAACCCATAGGGTGCAAATGGGTCTTTAAAAGGAAGACCGACATGGAAGGTAATATAGTTACCTATAAAGCTCGCTTAGTAGCAAAAGGTTATCATAAAAAAGAAGGTATTGACTATGATGAAACTCTTTCTCCTGTAGCGATGCTTAAGTCTATAAGAATACTTTTAGCCATTGCAGCTCATTATGATTATGAGATTTGGCAAATGGATGTGAAGACAGCTTTCCTTAATGGAAATCTTACTGAGGATGTGTATATGACACAACCAGAAGGGTTCACATAAGGAAATGGTGAAAAGGTATGCAAGCTTCAAATATCCATTTATGGACTGAAGCAGGCCTCTAGGAGCTGGAACATATGATTCAATGAGACAATCAAAGAGTTTGGTTTCTCATAGAATGAAGATGAACCTTGTGTGTATAAAAGGGTCAGTGGGAGTGCAATTGTCTTCCTAGTTCTATATGTGGATGACATATTGATCATGGGAAATGACATTTCTCTTCTCCAATCTGTTAAAATATGGTTATCCAAGCAATTCTCCATGAAAGACCTTATAGAAGCATCCTATATTCTGGGAATAAGGATCTATAGAGATAGATCCCATAGGTTGCTAGGTCTTTCTCAGAGTACATATATAGATAAAGTATTGAAGAGGTTCAATATGGATCTCTTTAAGAAAGGGTTTATACCTATGGTACATGTGAAACATCTTTCTAAGTCTATGTGTCTGCAGACACTAGAGGATAAAGAGAGCATGAATAGAATACCATATGTATCTGCAATTGGTTCTATCATGTATGCTATGTTATGTACACATCCAGATGTAACATTTGCTTTGAGTGTCACAAGCAGATTCCAATCCAATTTTGGAGAGGAACACTGGGCAGCTGTCAAGAATATCCTTAAGTACTTGAGAAGGACTAAGGATATATTCTTGGTATATGGAGAGGGCAGTTTGGAAGTAAATGGGTATACAGATGCTAGCTTCCAATATGACAAAGATGATTGTAAATCATAGTCTGGTTATGTGTTCATAATGGGAGGAGCAGTTAGTTGGAAAAGTTCCAAATAAGAAACAACTGCTGATTCCACGACGGAAGCTGAGTACATTGCTGCTTCGAAAGCAGCCAAAGAAGCAGTCTGGATCAAAAAGTTCATAACTAAACTAGGAGTGGTGCCTAGCATTGTTGATCCGATTCCTTTATATTGTGACAACAATAGAGCCATTGCGCAAGCAAAGGAACCACGATCTCATCAGCGATCCAAGCATGTTCTCAGACGCTACCATCTCATAAGAGAAATAGTAGCTAGAAATGATGTGAAAATAAAAAGGGTTCCCACAAATGACAATGTGGCGGATCCCCTCACTAAAGTACTTTTCCAGATTAAGCATGATCACCATATAAATAGCATGGATTTGAGACATATGAGTGATTGGCTCTAGTGCAAGTGGGAGATTGTTAGAGAGTATGCCCTAGAGCCCATATAATAGGGATTTTTTTCACATGTATGAATTTATATTCCTAATAAAAGTCATCATTCATTTATTAATGCTATGTTTAAATACATGAGTTTGTAAATCTTAAATTAATAAATGAAGTCCTAGATATTATAAACACAGTGCAAAGGCAATCATGAAAGTGTTCATGATATGAGATGTCTATTGCATGCAAATGTGTTAATATCTGAATTCGGACAGACTAGTACATGTTATGCTTCTTGAAAGGTTTAAGCAGTGGTTCACATAACTGTGATTATGAAAGATAATCAAAGCTAACATGTGGATGCTTGTTAGAAGAACAAGTTCATTGGAGACCTACATAGAGAATCCTCACATGGATATTAAATCTATGTCAGTGAAGAATCTCTTCATAGCAGTTGTGCAAGTATCCTTAGACTTGAGATCACCAAAGTTATCTTAAGTAGCAAGTGGTATACTTTGACTCCATAATTGATTGCTTCCAACTGTGAGTGAACATAGTTAGGAGATAGGGTATATCATGACCTACTTGAATATAGTTGAGTGATTGACAAAGGATTCACCATCCCAGATTTAATAAGGGAAGTTATCTCGCATGATTCTATAATTGCCTTGTTTAGAGAATCTCTGGCCAGAGTAATATGCCAAGATGGATAGAGATCTATAAAGGGCATTTTGGGAACAATGGTTAAATTAATAGAACATATAATTAGTTTATATGAGTTGACAAAAATCCATACTCAGAATCTAATTGAGATAAGAGTGGTGAAAGGAGTAATTGCACGGTAACTGTTTCTATGGAAGGGTATAGTCAAACCACTTGACTTTCCTGACATTTGGGTAGTCATGATGCCGAGCTAGAGGCCAATCATGACTTGTATAATGATGTATCAAGAATATCAATAGGGATTGATAAAATGATTTAAAGGAGTTTATGTCATGTGAGTTTTGAATAGAATTAACAATTACATATTATACTGCCAACATAGACAAGGACCCAATAGGTCACTCACATATAGAGAAAAGGATAAAATGGTAAAATGACAAGGATAATAATATTTGATATTATTATGAGGGTAGAGAAGTGAATAAGATAATAATTAATTAAAAAGTTTAATTAATTATGATCAAGTAAAATTGTTCGCGAAACTTTTGAGAAATGTTCTGTAAAATTGGACCTAATTGAAATAATGTATTTCATGATTAATTATTATTGTCCTATAAGTATTATAGGACTACTATAAGTGTTATAGGACTAATATAATAATTAATAAGTTCATTAGAGGAATTATAAAGGGGGCCAGAGGAATGAAGTTGGTGCAGAAGCCCTCCAGAAGAGGGCCACATGCCAACTCCATACAAAAGGCCTTAATGGCCTATTTCTTGGACCAAATTAATTTATATATGTTACATAAGTGTTATGGAACCTACATATTTAATTTGGTTGGATTTGGAATCCATTTGGGTAGTTAAATCCGATTAATTGCACAAAGGGCCTAGTTTGTGGGTTTTGTGCATAGTCTTTTATGAAAAGGTTTAATTAGGATTGAATTAAGCCCAAATGATTATAATTAATTCCAGAGGCCCAATTAATAATTCTCTAGCAATTTTAAAGAGCCCAATCTCATTAGAAGTTGGAATTTTAACCTGACTATAAAAGTCCAACTAATGAGGAATCAGGGTTAAGTGATTAAACACATAAGAAAGTCTTATTCTTTTATTCTCTCTCTCCTTTTTATGCCACTCCCTTGCTAGCTCTAGGGTTTTTCGGCCACTCCTTGTTCTACACCAATTTTTTGGTTCAATTTATCATTCTTTAGTGTGGATTACTCATCAGAGGTGTTCGATTTTGGACACTGTGGTTTGCGACAACCCAGTGCGAAGTAAAATCAACTGTTCAACAAAAATCAAAGGTGATTTTTCTTATTCTCATCATATAGATATCTTGTTTATTCATGGCAAGATCATATCTAATGGTTAAAAATTTTAAAATTCCGCTCATGTATGCGATGCATGTAACCAATAAATTCTAACATAAGACTTATGAATATGATGAATGTAACATATACATAAATATGGAATTTGATATTTTTCTCTTATTTGTAATTCAATCTTTATCATGTAAGCCAATTTGGAATAATGTTCTATGTCACAGCTCTCACATCTAGACTAGATTATACCTTAAACATGGATTTATGGTTCTAAATCCCATCTCTCGTATTTAGACTAGAATTACATAAACACACACTTAAAGAATAAAAACCAACCTATAACAACTATCACCACATGCGATCTCTCAAACTATGCTTTGATAATGAATTTTTTATTAACTTTCAGAAAGATGTTGCTCTCACTAACTCTCTTACTTATAACCACTATGATGATTTTCAGGGAAGGAGTTGCCATCTAAGGTCGTCTTCCTTAACTTATAATGATACTAATAAAATTTTAATAGAAAATTCTACATATAAAGATAAACAAAAGAGAAAATGATTAAATATGAATAATGACATTCAAGTTCCTAAAATGAATTCATAATAATAACAAAGAAGAAGTAAAGATTAGAAATAAAAGAAGGGGAATTCTCAACCCTTCTTCCTTTTCACCAAATGTAGTCTTTTTCCTTATATTTTCCTTCTCTTCAATCCATAAAACTAAAACTAAAACCTACAATATTTCTCTCTAATTACACTTTTAAATAAGAAAAATAAAATAATAGATCTCCTCTCCTATTGATTGTAACTTCTAGGGTATTTATAAATTTTCAAGCATCAAGTCCCTTCAAGTGCCCCTCCATAGGTATGCAACCCTTGGTGAACCTTGGTGTCCTTTTAGATGACTTTTCAAGATTAACTGCCTTTAACCATCCTCTATCACAATCGCAGCACTTGTCGTGCTCGCGATAGGACATGCTTCCTTCTTCCACCTTTTTCTTCCTTATCTCTTGCCCTAGACATGCATCAATTGTCATGCTTATGGCATCTGTTGCGCTTGCGACATGGCTTCTTCTTCACACCTTCATTAGTGCTTCCAAATTTGCCCATTTACTTTATCATAATTTACTTTCTGTATAGCAGTTACTGGTATCAAACATCCTAAGATAGTCTCATTTGAACTATCTTCAAATTGCATACACCGGAAGTATTCCGTCATTAATGTGTTAGGCACATACTTGCTAAGTTGACTAAACTTCTTCTCGTATTCTGCCACCAACCAATTCCTTTGTTTCAAGCTCACAAATTCCCTCCATTTGGCCTCTTTGTAAGCTTTAGTAATGTATCTATTTTCAAACTCTTAGACAAAAAATTCCCAAGTCAACTTAGCAGGTCATTGAGGGTTTTAGAGCACTAATTTCCACCAATCATAAGTAGAACCTTGTAATAAAGATAGTGCACAGGTAACCCATTGATCTTGTGGATAATTAATCTTTTTTAATGTCCTATTTGCTTTCTCTAACCAAAATTCTACTACATCTGATTCATCTACTGAGGTACCCATAATCTCATCCACCCTTCTCTTTCTAATAAGATCAGTAGGTGCCTTTGGAGCAGTTAACCTATCTATTATTTGCAGTAACCCTTTCACTAGCACTGGATTTTCTAGAGGTGGAACTAAACCTCCTACAGGTGGTGGTTGCTCAAGTGCAGGAGGGTTATCATGCGTTGGGTTTACACTTTTAGCTGTTCTGCCTATACCTTTACTAGGGTTCGATTCCATTTTTACCCTATAAGACATCATCTGGATTAAGGTCACAATACTATATAGATACACATATGTCTAATCTATTCTCTAGCATTTTATAGTCTAGAACCGCCTAAACCTATGCTCTGATACCAATAAAATTGTGACACCCTTACACCCCCTAGACAGAATATAAGAGTGCTACTAGTCTCAAATAAACTCATCCTATTAGATTATCTTTTATTTAACTACAAATCCTTATACCTTTATAATCATGCTTCTTCATTGTAGAATTATCCTACTCAATTATGTGCAAGTTTTATTTTGAGACATACACATATACATACATACATATATCAACTTATAATATCATTAACTATCTACAACACTTGTTTACAACATACATTACATATCATTTAGGTTTACAAAAAAAAATGACTATATACCAAAATAAGCTTCAAGCTTCTCTCCTAGTCGCCTGTAGATGTCACCTTAAAAACCTGCACTTCTAATCTACACCTGTAAACCTACACGGGGAAAGCACCCGAAGCTGAGGGATAACTGAGTGGGGGAGTAAAATAATGTGATTGACTTCTAGATGATGTCTCAAACATAAATAATATAATATGCTAATGTGCATAAAATAATAACATGTCTTTTCATGTCATCATGAATATGTTTATAATAACAGTCCATGCACTAAAAATATTATATTTACTATTTATTAATAACATTAATAATATCATTAAGGGACACTAGTATTACACTAAAATTTCAAGGCATTACCACTGTTATTCACTTTTCAATGATTATTAGTTAATCATTTCCATTTTTCTTGAATCCTTATTAGTGGTGGATAGTAGGTACATAACACTAGATACTGGCAAGCAGTATCAACCACTAGAGATGTATTAGTCTCAGGTCACTAGATACCAATAGGTATCAGAACACTAGACACTATTCGGTGTTGACACTAGCAACTACAATCACTATATCCCCTTATAATTATGCCTATCTATCCACTATGATTAGAAATTTAGGCTCATTAAATCTTTGGTCACTCCAATATATCACATCTAATACACTTAAGATAATAAAGTTTATGCATGATAAAACATGCAAACAATATCCTTGTAAGATACATAATTAACTTCTTTTAAAATACACATCGAACATAATTATCACTTCATGTACACATATAGCAATAGGCATACAATTGATGATATTCATCACATTGCATAACTATACACTTAAGGGATCATATATGCATCTATTCTTTTAATTCCATGCTTAATGTGGAATTATTAAGCTCAAAAGTGTCTTAAAGGGGTGTTGTAATGGTTGGAACATTTAAAAGGTCATGTTGGCCTCAAATAGGGAGTTTTTTGGTAGAGAGGGACATGTTCTGTCATGAGTATGATAGGCATTATGACCGCGATAGAAGACATACTCCCTTGCTTGCGAAATCCTACAGACTGCTTTTAACGTCTAACTTGTACATCAATTTAGATATACTAAACAATATTTTTAGAAAAAGTGCCCTTCTATAATGTTTTTCCGTTATGTTTATAGTTTCTACAAGATTAAAAATTACTCAATTATGACATCTAAATCTCAAGATATTACTAAAATAGTGCAAATTTCTCTAAATGATAGGGCAGCAGACATCACTCAACTTCAAGCTGTATTTAGGGGACTTTAAGGGCAGAATTAAGTGTCAATTTCTTATAAAAAGTTATATATATGTTTTATCTTTTATTTACAACTAGATTAACTTAATTTAGACATATATAGAATGAGTTATACCCTTTACACTAAAACTTGTTCAAGTGAACCTTAAGCAGATTTTCACTATGTCATCTTTTATGACATAAATCACTCTTTTCATGCATCTATACAACATATATGAACTCTAACATCAAATATGGTTTTATTAAGATTCATTAATAGCCATATAATAACTTTAATGCATGCAAGTGAAGTAAAAAGTCCCATACCTTCAAAATTAATCCAAGTTCACTCTTTTAGAATTCCTCTTTCTTTTTTCCATTGTTCTTGCTACTTTCTCCAACTAAACACATCCAAATTATATATAGATGAATTTAATTCTTTATCTTTTCATCTTCTCTTATAGCACAAAGAAAGGTAGAAAAGAATACATAAATCCCATAAGACTCACCTAGTATACTTAACACTTCATTTGGTTTTTCCCTTAAAACATTGGCTTGCCTCTTAGTGTGTAGCTTGAGAGAAGAAGGAAAAAAATTCTATAGTTTTTCTAACAATAGGACTAGCCAAACCAATAAAAAGGCTGCTTTCTTTTTCTTTTTCTTTTCTAGTTTCTTTTTTTACCCTTTTGGAGTTACTAAATGTCTTAATTTCATTGGCCCATTATTTGACCAAAGTAGACTTATTTCTTTAGTCCCTCCTCCTCCTCCTCCTCAAGTTCACACATTTGGCATGCAATTTAGTTTAAATGTCAATCAACTCATCCTTTATTCCCTAACGATGCACATTTACCCAAAATGATAATTTACGAAATTGCCCTTTACTTGTACATTAATATCAATTACATCCTGATTACATGATTAATAGTTCTTTCACACTGAAACTCTTTTGACCTCTCTTTGCACTACATACTAACCCTAATAGGGTATGTTTAGGGGCCTTACACCTATAGCCTTGCACCTATAGCGTGGGTTTCATTTTAGATTCAGACAGGACGAGGAGCAGCCGCCATCAGCACCACAGGCCATGGCACCAGGCCTTGGAATTAATAAGAATACTTGTAATTAATGTACAATGATAAGACACTAAGAAAAGTAATAACACCAATAACAAAGAAAACAAAGAAAACATGTATATGGGCAAGAACACTAATACCAAACCTTTTTTACAGGTACCTAGAACCCCTATCGAAGGGCATATACTAATCACCACAACTAAAGGGTAGGCTAAAACTCCCATCCTCATCACAAGAAGTTGCCTGAACAGGTTGAAATAGAAGTGCAGATATTTTTGGATTGTAGGAAGATCCTATGTCCCCTTTTACTTAAGGAAGTACATTTACTGTGAAATAGACATGTCTTTGTTGTTAGGTCTAAGTTGTGAAAAGGCCATTTCTTGGACCCTTCACCACTAATTACCTTACAAAAGATGGATTATTATGAGGTTAGAATAGAATACTACTGAAGCCAGAGCTGTATAATGGTTAGCACTCAATGTTCATTTAGACAATGAGCTATATTCTCTAAAAGCATGAGGAGCTCTGATCTAAACATATAAGAAGTCATAAGACTAATATTGATAGCAAAGAACTATTGGATAAAAGGTGAAATCCTAAAAATAATGTAAATGCAAGGAAGACACAAGATAAGATCAGGCATGTTGACAACCTTGATGATGATGGTTTTTCCCTATATTGGTGCTAATCTGCAAAGTGATGACGTAGTCATTGGAAAGTGTATGGAATCTAGCCAAGATCACAGTATTAAGCTAAAACATCTCCAAGATAGATATAAACTTATAGAACACAAGCTTTAAGTATATTAGTGACTCCTCACATATGCATATTTGCCGTAAATTTATCAAATGGAATATTGTTTCAAAAGGGGGTAACCACACCCACATAAGGCCCCAATTAACACAACTAGAAAGTTAATATTGGGAATTATTGGTTACATGCATCACATGCATAAGCGAAATTTAAATTTTTTAACCAATAGATTTGATCTTGCCATGAATTTACAATATACATATTAATGGGAATGAGAAAAATTACCTTTGATTTTTGTTAAACAGTTGATTTTCCTTCTCATCGGTTGTCATAAACCACAATGTCCAAAATGGAACACCTCCAATGAGTAATCCACACTAGAGAAGGATTCAATGAACCAACAAAGGAGGAGAACAAAGGCTAACCAAAATCCCCTTAATGCCAACAAGGGGTGGCAGCTAGGGTTGAGAGAAAATGAGAGAAACTTTATTTTCTCTCAATTGTTCACACTTAAACCCTAAAAATCCAACTTCATAATGGGATTGGGCACTTTAAAATTTCTAGAGAAATATTATTTGGGCTTCTAGAATTAATAATAGTTTATTTGGGCTCAATTAAATCCAATTTAAGCCCTTTCACAAAAGACTATGCATAAAACCCACAAACTAGGCCCTTTGTGCATATACTTAGATTTAATTACCCAAATGAATTCCAAATCCAACCAAATTAAATATGTAGGCTCAATAACACTTATGAAATATATTTAATTTATTTTGGTCCAAGAATTAGGCCTCTAAGGCCTTTTATTTGTAGTTGGCATGAAACCCTTCCTCTGGAGGGTTTCTGCGCCAAACTCAGTTTTCTGGGCCTCCAATATTTTCTCCAATGGATCTATTAATTATTATATCATCCCTATAACACATATAGTCTAATAATAATTAATTATGAAATACATTATTTCAATTAAGTCCATGTTATAGAATATTTCTAAAAAGTTATGCGAACAATTTTACTTGATCATAATTCATTAAACTCTTTAATTAATTATTATCATATTCACTTCTCTATTCCCATAATAATATAAAATATTATTATCCTTGTTATTTTGCCATTTTATCCTTTTTTCTATATGTGTGTGACCTATTGGGTTCCTATCCATATTAGCAGTATAATATGTAATTGTGAGTTCTATTCAAAACTCACATGATTTAAACTTCTTTAAATCATTTTATCAATTCTTATTGATATTTATGATACACTATTATACAAAGTATGAGCAGCCTCTATCTAGGTATCATGACTATCCAAATGTCAAGAAAGTAGAGTGGTTTGACTATACCCTTCCATAGAAATAGTTACCGTGCAATTACTCCTTTCACCACTCTTATCTCAATTAAATTCTGAGTATGAATTTTTGTCAACTCATATAAATATAATTATGTATGTTTTATTAATTTAACTATTGTTCCCAAAATTCCCTTCATGGATATCTATCCACCTTGGTGATTCTCTGAACAAGGAAATTATAGAATCATGCGAGATAACTTTCCTCAATAAATCTGGGATGGTGAATCCTTTATTGATCACTCAACTAACTTAAAGTAGGTCATGATATACCCAACCTCCTAACTATGTTCACCCCCAGTTGGAAGTAATTAGTTATGGAGTCAAAGTATACCACTTGTTACTTAAGATAACCTTGGTGATCTCAAGTCTAAGGATACTTGCACAACCGCTATGAAGAGATTTCTCACTGACATAGATTTAATATCCATGTGAGAATTCTTTTTGTAGGTCTCCAATGAACTTGTTCTTCTAACAAGCATCCACATGTTAGCTTTGATTATCTTCCATAATCATAGTTATGAGAACCACTGCTTGAACCATTCAAGAAGCATAACATGTGCTAGTCTGTTCGAATTAACAATGTCCTATCTTGTTAATTCTGTGACTAGGGATATTTAGATATTAACACATTTGTATGCAATAGACATCTCATATCATGAACACTTCATGATTGCCTTTGCACTATGTTTATAATATCTAGGACTTCATTTATTAATTTAAGATTTACAAACTCATGTATTTAAACATAGCATTAATAAATGAATGATACCTTTTATTAAGAATATGAATTCATACATATGAAATACATCCTTATTATATAGGCATTAGGGCATACTCTCTAACAATCTCCCACTTGCATTAGAGCCAATCACTCATATATCTTTGACCCGTGCTATTTATATGGCAATCGTGCTTTATTTGGAAAAGTGCTTTAGTGAGGGGATCCGACACATTATCATCTATAGGGACCTTTTCTATTTTCACATCATTTCTAGCTACTATTTCCCTTATAAGATGGTAGCATCTGAGAACATGCTTGGATCATTGATGAGACCGTGGTTCCTTTTCTTGTGCAATGGCTCTATTGTTGTCACAATATAAAGTAATTGGATCAACAACGCTAGGCACCACTCCTAGTTCAGATATGAACTTTTTGATCCAGACTGCTTCTTTGGCTGCTTTTGAAGTAGCAATGTACTCAGCTTCTATCGTGGAATCAATAGCTGTTTCTTATTTGGAACTCTTCTAACTAACTACCCCTCCTCCCATTATGAACACATAACCAGACTGTAATTTACAATCATCTTTGTCAGATTGAAAGCTAGCATGTATATACCATTTACTTCCAAACTTCCCTCTCCACATACCAAGAATATATCTTCAATCCTTCTCAAGTACTTAAGGATATTCTTGACAGCTACCCAGTGTTCCTCTCCAAAATTAGATTCAAATCTGCTTGTGACACTCAAAGCAAATGCTACATCTGGACGTGTACATAACATAGCATACATGATAGAACCAATTGCAGATGCATATGGAATTCTATTCATGCTATCTCTATCCTCTAGTGTCTGCGGACACATATACTTAGAAAGGTGTTTTCCATGCACCATGGGTATAAACCCTTTTTTAGAGAGATCCATATTTAACCTCTTCAATCCTTTATCTATATATGTACTTTGAGAAAGACCTTGCAACCTATTGGATCTATCTTAATAGATCCTTATTCCCAGAATATAAGATGCTTCTCCAAGGTCTTTCATGGAGAATTGCTTGGATAACAATATTTTAACAGATTAGAGAAGAGAAATGTTGTTTCCCATGATCAATATCTCATCTATATATAGAACTAGGAAGACAATTATACTCCCATTGACCCTTTTATACACACAAGGTTCATCTTCATTATGTGAGAAGCCAAACTCTTTGATTGTCTTATTGAATCGTATGTTCCAGCTCCTAGAGGCTTGCTTCAATCCATAAATGGATCTTTGAAGCTTGTATACCTTTTCGCCATTTCCTGATGTGAACCCTTCTGGTTGTGTCATATACACATCCTCAGTTAGATTTCAATTTAGGAAAGCTGTCTTCACATCCATTTGCTAAATCTCATAATCATAATGAGCTGCAATGGCTAAAAGTATTCTTATAGACTTAAGCATCGTTATAGGAGAAAAGGTTTCATCATAGTCAATACCTTCCTTTTGACAATAGCCTTTTTCTACTAAGAGAGCTTTATAGGTAACTATATTACCTTCTATGTCGGTCTTCTTTTTGAAGACCCATTTGCACCCTATGGGTTTTATCCCTTTAGGTGGTTGAGTTAAAGTCCATACTTTATTCTCATAAATGGAGTCCATTTCAGACTACATAGCCTTAAGCCATAAATCACGTTCTGAACTGTTCAAAACTTCTTGATAGCTTATAGGCTCATTGTCCTCTACTACAGTTATGCCTCTATCCGAATCAATGTGAAATCCATATCTCATAGGGATAGAACGTATCCTAGTGGATCTTCTAGGATTTTGTGTATAATCAGGTTCAACTGTAATCTCATCATTATGAAATTCATTCTCAGGTTCAATTGGTTGATCTACTTCTATTTGTGGGTCTTGAACTTCACCAAGTTCAATTTTACTCCCACTGTCCTCTCGTAGGAGAAATTATCTTTCCAAGAAATAAGCATGCCTTGAAACAAACACCTTTTGTTCTAAGGGATGATAGAAATAATATCCAAATGTTTCTTTTGGATATCCCACAAATAAACATTTGTTAGACTTAACATCTAGTTTGTCTGACACTGTCCTCTTCACATAAGCAGGACAACCCCGTACTTTCATATGAGAAAGTGTGGGTTTCTTGTTATTCCACATCTCATATGGAGTAACATCAACGGATTTACTAGGAACTCGATTTAACACATAAATAGCAATTTGTAGTGTATGTCCCCAAAAGGCTTAGGCAAGTCTGCTCGGCTCATCATGGATCGAACCATATCTAATAGTGTTCGATTTCTCCTCTCAGATACACCATTGTGTTGTGGTGTATATGGTGGAGTCCATTGAGATAAAATCCCATTATCTCTAAGATAATCTTAAAATTCTTAGCTTAAGTATTCTCCACCTCGATCTGATCTATGTGTTTTAATACTCTTGCCAAGTTGTTTCTCCACTTCATTTTTGAATTCTTTGAACTTTTCAAATGCTTCTGATTTATATTTCATTAGATAGATGTATCTAAACCTGGAATAATCATTTATGAAAGTAATGAAGTAGGAGTAACCTCCTCTGGCATGTGTAGTCATTGGACCACATACATCTAAATATATTAAGTCCAAAACCTTTTTAGCTCGTTGTGCTTTACTAATAAAAGGAGCTTTTGTCATTTTTCCCAATAAACAAGATTCACATGTATCATATGATTCATAATCAAATGATCCCAAATCACCTGACTTGTGTAATTTGGTCATGCATTTCTCATTTATATGGCCTAAATGATAATGCCATAAATATGAGGTATTTATATTATCTTGTTCATTCTCTTGGTATCCACATTATGCACTTCTTTAATTGAATCAAGAACAAATGTACCATTCTTAATAACTTTTGCATAAAACATATTGTTCTTAAAAATATAACAACACTTATCCTTTAAAGAAATGTCATAATTGTTCAATAAAAAACTGAAAGAAATAATACTTTTGGATAAAGCTGGAACATAATAACAATTATTCAATTATAGTATTAATCCACTTGGAAGAGGCAAATGGTAAGTCCCCACAACCATTGTAGAGATGTTTTGTCCAGTAGCTGACTGTAGACATATTTCTGCCTTTCCAACTCTTCTAATGCTTTTAAGCCCCTGTAGATCATTACACAAATGAGATCCACATCCGGTATCTAATACCCAAGATTTTTTTTTAAAGCAATAGAATAAGTATTAATTTCAATCATATGAATACCTAAAGTAGAAGCATTAGCTTGCTTCTTCTCCTTGAGAGAATCTAGATAGGCCTTGTAGTTACACTTCCAATGACCATCTTTTCCACAATGGAAGCAAGTTCTTTTGGGATTCTCTTTCTTTTTCTTCTTCTGCTTCTTGCCTTTAGCAAAAGTGACAACCATGACACTTTTTAAATCTTTCTTGAAGGATCCATCAGCTATTTTGAGCATGTTAATTAACTCAGAAATGGTTACTTAGATCTTGTTCATGTTGAAGTTAAGCAAGAAAGGTGCAAAACTTGGTGCCAACAAGTACAAGATTAAATCTATATATAGATCATTATCCATTACATAGCCAATTCTACTCAAATGCTTAATATGACCATACATCTTCAATGCATGAGTAGCAGCTGAAGTGCCTTCCACCATTTTGCAGCTAAATAGAGCTCGAGCAATCTCATGTTGCTAAGTTATAGCCTGAGAAGAATAATGCTCCTCTAGATACAAAATGATGGTTCTAGCATCCATCATCTCATGTTGCTTCTAAAGCTCCGAGGATATAGTACCCAGCATCAAACATGCTGCTGCTTCACTATCCTCCATGTATTTACGATAAGTGCCCTTAATCTCATCAATGGCATTATCTAATAGAAGTGGTGGTGGATCTTTATCTAAGATATAATGGATCTTTTCAGCTCTGAGAACAATTCTCACTTGCCTGATCCAGTCAAAATAGTTGCTGCCAACCAGTTTGTTATCCAAGATTGATCGTATATTAATGTTTGATGTGCTCATGATGATGACCTAGATGTGAAAAAGAAACATATGAGAGTATGTTCATATATATGTATGCATTAATTTAATTAATCCATTTACTCCCACTATTTTATTGCGAATCAATAGCCTTCACTATTTAATCCTAGAAAACCTAATGGTTTTCTTAGTGGGCCAATATCCAATCCTTGATATGAAATTTGACCTTGACTGTGGTCAACAAATCAAACTCCATACCCTTGAAAGGTAGGTATCTCTATACTAATTGTGTCTCTACACAACTATTGGATCATTAGGTTATCAACTCTTAATACATGCATATCATATATGTATTCCTTAATATTGCCTTTAGAACCATTAGCCTTGACTGTGGTTAACAAGCTAATGGGCTAGCTAAGATGACCCATTTAATTAGATTCGAACATATTCGATATAATGTAAGCTTGACTGTGGTCAACAACCCACACTATAAAGAGCTTTGGTTCTCCTTAAATTAATGGAAGGCTTATATACCTTAGTATTAGTAGGAGGGATTTTAGTTAATTAAGTCTCATCATACATGGTTGGCATACATTGGTATGCATCCTATATCTATCTCATAAATATAAGCATACATTGATTATAGTTAATTAATCAAGATTAAGGTTTAATGAGGCAAAATTAGATTATTTTGTATTAATGAAGTTAAGTCATATTAAGGGTATAATGGTAATTAGGCACATGTGTATTGGAGTGTAGCTAAAATAGTAAGTAAGGATGCAATTGAATTACATAAGAAGTTTGGGGTTAAATGTTAATGAAATTAGTTTTTATTGGTTAAAAAGGTATAAGGACATTTTGGGAGTTTCTCCTTGTGAGATATTTATCCCACTCAAGCATTTGGGAATGGGATGATTGACATCGGGAGAGTTTTCTCTCTCTCTCTTTCTCTAAGGTCATGGTTTGAAGAAGAAGCTCTAGGGTATTGGTGTTTTGGCATGAAAGCAATGTCTTCCTTCCTTAGATCTCTTCTTTTATGCATAACTAATGATCTTAGGGTTGTAGAAAGAGATGGTAAGTCATGTTTGTTGTTTCTATGTATAAGAAAATGTAGGAGAAAGAGATTTAGATCATGAATGTTGAAGGAAGATTTGAAGCTTTAAAGCCAGGTACCGGAATTAAGTTTTTCTACTATCCATGTAAATGATTTAGGGTTTGTAACTCTTTTCTTTATGGTAAGTGTATTTGATATGAGTATAAAGGATACATCTAGTAAGTTTTAATGAGTATAGCATGCTTGAAAACTTAAATGATCATGTAAGCAAGAGGGAAAGTGAGATTTGGGGTTTAAATCCATGTATTGCACGATCGGGATTTTGATTTTTCTCCTTTTCTTTCTCATTTGTGGCCATGCATGTATTGCTCTTTGGGAACCCATAGCCATGCATATGTTTTTCCCTTGAGACACATGGCCACGTGAAGCTTTCTTCCTTCTCACCCGTGGCCATGTGAAGCTTTCTTTCTTCTCACCCGTGGCCACGTGAAGCTTTCTTTCTTCTCACCCATGGCCATATGAAGATTTCCTTCATCTCACCCATGGCCATGCATTCCTTGTTCACAAAACATGTGGCCACGTGTGTGTTTCCTCTTGGAAACACGTGGCCACGTGTGTGTTTCCTCTTGGAAACACATGGCTACGTGCGTGACACTTCTAACAGAACTATCTACACTATTTTACTTATAAGTTGAGCTAGAGAACTACAAATTGAGTGATTCTTTTAGCGTATGAAAATAGACTTCCATACCTATATTTCATATGAAGAAATTAAGTCTTAAATCTGTCCCTAAATAGGCCATAATTCAGCTTGAATTACCAACCAGTTTGCTGCCTAATCACTAGGAGTAGACTTCAGTGTTTTGTAAATATATGAAAGTATAGAAATGATTTCAAGATGATTTTTGATGTTTTAGAAACTAGAAAAATAATTTAACAAGTTTGTAGAAGACCATATTTGCTGAAAATGCCTTTTGATATGTCAAAAATGGCTTACAAGTAGAACTCAGAAAACTGCCTATGACTACTCATGACTTGTGGCACTCCCTAATTCACCCAAACATGATTTTTAAGCCCTTTAGTGTCCTTAAAGTTGGTCTAAACCCTTTTAAGAAATTGTAAAGAAATTTAAGCATAAAATAAAGATTTGTTGTGACACTAAATACGATTAAATGAAATGACATATGAGAATACAGTTAGTAAATGAACACCATCATTAGAATACATGAAAATGTTTACTTGTATTTTATGGTATGATAATAATGATACACTTGTGAATTGACTTTGCCCAAAATTACTGCATATTGATAATCCTCTACAATAACATGAGAATACTATGATATAACCTAGTGATAATAAGAGCATAGTCACAAGGTTGCATGCTCAAGTTAAAAGAAATGGGACATCATAATGTATGTTTAATCATGAAATTGAAGAAGCTAGAATGCCCTCAAGGTCATAAGAAAAATTAATGATTAGCGTTGATGTATAAAAACCTACTCGCCTGTTTGCTCATGCCTATACTATATTATGTTTAACTCATTCCTGTCAGTAGGGTGCTAATGATTAAGATGAGATACTCACACATAACTTACCTAAGTATAAAATGCTACCAGATGAAGAGTGCAAGTAAGATGATTGAAGTGTGTGTGTGTGTGTGTGTGTGTGTGTGTGTGTGTGTATATATATATATATATATATATATAAGATGTATAACTTATTGTCTACAATTTGACAGACCCTAAAAGAGAATCAAGTGATTGAATATGAACATGTATTGACCTTAAGCTGTAAGAGAACTCATTTATTTTAGTATATGGACCATAAATGTTTGAGTGTTGTTATATATATGTATGTCGCAATGTGAATAATTATGAGAATAGGGAATTATTCGTGGCAAGCAGTAATAAGGTATGTCGTTGAAAACTATCCATGAGGTGTGTAAGTACTATATGTTGTATAGTTGATATAAGTAATGAAAGTATGTATTTTCATGATTTAGGCTGCACATATATGTATATGTACATATGGGCATGTGCAATACTAGTTATGAAAGATTACATATTATTATTTATCTAAACCTAAAACCATCACGATATGAATGAAAGAAAGTGATGCACTATGTGATCACATGATAGCCTACTTATGTATGGAATCCTAGAGCTCAATGTTTTAAAGCAGGATGAGAATAATGTGCACTCTTATATGAATGATGGCATTAAGTAATTATGTTGTATTAAGTAAAGAAAAGTAAGTTAAACCAAAATTGATGTATTCTTTGATGAAAAGAATGATATGCATTCTTTTATGAAAAGTGGCTTTAAGCCAAATGATGTGTTAAGAAAAGAAGAATATGTTAAATTATGAAATGTCTTAAAAAGTTAAGCCTATAGGTCTTAGTTTAGTTGTGGATTAGATAGGCATACCTAGAGGGATACAGTCACAGCTGCCATAGTTGACCCCATTTGTAATCAATGTCCAGAGTCATTAATGAAATGATTATGAAGCAAATGTATGATGTTATAATAATAAGGAAAGAATTAATATACTAATTGTATTAGGAAAGGTTTTGAAGAACTAGAAGAGTTCATGAATTACTTTAGGTTGGTAAGAATAATGTAATTAGTTCACGTTGGACACTCCTCTGAAGTGCTATGTTAATGATTAATATCGTAAGTTTATATGTTTTCTATATAATGGAAGTTGTATTGATTTTATGATAACTATTATAAATTTATCCATAGAATTGGGGTTCCCCACTAAGCTTTATAGCTTAGCACGGGTTTGTTATCCGTGCAGGTTTCCAAGATAAGTTCCAGAGGATCAGGCAAGATGCAGTTGCCTTAAAGGATTTCCAGATACTTGAAAGCCATTTATGTTATTATTATTTATCGATAAGTTAATGTATTTATTTGTGGCATGTAATTATGGCCTGTTCTATAATTATTATTATTTATGCCTGATCTCTATTAGGTAGGATGATGATTGATGATTATCCATGGTTAATGAATTAGGGTGTTACAGTTATAGAATTTACTACATTGATTTTCCCGAGCCAAAAGGGAAATCAAAAGGTCACACCTAGGTAGTATGTATGATTCAAACAAGTAAAAATAATTACATTATCTTCAAACTTGTTGGATCTTCATTCAGCCCATCTTGCTCCTTGATAATGGTCTCCATCTCTATCTCTAATTCTAATCTAAGTAATCTAATTACATATTACAATTTGAAAAACAAATACAGACCAAAAAATAAGTGGCCGAGACATGAAAGTCCTCATTGGGTCGAAAGATGCATTATGCTCAATCACATTGGGCCTTTGTCCATAACTATCCATCATTCCAATCATACACCCTTATATGCATATCTAACGCATAAAATAAAATAAATAATGGATTACTAACTTTGTTTCAACTCTTGAAACATACTTTTGAGTTATTTTAATAATGTGATCAAATTAGAAAACTTTTTCCATTTTGGAAACTTCCATTTTAGGAAACCTTTTTGCATGCAAGTGTTCTTGCCTTAATAATCAATCCAATTGATTAATAATTAATAATTAATTGATTATTTAATTAATTAATCATATTAAAAAATTAAATGAATCAATTTTGGGCTTAAGATAAAGGGTAGGCCGAAACCCACAAAATTAAACCCTAAATATGTTCACACACAAACTAGTTTTGTGTCTATTGGACCATTTGGGCCTTTTGGAATGAGCCAAGCCCACTCTAGCCCTTAAAACCCATTAATAAACTTAATTGTAGTTTATAATATTTAATTTAAATCAGCTCTTTGGGCCCACCAAGTCATTCACTAATTTAAATCAAGTCCGTAAACATAATTAAGCCCATTAAGTGGTTTTAATGAATTAAAATTAATCTAATTAATTCAAGGCCCATTTTAATTATTTCAATTAATTAAAATCACAATAATATATCAGATATATCAGATTTAGAAGATTAAAAATTATTCTAAATATGAACACACTAAGAACATACCAAGAACACATGAAGAACATGAATTTATCGAACTTTTTGACTAAACTAGTTTTCATGCAAACTTGTTCGATTTTAATTCTGTTTGATCCTATGGCTTAATATCATATATTAAACACATAAATTATCATCAAAATGATCTTAGAGTGGATCAATAAAAAAATTAATTTAGAACAGCCTCTAAACTATTATTGAAAATAAAACCCTACACGCCATTCTCAATGGTTCTTTTATCAAAAGAATCATTTTTATTTTTTGTTTTATATATTTGATCACATACATCCAGAAATCAATATTTCTAATTCATGAAAAATTAAATTTGATATTTTAAAGTTCATGAAATAAATAACTCAAAAATAAAAATTATTTCGCAGAAAAATATAGAATTGTAGATTTATGAAAAAATCGAGGCTTTGATACCATGTTAGGAATTATCGGTTACATACATAACATGCATAAGTGAAATTTAAAATTTTTAACCAATAGATCTAATCTTGCTATGAATTTATAATATACATATTAATAGGAATAAGAAAAATCACCTTTGATTTTTGTTGAATTAATTTTCCTTCTCACAAGGTTGTCGCAAACCATAGTGTCAAAAATGAAACACCTCCAATGAGTAATCCACACTAGAGAAGGATTTAATGAACCAACAAAGGAGGAGAACAAGGGCTGGCCGAAATTTTCTTGATGCCAGCAAGGGGTGGAGGCTAGGGTTGAGAGAAAATGAGAGAAAATTATTTTTCTCTTAATTGTTCACACTTAAACCTTAAAATCCCATCACTTGGATTTTTATAGTATAGTTAGGTTAAAATCCAACTTCATAATTGGATTGGGCTCTTTAAAATTACTAAAAAAATATTAATTGGGCTTCTGGAATTAATAATAATTTATTTGTGCTCAATTAAATCCAATTTAAGCCCTTTCACAAAAGACTATGCATAAAACCCACAAACTAGGCCCTTTGTGCATATACTTGGATTTAATTATCCAAATGAATTTCAAATCCAGCCAAATTAAATATGCAGGATCTATAACACTTATGAAATATATTTAATTTATTTTGGTCAAAGAATTAGGTTCTTAAGGCCTTTTGTTTGTAGTTGGCATGAAACCCTTCCTTTAGAGGATTTCTGTGCCAAACTCAATTTTCTGGGCCTCCAATATTTTCTCTAATGGATCTATTATTTATTATATCAGCCCTATAACACTTATAGTCCAATAATAATTAATTATGAAATAAATTATTTCAATTAGATCCATTTTACATAAAATTTCTAAAAAGTTATGCGAACAATTTTACTTGATCATAATTAATTAAACTCTTTAATTAATTATTCTCTTATTCACTTCTCTATTCCCATAATAATATCAAATATTATTATCCTTGTTATTTTACCATTTTATCCTTTTATCTATATGTGTGTGACCTATTAGGTTCCTGTCCATATTGGCAGTATAATATGTAATCATGAGTTCTATTCAAAACTCACACGATTTAAACTTCTTTAAATCATTTTATCAATCCCTATTGATATTTATGATACACTATTATACAAATCATGAGCAGCCTCTAGCTAGGGATCATGACTACCCAAATGTCAGAAAAGTCAAGCGGTTTGACTATACCCTTCCATAGAAACAGTTACCTTGCAATTACTCCTTTCACCACTCTTATCTTAATTAGATTCTGAGTATGGATTTCTATCAACTCATATAAATCTAATTATGTATGTTCTATTAATTTAACCATTGTTCCCAAAATGTACTTTATGGATCTCTATCCATCTTGGCATATTACTCTGGCCAGAGATTCTTTAAATAAGGCAATTATAGAATCATGCGAGATAACTTTCCTCAATAAATCTGGGGTGGTGAATCCTTTATTGATCACTCAACTAACTTAAAGTAGGTCATGATATACCCAACCTCCTAACTATGTTCACCCCTAGTTGGATGTAATCAGTTATGGAGTCAAAGTATACCACTTGCTACTTAAGATAACCTTGGTGATCTCAAGTTTAAGGATACTTGCACAACTGCTATGAAGAGATTCCTCACTAACATAGATTTAATATCCATATGAGGATTCTCTTTGCAGGTCTCCAATGAACTTGTTCTTCTAACAAGCATCCACATGTTAGCTTTGATTATCTTCCATAATCACAGTTATGAGAACCACTGCTTGAACCATTCAAGAACCATAACATGTGCTAGTTTGTCCAAATTAACAATATCCTATCTTGTTAATTCTATGACTAGGGATATTTAGATATTAACACATTTGCATGCAATAGACATCTCATATCATGAACACTTTATGATTGCCTTTGCACTGTGTTTATAGTATCTAGGACTACATTTATTAATTTAAGATTTACAAACTCATGTATTTAAACATCATTTTCCTTTTATTCTGAATTTTTATTTACTTTTGCACTAATGCACCAGCTCTTCAAAATTAGAGGCAATTATAGACACCGTGACCAAAAGCAGCCTAGATTAGGGTTATCCAATGATAAGAAAATAGCATATTATTAACAACACGTTTGGATCTTGAAGCTCTTATTGTGAATTTCCCACATTTTTCTCCAAGATTTTATGATTTTTTCAATTGTTTTGACAAAATAACATGAAATACCCTATTTTTGGCCTTCAAAGGTGACAGACAATTACCTGTCACATAAGAGACACTTGTCCCTAGCATTCTCTCTCCTATCTAGGTCAAATCAGGGGTATTTTGGTAATTTTAGGATTTTCAACAGAAGGACGCCCATCCCTCAAATGGGGATGCCTGTCTGTGGGTCTTTTTTTAGATTTCCCATGTTTTCAAAAATTCAAAATGGAAAGATATGTTTTAAGGTTTTTTATCTGGATTTGATGGGGGGATATCTCCATATTTCCTAAGGTAAAGTTGGAATCCAACTCCAACTTTACCCTAGTTATAAAAGCAAATACTTTTAGGGTTTTCAGGGGGAATCACTTTTGAATATAGAGGCATTCTTAGGGAGGAGAAAAGGAGATAATTTCTCTCTCTATAAGAAGATTTCTCCTCTAACAATCTTTTGATCTAAACACACACACAACAAATAATCATTCAATTTTTTGAATAAAAAGATCACAATTGGAGTGGAGATATGGACTACAAGGAATTTAGAGTCAGAATATCTCTTCAGGGTAATATTTAAAGCTTTTTTTTTGCTTTTTCTCTCTAAAATAATTATGTTTAAATGTTGTGTTTGATTGATTTGCATGCTTAAAATTTAATGAGATGCAAATCTAGATTAATATATACGTTAATGGCATGATTAGATAAAAAGATTTCCTCCATTTTTGTATAATTGTAAGCTTTTTTTTTCTATAATTTCGAAATTTAATAATTTTTACTGTGTTTTGTACATGATTTAAGGCTATAACAATGTTTTGGCCTGTGTTAGGACCTAAGAATTGCATATTTAGGGTTAAGTATGATTTTGTATGATTGTTGGTGTAAATTTATACATTTTTCTCTGTTTAGTGAATGATAGATGGGAAGAAGCCTTAACAGATGCCTATCTGTCAAAGTGACAAACGAGATGTCATAGGGTTTCTTCTTACCCCGTCCCTCATGTAGTTATGGGCATTCATCACCCTTCTAAGGGTGTTTGTGGCTGGTCTTTTGAGGCATTTTTACATGTATTTCATGCATTTTATGGTATTTTCATTATTTATTTGATCCCCATAATATTTATGCATAATTCTGTATGACATTCAGTTCTGTATGTATTTCTTTTTTGTACTGTCTAATTAAATAAATGGTTCTCTTTTCTATATTTTTATTATTTATTTTTATCATGTTAATTTACTTGTTTTTGTGTTTTTGTAAGTATGTAAATTCTTTCTCCTTTAGGAAATTTTATGAGATTTTTGCATTGGGAATCGTGCACCCGATTGGATTATCATTGTCAGCCCATCCGATTACTTCATTTAATCATTCCCTTTTTTATTTTATTTATTTATTATTTTGGTTTATCATTTGTATGTGTTTATTATTTATTTCATTATTTTTCTATTCATTTATTTATTTTTGTATTTTGGATGTATTTTCTTTTAGCCATGTAATAGTTAGTAAAAAGGGCTTTTTGTGTACACATAAAGGAAAAAGGTGCTTAAAACCATTCTGCTAAACAACTTGAGTTTTCCTTCAAAACATGGACCAATGTCCAATTTTCATCCAAAGCCAAATAAAAGACAAAAGAGAAATTTTTATAATATATGCATGAGGGAACCAATGTTCCTAATCAAATGAATACTGTGATTTATGTATGTATATTACTTTATTCTTGTTTGTTGGACAATTTGCTTTTGTAATAAGGTTAATAGTTGGAATTTACTTTCTTATTAGTTTATCACTGTATTATTTTCTTGGGATGTTTATTTAATTCTATTGTCTTACATCATATGAGAGAGGAGAGTGGATTAAAAATCTAAAACCTAATTATAAAGTAATACCTAACCAAGATGCCTAATAAGAGTGATGTCCCAATCACCAATCTATATTGTGGCATCAAAAGGTCGAGAATCATTTCTCGACGTTCTGTTGAATGGCGACTCCTTGACACCTATCTCTTTTGGGCCTATTAGTAGATGCCTTCATGGGTTAACTACCAACAATAATTTGGGCTTGATCTCTTTTTATTGTGAAGTAGCCAATTTATGATTAAAAATAAGCCTCATCTCATCTTGGAGCCTAAAAGCGGGCCTTTGAGAACCCCACTGAAAATGAGCGATGGCTTTAGCGCATGTCACACCTTCTTTTTTACATAGAACTGAAAAGAAAAGAACCAAATTTCGCAACTTATCCTCTATGTTACACGGTTGTACAAAATATTATCCTAGGTAAGATCTCAAAAAATATTTTAATTTTTGAATTCCATTCTTACTTCATTTATTCAATATGTCAATAGAGTATGTTTTGTCAATGTCCTAATTTAAGATAATGCATTTACATTTGTTTTGTTTTAATACATTGTATTAAGTTTTCTTACAACTTAATAAATTGTATTTAGTTTTCTTATAACTTAATAAAATGTATTTAGTTTTGTTACAATTAAAATTTAATAAATAGTATTTATTTTTGATAAGTGAATATATTGTATTAAGTTTTGGCGGAATGTATTACATATTATGTATTTGTTAAAACTGAATACATTGCTGTTATTTTTGTCATAATTTAGTACATTGTATACAATTTGTTAAAATCTGAATACATTATATTCAGTTTTTGCCATAACTTAATACAGTTGTATCTAGTTTTCGTCATAACTTAATATGGTTATATTCAGTTTTGTCATAACTTAGTATAGTGTATTATGTTTGTTAAAACTCAATATATTATATTAAGTTTTGTCATAACATAATATAGTGTATTCAATTTGTTAAAACTTAATATATTGTATAAAGAATGACTCTTTTTTTATTACAGTGTATTAACTTTTGTATGTGAACTAAATACAATGTATTAACTTTTGCCTAAAACTTAATACATTGTATTAAACTTTATAAAAACTAAATATAATGTATTAACTTTTATACGTGAACTAAATACAGTATATTAGCTTTTGACCAAAACTTAATACACTAAATACAATGTATTAGCTTTTCTATTTTTTTAATTTAATTTTTTTATTTTCACTTTATATGATTACTCAAACACAATACCAAATGAAGTGGTAGTAATTGAAAGTGAGCAAGGAGCATCTAGTACCTTGATTGACAAAGATTTACAATTTAATGATACTAACAAAAGCTTGATGGAATATGTTAGCATTTTGAGCAAAAATATAATTTATCAATTAATTAGTGACAACAAAAATATTCAAGAATACAATGAAGAACCCAATTTTGGAATCATCAATAATGAAATGCAACATGAAATTAAAGTGGGATAGAGTTACAAAGATAAAGACACCTTCAGAAAATTTATAAGTTTTTTTTTTTGCAATCAAGCATGATTTCCAATTTAAGGTGCACAAATAGTGTTCTAAAAGATACTTCATTTTCGGCATAGATGACAATTGCTTTTGGAAATTGAAATCATTGAAAAAAGGAGACAAAAATGCTTAAAATAAGAAAGTTTATATTTGATCATAGCTGCAGTGTGGAAATGAGATTAAGTAACAAGAGGCAGGCCACATCAACCTTGATTAGTGATATTATTAAAAACAAATATATGAATACTAAAACTATATATACTCCAATAGAAATAATACGTGACATGCAAAATAATTATGGAATCAATATAAATTACTTAAAGGCTTGGAGATATAAGGAAATAGCTTTGCAAAACATAAGAGGTAAGCCATGTGATTCTTATACACTTTTGCCTAGATATTTATACATGCTAAACTAAAAATAATGGATCTATTGTGGAGCTGATAATTTAAGAAGATAAGTCATTCCATTATGTTTTCATAGCTCTAGGAGTATCTACTAAAAGTTGGAAATAGTGTAGGTCATTAGTAGTTATTGATGGTACCTTTTGAAAACAAGATATGGGGGCATAATGATCACAACATCAACACAAAATGTAGATAGTAAAATATATTCGTTAGGATACTCTGTTGTTGATTCAAAAACGATGCATCTTAGGAATGGTTTTTTGTAAAATTTAGAAATACATGTGGATTAATACCTAATAAATATATCATATCAGATAGATATGAGAGCATAAATAATGCTATGAAGAAGGTATATTTAGAATTTAGTCATTGCATATGTGTTTACCATTTGTTAAACAACCTTAATGAAAAATTCAAAAAAAAATATAAAAATACAAAAATTAAAAAACTCTTATTTGCAGCAGCTACATCATACTCAAAAAATAATTTTCAATATAACATGAAAGAGTTGGACAAGATTGATGCACATATTAGACTATACCTATAAGTAATTAGGTGTGAAAAATGGTTGACATTATACTGTTTGAGCAACAAATTTTCAACCATGACATCAAATATTGTCGAGTCTATGAATGCAATAATGAAAATAGCAAGAGATTTACAAATTGTACCACCACTTGAGTACATACATGCTTTAATCCAAGAATGAAGTTGCATTAATAGAGACCTAAGATCAACAACTTTTACAAAACTACTAAAAAACTATAAAGATGGTTTGTATAAAAACTATATTTTTTCACTAAAAATAAAGGTATGTTGCTTAAACCTAAAATATGAAAAGTTATTATAATTTTATACATTCTATTCAGTATTATGAAAACTGAATACATTATATCCAATTTTTAGAAATATAAGGTAATTTCTTTTCTACTATATATTTTGTATTCAAATTTATTCAAAAGCTAATACATTGTGTTTAATTTATAAACCAAATACTACAAGAAAATTAGGAAATAGCAACGAAAATTAGCAACTGAATTTATTGAATTTTCGTTGCTAATCAAATTAGCAACCAAAAATAGCAATGAAAAATTCAGTTGCAATTTTGACAGTTAGTATTTTTAGCAACCGAATCTTTTTTCCGTTGCTAAAATTAGCAAAGGAATATCAAATCTGTTGCAAAATCCAACCAATATAGAATGCGATTAACTGGTCAAAATCAACAACGACAATTAATTTTCATTGCTATTTTTAGCATAGTTTTGTTGCTATTTTTAGCAACGGATTAGTAATTCCGTTGCTAAATTTAGCTAGTATTATAAAAAATTTATGGCAGAATATTCATCGCAATTCCGTCACTAAAAATTATTATAATTTTAATTATTATTTTTTATGAAAAATATATATAAATAATACATTATAAAACCACATGGATAACATTTAAGCAAGCAAATATAATAAAATTTATCTGTAGTGTTATCAATCAGAAAATAATACCTTTAACAACTGCGAATAATTATCTCATTCAAGCTTTTTTCATTTGAATACGAATTATTTACTCACCTCAAAATTGTGATTCCCAGATAGCACAACTACTGCAACAATGTCTACACAAGTGACCAAGAAGCATATGAACATAGGTAAAGCACACCACAAAAAAAGTATATGAACAACTATAAGTTACAAATTATCAAAGCTAAACAACAAATTTAACGTAGAAAAATGCAGAACAAGTATAAGATAGAAACCATCAAAGGTTAGCTACAAATTAAAATTATACATCCTAAATCCCAGAAGCTGGTTAGTTTCTTATCAAGCTTAAAACTGAAAAAGGAAAGAGGCAAAGAATATTAGAAATGACAAATGCCTGAAGGAAAATAACGTGTATGTATGGGGTAAGTGGAATAAACTTCACCAATTGCTGTCAACATTTTTAAAAGCTTCCCGTAATTATGTTATCACTGATTTGTATCATATTCATATTTCTCTATATATATCATCCATATGTTTTAAAGTAGTTTTAAAAACGGCATAAGAGGATAAGATGCATACATGTGCCATGACAAAGTAAAATGGGCAAGGATGCAGCTTGCCTCATTGCCTCATGTGATCCTTCTATTTGATTCCTTAAGTTCCTACATTGTAAGTTGTAACGAACTCTTAACAAGAAAATATGGGAAACTTTTCTACACAAAAACACAGTTTTATGATTATTTTTTTTATAACAATTGATAAATGTATACTCATCCATATATGCATATGGTACTCATTTTCATTTAATGTGTGTCTGAAGCATGATACATAAATTACTAGGGAAATCCATCAGGAGAGAATTTAAGGTCATACGTCATAGTTATTTCTTAACTTGGCTTGTCTTAAGTAAATTATTGCATGTTGATAGGATACCTAGAACCTGAAAGCCAACCACTTAGTCCAACAATTGCCCTGAGGTTGATAGGATACAAATTGCCATTTCCATATCGTCCTATGGCAGTACAAGGTGCATAATAAAGTGCTGTTACAACACCCATGCTAAATCCTCTAGTACCAACTTTAACTGTCACAAAAAAGGGTAAGGTACATGGAGTTTGAACTAATTCAATGAGTAGAATTGGTATTTATCTAACATAATAGGCCAACTAAAATTTTACATATTCAATTTAAAAGCTGATATAAGCAAAGGCGAATCGTCCCATGGAAAAACAGATAGTAGTCATATTGGTCACTTTAATTTGTTATAAACAGGTAAAGAATACATATATAAATAGGCCGAATAACTATGTGAACTCTATAGAAGCTTACATAGGAAAAAAATAAAAAAAAAGACTGCAAGTTAGCAAGCAGATAATTGCTAAAAGTTAAGCTTCAAAGTACCATCAGTTGGCTCTATTGACAATAAATTTGTAATATGTGAAGCTGAAGAATCTAACCCTTCCCAGTCATTAGGACTATTCTCTAAAATCTCACCCACAACACACCCTGCATGAATTACACAAGCTTTTCATAAACTTTCCTCTTTGTATAAAAGCAATAAAAAGTTGGATTTAACTATCGAAGGGACTGATCTTACATGCAGTGAAGGAAATCCACCAAGAAGTGTCACAGGACGGGTAAGAGCAGTTGGACAAATCCATTTAATTTGCATAACAAATTATTATAGAACAAGATAGGGAGAAGAAATATTAATAAACTTATTTCACTGATAGGAAGACGTGTTAATGCATAAATGCACGAGAACAACTAAGATAACTATGCTTATATTTGGAAGAGGAAGGCTTTCTAGGAGCTGGGACCAGCTGCAAAACAAAATAAAAAAGGATAAAATGAGATCACATATTGGTTAAACTTGGAAACTGGAAAGCATCAGGATAATAAACTGTTATAAACTGAGAATGCATTTTAAAGTGGAAGCAACAGTTGCTTATAAGTTGAAAATCTACAACTTTTTCAGAAATTGAGACTATAATACTTGAGCAAAACCTCACAAATAAAAAACAACTAAAAGAATGCAAATTTTGATTGGATTGGTGATTAGAATTCACTGAATCCTCCTTTAAGCATTCCGATATATAAGATTTTAAAAATGATCAATAGCAATTATATGTGTATGTATCCTCCAGTAAAATTCCAACTATGATTGTTCAGTTGTCATAATTAATATGAGAATGTGAGAATTACCACATAAGAAATTAGCCCAACTCCAATTCCAATTGATAAATAGCTTCAACTACTGTTGTACTAATATTTGAAAGAAACCAAAAATTCACTTTTGTATTTGTCATTCATATATGTATATATATGTATGACAAAATAAAAAAAATCATTTATCTGAAAAATGAATTTAAAAAAATAAGCAACAGAATAATGGTAATGATTAACAATTAATTTGCAATAACATTATAATTAATTATGATAACAATGTCATGTAATGTTCATGACAGTTGTTGATAAAATTATAATTTAATTTCTATTTATACTAGAAACATTTTATAATTATTAGTTATGCATTTGTTTCAACAACAATAATGAATAAGTAATTGCATTATAATGGAACCTCACCTACCAATTTATTTGTGCATGTGTGTTTACACCAACTGAAATTAGCTCTGTTATAATTCCTAGAAAAAAATCATGTTGAAAGCAAAGTCTCCCTGACTACTTCTATCCAGACCAGAAATGAGGAAACAGATTAACAAAAACATTAAGAAATTAGCCCAACTCTAATTCCAATTGATAGTTTTCCAGTATCCAGCCATAATGCATTCTTTTTAACAATTATTATTCAATATATATCTCAACAATTCAGTCCAAAAAGTCTATTAATTAAATCAATATTAAGAAAAAAACTTGTGCAAAAGCAATTGCAAGCAACCCTGAAGTGTAGAAGAATTTAGATAACCACATTATCTGCTTCACAGGAAAAATGAAATGAAATTAATTGAAAACAAATTGAATTTATGGAAAAATTAATTAATAAATATATTCATCTTCGAACGATGGAATCGGCTATCTTCCCACTTAAAATTGCACCTACCAATCCTCTAATCATCATTATCGAATAAAAAACAGAGTACTGCAAAGCATAAAAAACAATTAAAATCGTTAATTAATAAAATTAAAGAAATAAAAATGAAAAGTTTGAAATAATATCAGTAATAATAAAAAATAAATTAAATGCTACTGTAGCACCCTTATCCTTTAACATATACATATCACTTTACCCTTCTCATAACACAAAGTTTAATAGTATAACTTAAACATAAACCAACTATACAGAGAACATATACTTAACATAATACCTAAGAGTGCTATACTATTAAAACTTTACAATATACATTAAAGTTTTTTTACAAAATACAACAACTGATTAACATCTTTACAATATACAAAGATCCCAAAAACAAACGTCTATACTAGTCTCTCTCGTTAACTTGAGTTGGCCATCCCACTGAAGATATCAACCAGACAACCTACACGGATGAAACACCCGTGCTAAGCTATAAAGCTTAGTGGAGAACTAAAACCATGATAAATGACCACTTATAGTGATCGTCAACAAGTACACAACATGCCTTAATTATAACAAAGCTTTGTTTCAAGAAATGAACAAAAAAACCAGTAGTTAAATCACGTTACGGAAATCATAAAGTTTAACGATAAAAATTTCATTGATACTTTAACCACCATATATAATTATGTAAGCTCCAATGTCCTATGGCTTTAAATACAACTAATTATCATGAGATTAGTTTCTGAATTGATACTAAACTGTAATAGCATAATTATCTATTATCTTTTCATCTATTCTTGTATGTCTTTGATATACACACATTAGAATTAAAATGGAAAATCAACACTTTCAAATACCATGAGATCTTTATATTACTACAAGCTTACTTTATATAACATGAGTTACAAAAAGAAACAAGCCTATCAATTAAACATAACAATTATACATCATTGCCACATTATTCTAATATACCAAGGTTATAGGTCTTAGATATGCATATATCATACCACAAATAACAATCACACATTCTTTAAATGTGTATATATAAACAATGTGAACGAATAAACATAACCATAAGAAAAATATTTCAAAACAAGGATTGTTACCGTATAAGTCTTATAATCTTTAATATGAAATATGCTTATGCAATTATAAAATTGTTGCATCCATTAAATATTATAATACTCTTTAACCTAATAAAAATTCCTTCATATATCATGCATTAGCATACATCCAGAAAAAGACTTATGATCACAAAAGGCCCTATATATATACCATCAATTTAATCAAAGTATTAATATAATACAATTTTATTATATAACCAACTAGCATGTAATTTTGGATACTAGCAATAATGAAAATAACCTAACATTTAATTTAGCATACTTAATATTAATATCACATAAAATGCTATTATAATTTATACTCATAATATATATACACAAAATCATCGTTCATCTTATTATTCCATATAGTAAGATTAACCATTACAGTGAAATCGATTGTAAAACATTTATACTTTAATTTAGCTTGCTTAAATTCTAAAGGTGGATAATGGGATCAATGGATACCTGAGGGTATCAAACGGTGGATATCCGAAGATATGAAAATGGTGGATATTCAAATATATCAAAATGGTGGATACCCGAAGATATCAAAATGAGGGTCAATTGTACAGTGGACCGATCAAGGACCCAAACAGGGTTAAGTAACAACCCAAATGGGCTGTGCATGATCCAGCAGGATCAACTATACTTTAGACCTAAAAAGGTCAATGGTGGCAGCTGCAACATCCCTATAGGCGCCTATCTATCCATAGTTGAACTCTAATAGCAGGCAATATAGTTTCTGAGTTTATTTAATATATATATCACTATTGCACCAATATCATATACTTTGCTCATGTATGTTATCATATCATAATACACATTTCTCTAGTGTATAACATGTATTCCTGCATACTTATAGTAATACAAATATCTGTGTTTGAACATACATATCATCATGATCCTATAATTGAACATGTCTTCATTAGGCATCTCATGTGATCATAGTCGTACTAAAAATTTCCTATTTCATAATGCAAGTACATGTTCATACACCCATTTACATAATCATGAATGTACATACCTGTAAAGTACGTTTGCATATCATAATAAGCTTGTTCATAAGTTGATCATATAAACATGTTTATACAACAATACCTTTATCATTAATCGAATCATATGCTATACATAAATCAATATGTTTCCATTGGGCACACATTTAGCTTAACAACATGTAATTTTGATATACATATATAATCACAACATGACATACATCTATTCTTACATGAAATTTTTATGTTAAAAATTGTTAAATTTTCAATGAAATAGATTAGATAATCATTACTGTCTATTAGGGACCTTAATGTAAAGTTCGGGTGAAATACCAAGGGTCATGGTTACTAGGGAATACCTGGTAACCGTGAGATAAATTACATTTCAATTCTGGACTGAAATTGGACTATCTCATGGTTACTAAGAAAAATCTAGTAACCGTGACATAGAATCTGTCCAGAGGCAGATTTATCGATTCAACTTGTATTGTGATTTTGACTTGTAAAACATCATTTTTAGCAAAACATATCTCTACAAACTTGTAACCCTACATGTCTAGTTTCTAGAACATAAAAAATAATCCCAAAATCATATGTGAAACTCAAGATATTCAAACTTTTATGACAACTATTTTTATCAGTAATACAGTAAACTAGTATGAATTCAACCCTAAATTCCATATTCTTAGAGACAAATTTAGGCTTAGATTCCTCTTAAAAATTTTAGATTTAGAAGTCTAATTTCTATAGAAATTAACCTCATGCAATTATGATCATTGTACGCAAAGATATCTCAATTTAAGTACAACATGTTCTAGAACCAGAACTAACAGTTCAACTAAAATTCAATAAATCATAAAAAATTATTTATAGGCAGAATTAAGGCTAGGTTCCTTCTACAATTTTATAGGCATCATTTTTGTCTGTAAGTGGAAAAATCAATCTAGTTGGAACTCCTTCTTCAAAATGTAAAGCCGTCATAAACAATTTTAGTTTATCGAACACTGCATCCAGTAAACTTTTGTTTAATTTTTTGGAATTACATGAAGTTCAAATAGTTAAGAATTTGTATATTTTTTTGTTTGACCAGAGTCTAAATTTCATTATTTTCCATTCTTAAAGATGTATTATCCAAAAATAAAATTCTTTTTTGGCTACCTCTTTATCTTTTTTATTAGATAGGTTATATACTTAAATTTGTCCAAATCCCTAAAGCGCTTGAAGTTGTATCCTAAATGGTTGTATTCTACTAATTCGTAAACACTTGGCTTGGTTGCATCAAGGAACAAAATGCACTAAGGAAAGAAGGTGCTACTTTAGCATATGTTGAAATAGACTAATTGCTCTAAGAAATCCCACTCTCTCTACAAGAATCGTCTATTATTGCTTTGACATCAAAGTTTTTTAAATGAGTTTGATTGTGTACTGTACAATTAAAATAAGATTATTTCTTTTGTAGATTACTATTTTCTATGGGACGCTATCTGTTTAGGTTACTGCTTTTTGTTGTTATATTTATCTTATAGTTATGATGAGAATAAGAGACTGGGGTTAGTAGATTATAACTAGATTTGCAAAAATGGCTTTAAATAGTTTAACTTATTTTTATTTCAGTTATGCAGATGCTGGACAAGGCGTTATCTATTAATACAAATTGAATTAACTAAGAAACACCCATCTTACTTTCAATTTTTGCCATGGATATAAATCTATCTGGTCTCTTTTAATAAATAATCTCCATTTGATTTTTTTAGCAGCATCTAATATTGTCATAATTGTGCAAATGTACAAAGTCAGTGAGCTGAGTGTTGTTGAACTTTTGTATGGGCTTTGTGAAAGGATGCAAGATTACACTCTTCAAAAGGTAAAATTTCATTTGGGTTGCTTTCTTTGCCAATCTTTTTCTTTCTTTTTCTCTTTTATTTCAGCATAACATATTACTCCATCATATTATGTTTTTTTTGAGAATATAATTATAAGTAGATTGTAGAAACTACTATTAAACTGTTAGTAGTTAAGTAGAGATGTTCCAGTAGAATTTGCAGTTGCATGCAAAATATTCATATCTTCTTGTGACTTTGTTTTGAGCATATGGATAATTATTTGACATATGCTGTCTAGATATTCATATGCCTGCTTATTCTATATTCATCTTTGTAGATAGATTCAACTAGAAGCATGTGGGTCAAAGTGGATAAATGGGACAATCTTACTGCTAATATGTAACCGTCTTTCCATTTCTGTTGCCTTATGTGCTTTTCATCTTGTAATAGATAAGCAAGAAGCTCAAGCATATTCAAAAGCAATTTCATCTTATTGCAAAAGGTTGTATCTGTGATGGTTTTCACTCATCTTCAAATTCTAAATCATTATACAATCTTGTAAATTTACCTTCTTTTTCAAGGGTTTGAAATCATTATACAATAAAGTCTGAGAATCAAAGATGAAAAGAAAATTATAAGTAGATATAAATTCTTATACCATGGTTTCATATTTAGGTGTTGATGGTTCATATGCCTTTTGGGCAATAATGTCTTAGCAGAGAAGAAAAAGATTTAAAGGAGAAAAGTTCTCTGCTACTTTCTTAGTCTCTCGGCAATTTCAAGTCAGTTTTTCTTTTCTTTATCATCTTCTTTTGTTTGACTTTTGGATGTTCTTTACAAAATTTTAAATTTAGAACTTGAGTACATTTCAAGTTCTTAAATTATCTTTATTCTGTAATTGGTATATCTAAATTTTCATGTATTTCCTGTAGTCTTTCTACGTAAATTTTCATCATGTTTGATTTGCAATATGATAATATGTTGTTAATATATTATTAAACTTATTATTATTTTTTACTTTCTTAGCCATTTGATCTACTGCCTTTATAAATGAATATTAATTATAAATTTATGTTTATAGGTTTTTCGATTGATGGACAATGAAGATTTGATGCTCATTATTAATTTTTTTTTTGAAAATTCTAGCTAGATAGATATTGGTATAACAAGGGGCTATTTTTCTAAAGAAATTTATATGTGACAAATAGAATGTTAAACAATTTCTAAATATTGGTATACTTTGTAATTGATTTTTTGCAATTTATGAAAAGAGTATTTATTATATTTTTGGATATGTATGTATGTATGTATGTATGTATGTATGTATGTATGTATGTGTGGGAGTGTGAATGGGGTGTACGTGAAATATTTAAATAAAATTTTTTATATTAATGATTGGATTTACATTTAGCGATGGAAAATACGATCGCCATTTGTAATCATTAACGATAGGATTTTCTTTCATTAAAAGATATAAACAATCCACGAAGGAAAATTTTGGTTGTTATAAGTTAATTTTTATGATCAGATTTTTGTTCGCTGAAAGTGGAAAACAATTAACGAAGGGAAAATCTAGCTACTAAAAGGGCTTTTTTAACAATCGGAATTTCCTTTGTTAAAAGCAGAACACAATTAGTGAAGGGAATCCCGTCGCTAAAAATTTATGTTTAACTTCTGAATTTGTTCCAGTCGTTAATATCTTTAACGACCGGATATCAATCCGGTTGTCCATACTATTAATGACGAGGCTTTTAATGACTGGTGATGACTGGATTTTTTTGGTGGTTATAGTGTTTTAATGATTGGATTTCAACTTTTAACGACTGTATTTTCCTTCGTTAAAGAGCATTTTTCTTGTAGTGGTAATAAATCACCATTTTTCTATATAATAAAAGCTTATACAAAGATATATGAGAACATTCAAATACTAATATACCATAAATTATGAGAATCTTCTATAGTAATACAAATTAAACAAATCATATAAAGAAAACTATAACCATTGTTAGAGAAATGAATTTTACATCATACAAAGCACAATTTGGACAAAGAAAAAATTTGCATTTGTTAATTAAGATATCCACAAGATCTTATCTTTTGATAATAATTTATTTAATTCATTAGTACAACTGATGTGTAAACTAACCTGCTTCCAGATTGGCTTAGCCATCCAGGACTCTGCTAGTTTACATGTTCTCTGCAAACTGGAAGTCATTATAGAGTTCATCATTATAAACATAAAATTTGACTTGAAACAAATCAAATCTAAATGCACTCACTAAAATAACCACATATCATAAAATTAACAACACAATTGAACAACATGTGGGAAGATATTAAAAAGTAATAAGGAAAGAAGAGAGGGAAGATATTACTTTAATGTTATATCCATTCATATGAATAGTACAAGCTAGGAGTTGATTCAACTGTTCTCAACAAATTCATGAAATAAGCCTCATCTCTTTTCTACATAAATAATATAAATAAATAATAACTGCTTAGGTAAAATTGAGATCCAAAATACATAGGAAGGGAGAAAAACCTCACTTCTTGAGAAGTAGAAAACTTCAGAGCCTTATTGCAGGACAAAAACTTCATAGACATTATCCTATAGACAGGGAAACCAAGAAAAGCTCCTACTTCCTATCGAGAAGTTATTATAAGCATGTACGTACCTGCATCAATATTAGAGAAATTTGATATAAAAGCACCATTCAACCACTGAAAAGGATCTGATGGATTTAGAAATCCTCTACAAAAACCATTCAACATAGAGGAAAATTTCCCATAAGCGTTTGGTCAAACTGTCGTAATTCATACACAAGTTAAAAGAAGAAAAAACCCTTGCAATAAGTCTAATAGTTCCAGCCACGCCATAAATTGTCGAGGTTTTGGATGAACTACCAGAAATAGTCTCATCTAAGAAAAAAAAGGATTCATTTCCAAGTTAGATATACAAATCCAAAAAGAAAGAAAGAAAATGCAAATGTACGAAGAGTCCTATTTTCTAGGTTGGAACTATTTGATTATTTAAGTTAAACTTAAAGGCAACTAAAAATAGAGCTTAAAGCTTAAATCGAAAACCTCCTCGAACTGAAAACAGAGAATTGCAACATTAAGCTTACATAATTGAATCAAACAATTTCAAAGCTTTAAACATTGGGAAATGAATTTGAAAAGGTGAGACAAACAGTATAACCATTAGAAAAAAGGTCGAGGGAGGTAGCAAAATCGAAGGTAACGAGCGTCTGGTTCAAGTATTTGGCACAGTGTTCAAGGTTGCTCGCACCAGCAAATGTATAATCCCTACATCACAAAATCAAAACCCACTTTGCCAAATAGTTAAAATTGATATCTATAACACTGCCAAAAAAAAGGAAATAAAATAGAAGAGAAATATTGCTATACACCTGCAATCCACCAGAGAGAAAATGGACATAAGAATCAATAAATCTAGGAAGAATAATCACGGATGATGCTTAGCTCTGCCTTTTCTCAATATTATACTAGATTCTACTTAAAATCGACTTAGATTCTCTGGTTTCATGGAGAAAACGAATAATAAAAACCCTAAAATTAAAAAAAAGGAAATATTTGGAGAGGAATAAGATTATACCAGGAAGGTAGTGAACAAAGGGGACTTTTGCTGTAAGGAAAGAAAGAAAAAATGTTACATTGAATCTACCTTTCTTCGAGCAGAGAATTGGGAAGGAAAGGAAGTGAGGGACAGATTCAAAGAGAGGGAGGCAACTTATGGTGTGAGGGGGGAGAGAAGCAGAAGAGATAGGTAGGTAGGGTTCTTTTTATTATATATATATAAATTAGTAATGGAATGCAAATTCCGTTGCTAAATTTGTAACCAAATTATTTTCGGTTGCAATTTTAGCAACGAAAATCCAATTTCATTGCTATTTTTAGACACAAATTTATTCTCATTTTGAACCAAAAATAACAATGGAATGCAAATTTTATTGCTAAATTGCAACCAAATTATTTTCGATTGCAATTTTAGCAATGGAAATCCTATTCTGTTGCTATTTTTAGACATAAATATTTTCTTATTTGGAAATAAAAATACTAACGGAATATTAATTTCGTGGCTAAAATTGCAATCGAATAGATTTTCCATTGCAATTTTAGCATTGGAAAAGAAATTCCATTGCTATTTGGGACCACAAATACCAATGGAATTTAATTTCCATTGCTAAAATTGCTACCGAAATCATATTTCGTTGCTATTTTTCGTTCTAAAATTTTTTCGCCCCTATTGGCACCTATTTTAACAACGGTATTGGATTCCGTTGCTAAATTTTGGCACTAAAAATTGCCTCCACTTTTAGCAATGGAAGACAACCAAATAATTTTTCGTTGCTAAATTTGCAAAGTTTAACTAATTTTAGCAATGAAAATTGAATTCCGTTGCTAATTTAGCAACAAAATCAATTCCGTTGCTATTTTCATATTTTCTTATAGTAAAAGTTAATACATTATATTTCAAAAATAAATATATTGTATTGTATAATATCTAATACAATGTATTAAGTTTTACTAAAGTGTAATATAGTGTATTGAGTTTTCTTCAAACTTAATATGTTGTATTCAATTTTGCATAAAACTTAATAAACTACATTTAGCTTATGGACAAAAGTTATTGCATTCTATTTTAAATGCTTATGAAGATATTTTATAAAATCTAAGATGTGTATTCAGTTTTTTCTCAAAATTTATACAATGTATTAGGTTTTAGTAAAAATGAATGTAGTATATTACGTTTGATAAAAAACTAAATATAGTATATTAGGTTATAGTAAAAAGGAATACATTGTGTTCATATTTAACAAAAACTAAGTAAAATGTATTAAGTTTTGGAGCAATACTTAATACACAACAAAACTTAATAAGGGAGGAATTTCTTATTGAGATAGTATACTACATACTCAATCCCAAAATCATCCTCTTGTGCCATCATAGCCCCTACTGAACTGTTTTCTATTGCTAGGTACAAAATCAGAGGTTTAAAGATCTGAGGTGGTCTCAACACTGGTAGATGTAATAGGTATTCCCTAATGGTATCAAATGCTTTTCTAACAATCCTTATTTCAAACTACGGGCTGATTTTTCTTGAGTAACTTGAAGATCAGTTCACTAATCTAGGTTAACTTAGCGATAAACCTACTTATGTACTGGATCTTGCCTAAGAACCCTTTGACTTCTTTTTCCTTCTGGGATACGGGTATTTCTCTGATAGCTTTTATCTTGTCAGGATCTACCCCTATACCTCTTTGGCTTATGACATGACCTAAAAGCTTACCTAAGGTAACCCCAAATATGCACTTTTTTGGGTTAAGGCAAAGATTGTATTTGCTAATCTTCTGAAAGAACTTCTTTAATTCCTTAAAGTGGCCTTCCCTAGTAACTAACTTGATCATCATGTCATCTATATACACCTCTACTTCTTTGTGGATCAGATCATCTAAGATCTTAGTGGCCATTTTTTAATAGGTAGCACCTACATTTTTAAGTCCAAAAGGCATGACCCGGTAGGCATATGACCCCTATTCTATTATGAAAGCTGTCTTGATCCTATTCACTATTTTTTTTAGAATCTAATTGCACCCTGCATATCCATCCATGAAACTATACATGGCACAGGCGGTTGTAGTACCGAGTAGAAAATCTATGTAAGGTAAAGAAAAGTCATCCTAGGGATAGGCTTTATTTAAGTCTCTATAATCCACACAAATTATTACTTTTTCATCTTTCTTTGCTATAAGGACTACATTGGCTAACCATGTGGGGTATTAAACTGCCACTAATAACTTAGCCTCTATTTTCTTTGTGATTTCTTCCTTAAATTTCTCAGCCCATTTCGGCTTAAATCTTCTAAGTTTCTATTTGACTGGTTTATAACTTGAGTGTGTCGAAATGGCATGTTTAGCGATACCCCGATTTATTCTTGGCATGTCTCCATAGGTCCAGGCAAAGACTTTTTCATATTTTTTAAATATTCTCTCAAATTGTTCTCTCTCTTTGGGAGTTATATCTGACACTAACAAAATTTCTTTTGGGTTTTTAACCGATGTCTAACAAGTGTACTAAAATGGCTAGTAATATAGAAAAATAAGATTAAGACCTTGAATATCGTACCCAAGGGAACATGGATTGTTAAGTAGAATATCTATAATTGAGTTGAATGTATCTGAGATTATATCCTAAGTTTTTGAATTGAAGGCAAGAAATAAACTAAATGGATAGTAAAGCAGAACAAAAACTAAAACTAGACTAAAATAAATTAATAATAGAACAATAACTAAAATACTTCTGCTAAAAGGACTATCCACCTCAACTTCTACTGCAAGGAATCAAATCAAAAGTAACACAAGTGATTATAGAAAAAAAACTAGATAAAGAAAGCCAGACATCTTAGTCAAGAATATCATTCTAAGCATTAAATCTTCTTATTAGGAATAATTCAACACCTAGCATAAAAATCCAATTTTAGACTCCTAGATATCTATTAAACTCTTTTTCAAGCAAACTTAACTTTAATCTATTCTTAGTTTAACTTTTCTAAGTATTAATCCACTCTTATCAATACATAATCATATCTAAATTAGAAAATAACCATGCATCAACACTAATGAACTAATTCAAGAACATGCATATCATAGATCATACTTAAATCAATCATCAACTATTAATCAAATAAATTAACAATCAATCTCAATATAATCAAAGATAAGAATTTGCACAAGAACTAAGCAATAATCAAACTTGTATTGAATCAAAGCTCAAACTAAGCCATTACAATAAAAGTATGATGGTTCAAGTATCCTTTAGCAAAAGAAAGGAAAGCTACTTAACAAACATGATTAAAATGAAAGAAAAATAAATAAAAGAGATACAATACTCATAAAGTTTTAAACTTGCTCTTTATGACTTATTCGCACACCAGTAAAAAGCTTGAGTTTTTACAAGGCTTGCAAACTAAGAAAAACAGAAAAACTAAGCTAAACTACTGTACAAAATTAACTAAAGAAAACTAGGTTAAAAACTAAGCAACATTCGTAATTCTCATAGCTCATCATAATTTTGATGTTTAAGTGTGCTTTTATAGCTTGAAAAGAGGGGGTTTTGGTGGCTTTAAACTTCCTATTTTAACAAAACAGAAGAATTTGATCGCAATTCTAATTCTTTGGCTCGGTAGAGTTAAAAACTCACTCGACAAAGTGTCCTTGTTCTCTTTTCCTAGTCCATAGAGTGAAAAACTCACTCTACTGAGTGGTTGCTCTCTAGGCTGATCAACAAAACTCCTTTTCCTCTTTAGGTGACTCGGTGGAGTGAGTAATCCACTCCACCGAGTGACTAGGCTGTTGACTGCATGATGGAATTTTTCTATTTAAAAATCCTTCAAATGTTGAAATTACATTTTTTGCCATCGTAATTTCTTTTTTTCTTTAATTACACACCTAAAAGCACAAAATTAACCAATTAAGCTTATAAAATGCTACTTAAGAAATTAAAAACTAAACCAAATTACCCTTAAATTAACATGCTAAACACATTAAAAACACACTAAAAATATAGTATAATTCATACTTATCTAATACCCCACACTTAGTCTTTGCTTGCCCCCAAGCAAATATGAACAAACCAAATTCTCAAGATAATCAAATTTCAACTAAGAATTATGCATTTCAAAACCAAGCTTAGCAATTAACAAAATCACTTAACAAAATTCTAACTAGAATAAATTCAAACAAGATAATATGAGCTAGTTTTCTTTTGCGTGTGTACAAAACCAAAACATTTTAAGCATTTTCAAAATCAAAACATCAATGCATTTCATAGTCAAACTTAGAATGAATGTACACCTAAGTGTACCAATGGTTTCACACTTGAAACTCTAGAAATACCATAAGCCTCTCCTTTAGCACTAGAACTCGAAGGTCATCTCCACTAAACAACATAAAGAAAAACTTAGAATCACTTAGGTCTTCAAAAGTGATAATGGGGTTAAGGTATTGGTTATCAAGGAATGGACAAAAGATAAGCAAAAAGATTTGCCAATCCATAACAAAATAGATCAACATTTCTAACGTTTAACCCAATAACTCAAAATTTAAAGTACTAAGCCAAAACTTGCTTACCCTTTTATATTTACAACACCTTTGAGAGCAAAAACTATTGTAATTTTCACAATTTATCCCTCTTTGAAGTCTCTTCTTCTTTCCCTTGTGACTACCCCACACTTAAGACTTTGCCAAATACTAGCTTTTATTTCTTTTTTTTTTCATAACAAAACTTCTTTTTTTTCATGATAGCATCATTACAGGCAATAATAAAAAGAGTAGTCATAGGGTAAAGTTGTTCACTATTCTCTCAACTTATTAAACCTTTGCTAATAATTTCAAATTGTTTCACTACACCCTAAAAAATTAACCTATCCCATTCTAGAGTGGCTGATTCCATAGGTAAAGATAAAGGCTCTTTAGGTTATATGGTTAATAATTAAGTGTAACAAGAAAATAAACTATGGTACACATTAAGCATACCTTACTAAACTCAAAGTGGCTAACAATGGTCAAATATATCAAAAGGTGGATAAACAATCTTAATATAGCGTAATAAGAAAAATATTGCCTATATCACTTTTTAAGTTGCCTGAGCTATTTTTATGCTTCAAACGGTAATGAGGAAGGTTCTAGTGTCCTAAAATTCCTTGCTTAACTACTACAATGCATTGGTTTTTTTTTCTCTTGTTTCAAAATTGGTCTTGGTGCTCAAAAAGTGGAAACTAAAAATTATAAGTCAAATTGAATGCTCAACTAGCTAAAAACTTGTTGAACAATATGCTTATCTCAATTTAAACAAAGATTTCAAATATTATAAATTCTATGTTCAAGTTTGACTAGTTCAATTCTGAAAACAAACTTGGGGCAAACTAAGTTTTAGTGAAAGTTAAGTGATAATTATGAACTCCCTAATGAACTAACTTAAAACAAGAAGACAAACTACTAACAAAGACTAACTAGCATTAAGATTACTAGTACTTAAAACAAGATTACAAAGTTACTCCTAATAGATAAAAAAAAATCTTTAAAAGAAAACAAAACATAAATAAAACAAAACATAAGTGTTTTCATGAAGGGAAGAATTAGATTTTACTTCCTAAATCTAAGCAAAATTTAGCTTAGAAAAGCTCTAGCCCCCTCTCAAAAATTTGTTGTCCTCAGTAAAACAAAATGCAGCTCAATCTGATGGTGGGAATGGTGGTGGTGGATATCATTCTTAGAAATCAGCAACAAATCATTCAAGAGTTTGCTTTACTTCATTAATACTATCTTGCATATTATCTAGTTGACCATTTACTTGACTTATGAAAGTAGTCATTTGAGACGAGGTTTCCTGTGGTATAGGTGCCTGTTCAACTGGTTGCTGATAAGCCTGATCTTCATCTTCTTCTTTGTTTCTCCCAATCATGATTAGGTCCACATTCTCCTCCCTATTGGACCAATGTCTCATTGGCTTCTTAACTAAAATCTTCATCTGCATCAACATTTCGTAATCTGTAAATGCAGGCTCCCTAAGAGAATCCTTTATGTCCATATAACCTATAGCTTTTTCCATTAAAGTTGCACCATTGATCAGAATACCCTCAACCATGCATCTTAACAGCATACATTCCTCAGCATTAATTGCATTGGGATTTCCAAGACAGCTAAAGAAAGTGAGGGTTAAAAATCGATGAAGGACTCTCAGTGCGTGACTGCTTAAAGCATGAGCCTTGAGTTTGCCAGATCAATATGGCACTGGGTTGATGGGATCACAAATAAATTCCAACTTTTCTTGTGGGTTAGCATTAGGCAATTTGCCTATAGCATTTGTGGGGAAGCTCAATTTTAATTAAAACTCTAGAAAGGCCATGTGGTAAGTCTTCCTGCCGAACTTAAAACTCACTGTGCCTTTATCCTATTCATCTTCAAAATAAAGCTTAAAAGATGTGAAGAACTCTAGTGCAAGTTATGGATGTACCTTTGGTTGCTTCTTAATGAATTTTTCCCATCCAATATTTCTGATCAAAGGGATAATCTCATCCTATAAATTTCCATTTACAATATCCAGATAAAATTTCTTCAAATAAATTGGCTTGAGAAAATTTACCCCTATAAAATATTCATACAACTCTTTATCATCTGTATCAATGTAGGTGGGAAGGTAACTACTCGATGAGTTGGAAGCTTCATTCTTCTTTGATCGTTTAAGGGCCACTGCACACAACAACAATAGCCAAAATCAATGCCACAAATATAAGACTTTAGAAACTCACTCAAAAAGAAACACTCAACAATTAGGCCATATTCCTCACAAATCATTGAGGAATATAAGTGAAAAACATGGTGAAATTAAGTGTGGAGATACAATGCTAACACATGTAAATGAATTATAATGGCTAAGAAGGAGAAAGCTTAAGCACAATTGATGGACTTAGTCATTGAGGAATTTTATTGAGCATGTGGTGTGCATAACTTTACTAAGCCAAATTGCATACAATCCTAACCAATTAAAACCCAAAAATGAAATTATAAGAACAATATCCAACACTCAATGCACACATAATCAATATGACCAACAATATGATCAAAACAAGGTCAATTTAAGTGAGCCAAATTGTACAAAATGAAGAACAAAAATCCAAGTAATAAGTCACTACAATTGCAAGTTGAAAGAATTAAATAGAGAGCAGAAGACTTACTTGAGCAAGTTGATGATGCAACACAATTTAAAAAAGAAAAACTTAAGTGGCTCGGTGGAGTAGATTGGGCGAGTGAGAGAGAAAAGACAAAAAATTTGAAGCTAATTTGCAAATGCATGGTGGAGTGAAGTAAAATGGGGGGATTTAAAGGGGTTATCTGGGTAGAGCAAAGGCCCACTCTATGGAGTGAGTTTTTCACTCTATCGGGTGACTCTTTATTGCATGGAGAATGGAAAAAAATAATGACACAATAGCTTGATGTGGGACTTGGTAGAGTGATTTCTCACTCTATCGAGTGGTGACCTACTCGGTGGAGTGGGAAATCACTCTACTGAGTGAGTGAACACTAGACTAAAACACAATAGTTAAACATGCCTTGTAAATCAACAACTTCGGCTCACAAAGTCTAGAAACTACCTTATACTCCTTATGCAATAAACCTTTGAAACAATTTGTTGCCTTAAACATGCTCTATTATTTTGATTAATTCCCCTTTAACAATAACATAAAGACACCATAAAAGCTGAAGCACTTAACAAAATTTTAGCAAATGTGCATAAAGAAATCAAAGTGCACCTTCATTGAACATGCTCAGACTGCACAGAGATCTTAAGAATTACTATTGATAAAACAGTCTAGCTGTTCTCCCACTGCATTGCACTACATGAAACACTTAAACACAAGCTAAAAACAAACTAACACTCATTGCACACAATACAGCTCAAAAACACAAACTAATCAAAATCAAATGAAATCAAACAAACTATTAGCATAATATAAAAACTAATAGAGCAACACATAAAAATATAAGAAAAAAGCATAGTTTTGAGTTTAGCAAGTCCTCAACTAGGCTTTAGAACCCTTTCAATAGTAGTAAAACACCATGGTTGCCTCAACAACCTCCTTTTGCCCAACTCGATATGGTTTTAACCTATGACCATTAACTTTGTATTCACATCCATCCTTTGGACTCATGATAGTCACTACTCCAAAGTCATTGCATGAAAACACTTGATATAGCCAAAGCCATTTGGACTTTAACTTTCTTGGGAATAACCTCAATTAACTATTGTATAATAAGACCAACATTTTAGGAGTAAACTCTATCATATTTATGCTCTTGTCATGCTAGCATTTTTGTCTTCTCTTTGTATAGTGCTGCATTTTCATACGACCACTATCGAAATTCCTTTAGTTTTTTGAGCTGTAACTTTCTCTTATCTTCTGCACATCTCAAATCAAGGTTTAGCAATTTCATAACCTAATACACCTCGTGCTCTAATTCAACTGGCAAATGACATGCTTTTCCAAAAACTAATCTATAAGGAGACATGCCTATAGGGGTCTTAAATGTAGTTTTATAGGACCAAAAAGCCTCATCTAACCTTTGAGACCAATCTTTTCTAGAATTATTCATAGTTTTCTCTAAGATTGATTTCAACTATCTATTAGACACTCTGACTTGCCTATTTGCTTGAGGATGATATGGGGTAGTTATCTTATGCTTTACACTAATTTTTCTAAGCAATGTTATAAATTGATAGTTGACAAAATTTTTGCCCCCATCACTTATAATAGCTCTTAGTATCCCAAACCTAGTGAAAATATTCCTCCTAAGGAATTCAAGTACAACTCTATCATCACATGTCCTAGCTGCTATTTCTTCTACCCATTTACTCACATAATCCACAGCAACTAAGATATACTCAAATCCACATGAATTTGGAAATGGCCTCATAAAATCAATTCCCTAAACATTGAAAATCTCTACTTCTAGCACATTATTCATAGGTATCTCATCTCTCTTAGATATGTTTCCTACACATTGACACTTATCACATATTTCTATGAAAGATTTAACATCAAAGAAAAGAGAAGGACAAAAGAATCTTGATTGTAGGATTCTTTGCACTGTACAATTTGCTCTATGGTGACCTCTAACCTCTCCTCTATGGCATTATCTCATTATATCCTCTTGCTCCTCCTCCGGAACACATCTTCTAAGAACCTGGTCTAGAAAAATCTTAATCAAATAAGGGTCATCCTAGAGATAATGTTTTGCATCCACTTGTAATTTCTTCTTTTGTTGCCAAGTAAAATCCTTTGGAAGGCATTTTCCTACAAGAAAATTGGCAATATTACCATACTAAAGAGTCAAAGTTTCACATATATAAATAGCATAAATATGTTCATCAGGAAATAAATTAGAAATTTCTCATTTTTCAATGTTAGCATGATCCAATCTAGATAGGTGATCAGCTACAAAATTCTCAGTTTTTTTTATCTTCAATTTCTACATCAAATTCTTGTAACAACAAAACCCATCTAATAAGCCTCAATTTGGAATCCTTCTTAGCAAAAAGGTGCCTTAAAGCTATATGATTCATCCACACTTTGACTTTTAAACCAATGAGATATGATCTAAATTTCTTAAAAGAAAACACTATCGCCAAATGCTCCTTCTCCATTGTGGTGTACTTCACTTGAGCTCTAGTGAGTGTGTGACTTGTATAATAAATGGCTTAAGAAAATATTCTCCTTTCATTGGCCTAAAACTACTCCTAATGTATAGTCACTAGCATCACACATTATTTCAAATGGCAAAATCCAATTCGGTGATACTATGACTGGTGCTATGATTAGCTTCAGCTTTGACAAGTTAAAAGCTTGCAAACACTTATCATTAAAGTTAAATGTAGCATCTTTACGCAATAAATTTAAAAGTAGTTTAGCTATTTTAGAAAAATCCTTAAGAAATAAATAATAAAAACTAGCATGACCAAGGAAACTCCTAATGCCGTTAACACTTATAGGTGGAAGAAATTTATCAATCACATTTATTTTTACTCTATCTACTTTAATTCCCTTCTTAGAGATCTTATGCTTTAACACTATCCCTTTTCTCACCATAAAGTGATATTTTTCCCAATTAAGAACAAGATTGATTTCTTGACATCTTTTTAAAACCAAAGTAAGATTAGATAAACATTACTCAAAATTAAGACCATATAGTGTAAAATCATCCATAAAAACCTCCATGAATTTCTCAATAAAATCATAAAAAATAGCCATCATGCATCTTCAAAATGTGGCAGGGGCATTACAAAGACCAAATGGCATTCTCCTATATGAAAATGTACCATAAGGCCACATGAACGCGGTTTTTCTTGGTCTTTTGGGGCTATAAGAATTTGCATGTAACTTGAATAACCATCTAAAAAATAGTAAAACCAATTTCCTACTAATCTCCCTAACATTTGGTTAATAAAATGCAAAGGGAAGTGATTTCTAGTGGCATTATTTAATCTCTTATAGTTTATACACACTCTTCATCCTATTACTATTCATGTTGAGATAAGTTCATTATTTTCATTAGTCACAATAGTCATTCCCCCTTTTTCAGGTATACATTGAACCAGACTAACCTAACTACCATCAGAAATGGGATAGATAATACCTATATCTAGTAGTTTAAGTACCTTATTTTTTACTACTTCTTGCATAGCCAGATTGAGTCTCCTTTAGGGTTGTACCATTAGTTTAAAATCATTCTCTATATTTATCTAGTGTGTACAATAATTGGGGCTAATTCCCTTCAAATCAGATGTCTCCCAATTGATGGTTCCTTTATGCTTATTTAATACTTTTATAAGCATTTCCTCCTCAAAACCTGTCAAAAGTGAAGAAATGATTACCAGTTTTGCATTAGTTTCCAAAAATACATATTTTAAATGAGAGGGAAGAGTTTTAAATTTAAAATCTCCCTTAGGAGGGGATTGTTCATTCTCTTTTATTTCTTTCTCTTCATTTTCTTTTTTCTAACTCTTCTATCAACTCATTTTCCTTCTTCGCCACTTTCTCCTTACTCTTTGGATGCATTAAGTAATTCTTAAGGTCATCATCCAATAAAATTTCTTCTTACTTTTCCTCCACACATTCTTGAATGCCATCTATAAAGTAAATGGACTCTTCAAAATCATAGGAAGGGTTCTTCATCACCTTATTCACATTAAAAACCATCTCTTCTTTATTGAATCTTAGAGTAACTATTTGTCCATGTACAACTATTAAAGCCTTCACTGTATTAAAAAATGGCCTTCCCACTATTAAGGGTACCTTACAATCATCTTCCATGTCTATGACTACAAAATCAACTAGGAATATAAAATTTCCCACTTTCATCAATAAGTCCTCAATAATACTCGTAGGTCTCTTAGCTAATCTATTCGCCAACTGTAGTATCATTTGGGTTTCTTTGATATCACCTAATTTTAATTTCCTGCAAATGGAATAAGGCATTAAGTTAATACTAGCACTTAAATCACATAATTAATGTCCAATAAAATTTCCTCCTAATTTGCATGGCAAAGTGAAACTACCAGTATCCTCTAATCTTTTAGGAATTTTATTCATTAAAATTGCACTACAATTTTCAAATAATTGAATTGTTCCTACACCCTTTAGCTTTTTTTGGTTAGAATATAACTCTTTCATAAAATTAACATATTTAGGCAAGTGCAATAAAGCTTCAGCAAATGGTAAATTTACATGCATCTTTTTAAATATGTCTAAGAATTTTGTTAATTGTTCATTATGCTTTTTCTTCTTAGCTAGAGATGGATAAGATAATTTAGACTCATCAAGCACCGTAGAAACAATTTTTTCCTTACCTTTGCTCTTTTTAACAATAAGTGATATCTCATCATTAAATTTAGGTTTAGAAATACTTACCTCTAGTGTTGGTTCCACCAAGTCTGAAAACTTCTTACCATTTTCAGCTTCCTTCACCTTCTTTCCATTTCTTAAAGTAATTGCCTTAGCTTCTTCCTTTGGGTTTCTATCTATATTAGATGGAAAAGTGTCATATATCCTATTTGAGATAGAGTTAGCAAGTTACCTTGCTTGATTTTCTAGATTTCGAATAGAAGCATCTTGATTTCTCACCCAAATTTGTGATTTCCATTTAGTATCTTGACCAGCCATAAAAATTGTATGCACATTTATAAAATTGGCAAACATTTCCTATTTGAGATAGAGTTAGCAAGTTACCTTGCTTGATTTTCTAGATTTCGAATAAAAGCATCTTGATTTCTCACCCAAATTTGTGATTTCCATTTAGTATCTTGACCAGCCATAAAAATTGTATGCACATTTATAAAATTGGCAAATATTTCCTATAAATTGGATTTTTTTATCCTGTGTGGGTTGAGGTCTAGCTTGAAATTCTGGGGGTTGATAAGTGGATGCTTGGTTAGGTGGCTGGTTGTTGCTATAGGAGACTATATTTTGATTCAAGAGAGCCCTATGTTGATTATTAGATGTAGATATATGATTCCTTTCTCTCCATAAAAAATTAGGGTGATTTCTTCACCCAAGATTATAGGTGTTGCTATAGGGATTCAATGCATTTACTTTTTCCACTAATGTTTCTAGGCTCTCCTCATTTTTAATTTCAGGTGCTATATATGTTCTAGCATAAGTGTTACATGATTGTGATAAAGAAGACATATTTTAAACTTTTAAACCACTTACTTGCTTAGTTAATGCATCTACTTGTGCCCTTGGCATGGCTACTTGATCTGCATTGCGTACAACTTGCTTTTTTTATGTGGTCCTTGCACTTGCCCATTGAGCATCATTAGTGGCCATCTCATCCAGGAATAGGAAGGCTTATTTTGGGATTTTGCTCATGAAACTTCCACTTGAAGCTGCATTTAGGAGAGATCTTGTAGATTGATTCACACTTGTATAAAAAATAGACATTAGTTGATGAACAACTATCTCATGATGTGGATAACTCTTTAAAAGTCTCCTAAATCTCTCCCAAGCCTTATAGAATTGTTCTTCTATGAATTGATTGAAATTATAGATATTATTCCTAATACTAGCTATTTTGGCAGGAGGGAAGAAATGACATAAGAATTTTTTCTACATTTGTTGCCATGACTGAATAGATTGGCTTGGTAGAATTTGCAACCAATCCCTTACCTTACTAATGAGAGTAAAAGGGAATAACTTAAACTTAATGAGAGTAAAAGGGAATAACTTAAACCGTATCACTGATTTGTAAAAAGATATCTAAATGCTGAGCAGGGTCCTCTATCTTTAATCAAAAAAATATTATTTTGGACCATGGTTATTGTAGCATGCTTTATCTTAAAGTGTTGATTATAAGGTATCCTAATGGTTCTATGATCCTCATTCCATATGGAGATAGCATAGCCTCTAATGGTTTTTGGTCTAAACCCATCCCCTTGAGCTTGATCATGGTTAACTTGACCTTCTATCCTAGGGTGTGGATCATTCATTGGTGGGTCATGGAAATGGTGATTATTAATGTTGTTACATTCTTGCTCTTCTAAATTCATCTCTCTTTGCCTTAATCTCCTAATCCTATGGAATGTCCTTTCAATTTCAAGGTCAATAGGTGAAATTGGCTTGCCTCTTAACATAAACTATTGACACCTACAAAGAAGAAAAGAATAAAATTAATAAAGAAATAAGAAGAAAGAAAAAGACACATAAAATTCACTTGTATTTGTTAGCATTGTATCTCCACACTTAATTTCACCATGGTTCGTACTTATATTCATCAATGATTTGTAAGGAATATGATCTAATTATTGAGTGTTTCTTTTTGAGTGAGTTTCTAAAGTCTTATATTTTGTGGCATTGACGTTGGCTACCTTTATTGTGTGCAGTGGCCCTTAAACGATAAAAGAAGAATGAAGCTTCCAGCTCATCTCGCAGTTACCTTCCCACCTACATTGTTGCAGATGATAGAGAGTTGTATGAATATTTTGTAGGGGTAAATTTTGTCAAGCTAGCTTATTTAAAGCAATTTTATCTGGATATTGCAAATGGAAATTTATGGGATGAGATTATCCCTTTTATCAGAAATATTGGATGGTTAAATTTTGTCAAGCCAGCTTATTTGAAGCAATTTTATCTGGATATTACAGATGGAAATTTATGGGATGAGATTACCACTTTGATAAGAAATATTGATTAGCAATTGTAGTTTGTAACCCTAAATGCAAAACGAGAGTAAACTAAAGTGTTAAATGGTAAAAAAAAATTCCTTTTGAAATGATGTTCCTTACTCCTTAAATAGCCTCAAGCTGGAAGAATATTGACCACTGAAAACTTCCAAACCAAAAAACTTCCTAAACCAGCAAGAATTAGAGTCCAATTCAACTTCAATGACTAGGCTTGGTAGAGTGACAGTTCACTCCACCGAGTGAAGCTCCTTTGTCTTTGGTCTTTAGAGTGACTCAATAGAGTGAGGATGTCACTATATTGAGTAGTGATTTTCTGTATGCCTTGTATCCTTTTGTCTCACTCGGTAGAGTAAATATGTGCTCTACCGAGTAGTTGCTCTCTGTACTAACATAAAACCTCTTTCTTTTCCTCTTTAGGTAACTCAGTAGAGTGAGTAATCCACTCCACCGAGTGACTAGGCTGTGGACTGCACGATGAAATTTTTCTTCTTAAAAATCCTTCAAATGATAAAATTACATTTTTGCCCTTGTAATTTCTATTTTTCTTAATTTACACACCCAAAAGCACCAAATTAACCAATTAAGCTTATAAAATACTACTTAAGGAATTAAAAACTAAATTAAACTTAAATTAACATGATAAACACATTAAAAATACACTAAAAATATAGTATAATTCATGCTTATAACGTTGGAATTTATCGGTTACATGCATCTCATACATAAGAGGAATTTAAAATTTTTAACCAATGTTACTAATCTTTCCATGAATGTAAAAAATTCATATTGATGAGAATAAGAAAAATCACCTTTTATTTTTGTTGAATAGTTGATTTTACTTCGCATCGGGTTGTCGCAAACCACGGTGTCCAAAATCGAACACCTCCAATGAGTAATCCACACTAGAGATTGATAGAATGAACCAATAAATTGGTAGAGGACAAGTGTTGGCCAAAAAAACCTAGAGCTAGCAAGGGTTTGGGTGGCTAGGGTAAAGAGAATAATAGAAAAAGTCTTTCTTAAGTGTTATATCACTTAACCCTAATTCATCATTAGTTGGCTTTTTATAGTTAGGTTAAAAATCCAACTTCATAATGAGATTGGGCTCTTTAAAATTTCTGGAGAATTATTAATTGGGCTTCTGGAATTCTTTATAATTATTTGGGCTCAATTAAATCTAATTTAAACCTTTTCATAAAAGGCTATGCAGAAAACCCACAAACTAAGCCCTTTGTGTAACTAATTGGATTTAATTACCCAAATGGATTCCAAATCCAACCAAATTAAATATGTAGGTGCCACAACACTTATGTGTAACATATAATTTAACTTGGTTCAAGAGATACACCATTAAGGCCTTCTGTCTGGGAGTTGGCATGTGGCTCTTTATAGAAGAGCTTCTACACCAATTTCTTTCCTCTGGCCCCTTTATAATTCCTCTAATAGACCTATTAATTATTATATTAGTCCTATAACATTTACAGTCTAATAATAATTAATCATGAAATACATTATTTCAATTAGGTCCAATTTTACAGAACATTTCTCAAAAGTTTCGCTAACAATTTTACTTGATCATAATTAATTAAACTCTTTAATTAATTATTATCTTATTCACTTCTCTAACCTCATAATAATATCAAATATTATTATCCTTGTCATTTTACTATTTTATCATTTTCTCTATAGATGTGTGACCTATTGGGTTCTTGTCCATGTTGGCAGTATAATATGTAATTGTGAATTCTATTCAAAACTCACATGATTTAAACTCCTTTAAATCATTTTATCAATCCCCATTGATATTCTTGATACATCATTATACAAGTCATGATTGGCCTCTAGCTAGGCATCATGACTACCCAAATATCAGGAAAGTCAAGTGGTTTGACTATTACCCTTCCATAGAAAGAGTTATCGTGCAATTAATCCTTTCACCACTCTTATCTCAATTAGATTCTGAGTATGGATTTCTATCAAATCATATAAATCTAATTATGTATGTTCTATTAATTTAACCATTGTTTCCAAAATGCCCTCCATGGATCTCTATCCATCTTGGCATATTACTTTGGCCAGAGATTCTCTGAACAAGGCAATTATAGAATCATGCGAGATAACTTCCCTAATTAAATTTGGAATGGTTAATCCATTGTCAATCACTCAACTATCTTCAAGTAGGTCATGATATACCCAATCTCCTAACTATGTTCACTCCCAGTTGGAAGTAATCAGTTATGGAGTCAAAGTATACCAGTTGCTACTTAAGATAACTATGGTGATCTCAAGTCTAAGGATACTTGCACAACCGTTATGAAGAGATTCCTCATTGACATAGATTTAATATCCATGTAAGGATTCTCTATATAGGTCTCCAATGAACTTGTTCTTCTAACAAGCATCCATATATTAGCTTTGGTTATCTTCTATAATCACAATTATGAGAACCACTGCTTGAACCATTCAAGAAGCATAACATGTACTAGTCTGTCCGAATTAACAATATCCTTATCTTATTAATTCTATAACTAGGGATATTTAGATATTAACACATTTGCATGTAATAGACATCTCATATCATGAACACTTTCATGATTGCCTTTGCAATGTGTTTATAATATCTAGGACTTCATTTATTAATTTAAGATTTACAAAATCATGTATTTAAATATAGCATTAATAAATGAATGATGCCTTTTATTAAGAATATAAATTCATACATATGAAAAACATCCCTATTACATGGGATCTAGGGCATACTCTCTAACAATCTCCCACTTATACTAGAGCCAATCACTCATATATCTCAGATACATGCAATTTATATGGTGATCGTGCTTCATCTAGGAAAGTACTTTAGTGAGGGGATCCACCACATTATCATATGTAGGGACTTTTTTTATTTTCACATCATTTCTACCTACTATTTCCCTTATGAGATGGTAGCGTTTAAGAACATGCTTGGATCGCTGATGAGATCGTGGTTCCTTTGCTTGTGGAATGGCTCCATTGTTGTCGCAATATAAAGGATTCAGATCAATAATGCTAGGCATCACTCCTAGTTCAGTTATGAACTTTTTGATGCAAACTGCTTCTTTGGCTACTTCTGAAGTAGCAATGTACTCAGCTTCCATTGTGGAATCAACAGTTGTTTCTTGTTTGGAACTTTTCCAACTAACTGCTCCTCCTCCCATTATGAACAATAACCAGACTGTGATTTACAATCATCTTTGTCAGATTGGAAGCTGGCATCTGTATACCCATTTACTTGCAAACTGCCCTCTCCATTTACCAAGAATATATCCTTAGTCCTTCTCAAGTACTTAAGGATATACTTGACAGCTGCCCAGTGTTCCTCTCCAAAATTGGATTGGAATCTACTTGTGACACTCAAAGCAAATGCTAGATCTAGACATGTACATAACATAGCATACATGATAGAACCAATTGCAGATGCATATGGTATTCTATTCATGCTCTCTCTATCCTCTAGTGTCTACAGACACATAGACTTAGAAGATGTTTCCCATGCACCATGGGTATAAACCCTTTCTTATAGAGATCCATATTGAACCTATTCAATACTTTATCTATATATGTACTATGAGAAAGATCTAGCAACTTCTTGGATCTATCTCTATAGATCCTTATTCCCAGAATATAGGATGATTCTCTAAGGTCTTTCATGGAGAATTGCTTGGATAACCATATTTTAATAGATTGGAGAAGAGAAATGTCATTTCCCATGATCAATATGTCATCCACATATAGAACTAGGAAGACAATTGCACTCCCACTGACCCTTTTATACACACAAGGTTCATCTTCATTCTGTGGGAAACCAAACTCTTTGATTGTGTCATTGAATTGTATGTTCTAGCTCCTAGAGGTTTGCTTCAATCCATAAATGGATCTTCAAAGCTTGCATACCTTTTCGCCATTTCTTGATGTGAACCCTTCTGGTTATGTCATATACACATCCTCAATAAGATTTCCATTAAGGAAAGCTATCTTCACATCCATTTGCCAAATCTCATAATCATAATGAGCTGCAATGGCTAAAATTATTCTTATAGACTTAAGCATCGCTATAGGAGAAAAAGTTTCGTCATAGTCAATACCTTTTTTTTGACAATAACCTTTTGCTACTAAGCGAGCTTTATAGGTAACTATATTACCTTCCATGACGGTCTTCTTTTTGAAGACCCATTTGCACCCTATGGTTTTTATCCCTTCATGTGGTTGAGTTAAAGTCCATACTTTATTCTCATACATGGAGTCCATTTCAGACTGCATAGCCTTAAGCCATAAATCACATTCTGAACTGTTCAAAACTTCTTGATAGCTTGTAGGCACATTGTCCTCTACTACAGTTATACCTATATTCGAATCAATGTGAAATCCATATCTCACAGGGATAGAATGCATCCTAGTAGGTCTTCTAGGATTTTGTGTATAATCAGGTTCAACTGCAATCTCATCATTATGAAATTCAATTTTAGGTTCAATCGGTTGATCATCTTCTATTTGTGGGTCTTGAACTTCACCAAGTTCAATTTTACTCCCACTGTCCTCTCGTAGGAGAAATTCTCTCTCCAAGAAGATAATATGGCTTAAAACAAACACCTTTTGTTCTAAGGGATGATAGAAATAATATCTAAATATTTCTTTTGTATATCCCATAAATAAACATTTGTCAGACTTAACATCCAGTTTGTCTGACATTATCCTCTTCACATAAGCAGGACAATCGCATACTTTCATATGAGACAGTGTGGGTTTCTTGTTATTCCATATCTCATATGGAGTAACATCAACCAATTTACTAGGAACTCTATTTAACACATAAATATTAGTTTCTAGTGCATATTCCCAAAAGGACTTAGGCAAGTCCGCTTGGCTCATCATTGATCGAACCATATCTAATAGTGTTCGATTTCTCCTTTCAGATACACCATTGTGTTGTGGTGTTTATGGTGGAGTCCATTGAGATAAAATCCCATTATCTCTAAGATAATCCTGAAACTCTTGGCTTAAGTATTCTCCACCTCGATCTGATCTAAGTGTTTTAATACTTTTGCCAAGTTGTTTCTCTACATCATTTCTGAATTCTTTGAACTTTTCAAATGCTTCTGATTTATATTTCATTAGATAGATGTATCCAAACTTGGAATAATCATCTATGAAAGTAATGAAGTAGGAGTAACCTCCTCTCGCATGTGTAGTCATTAGACCACATACATCTGAATGTATTAAGTCCAAAACCATTTTAGCTCATTCTCCTTTACCAATAAAGGGAGCTTTTGTCATTTTTTCCAAAAAAAAAAGATTCACATGTATCAAATGATTCATAATCAAATGATCCCAAATCACCTGACTTGTGCAATTTAGTCATGCATTTCTCATTTGTATGGACTAAATGACAATGCCATAAGTATGAGGTATTTAGATTATCACGTTTTATTCTCTTAGTATCCACATTATGTACTTCTTTAATTAAATCAAGAACAAATATACCATTCTCAATGATAGATTTTGCATAAAACATATTGTTCTTAAAAATATAACAACATTTGTCCTTTAAAGAAATATCATAATCGTTCATTAAACAACTAAACGAAATAATACTTTTGGACAAAGATGGAACATAGTAACAATTATTTAATTCCAGTACTAATCCACTAGGAAGAGGCAAATAGTAAGTCCCCACAACTGTTGTAGAGATGTTCTGTCCAGTAGCTAACTGCAAACATATCTCTTCCTTTTCAACTCTTTTAAAGCTTCTAAGCCCCTGTAGATCATTACACAAGTGAGATCCACATCTGGTAACTAATACCGAAGATTGTTTTGAAGTAATAGAATAAGTATTAATTTCAATCATATGAATACCTGAAGTAGAAGCATCAACTTGCTTCTTCTCCTTAAGAGAATCTAGATAGGCCTTACAGTTACGCTTCCAATGACCATCCTTTCCACAATGGAAGCAAGTTACTTTAGGATCCTCTTTCTTGGCAACCTTCTTCTTGGAGATCCCACCATTCTTTGGTTATGCCTTGGTTATCTTCTTCTTCTTTTGCTTCTTGCCTTTAGCAGAAGTGACAACCATTACACTTTTTGGATCCTTCTTAAATGATCCATCAGCTGTCTTGAGCATATTGATTAACTCAGGAATGGATACTTGGATCTTGTCCATGTTGAAGTTAAGCACGAAAGGTGCATAACTTGGAGCCAATGAGTACAAGATTAAATTTATGTATAGATCATTATCCATAACATAGCAAAGTCTACTCAAATTCTTAATATACCCATACAACTTCAATGCATGAGTAGCAGCTAAAGTGCCTTCTACCATTTTGCAGCTAAATAGAGCTCGATCAATCTCATATTGCTCAGTTCTAGCTTGAGAAGAATAAAGCTCCTCTAGATGTAAAATGATGGTTCTAGTATCCGTAACCTCATGTTGCTTCTGAAGCTCCGAGGACATAGCACCTAGCATCAGACATGCTGTCGCTTCACTATCCTTCATGTATTTTTAATAAATGCCTTTGATCTCATCAATGGCATCATCTGATGGAAGTGGTGGTGGATCTTTATCCAAGACATAATGTATCTGTTTAGCTCTGAGAACAATTCTCACTTGCCTGATCTAGTCTGAATAGTTGCTACCAACCAGTTTATTATCCAAGATTGATCGTATATTAATGTTTAATGTGCTCATGATGATGACTTAGATGTGAAAAAGAAAAGATGAGAGTATGTTCATATATATGTATGCATTAATAAGGTCTTTAATTAATCCATTTACTCCTACTATTTTATTGCGAATTAATAGCCCTCACTATATAATTCAAGAAAACCTTATGGTTTTCCTAGTAGGCCAATATCCAATCCTTGATATGTAATTTGACCTTGATTGTGGTCAACAAGCCAAACTCCATACCTTTGAAAGGTAGGTATCTATATACCAATTGTGTCTCTACACAACTATTGGTTCATTAGGTTATCAACTCTTGCTGCATGCATATCGTATATGCATTCCCTAATCTTGCCTCTAAAACCATTAGCCTTGACTGTGGTCAACAAGCTAATGGGCTAGCCAAGATGACCCATTTAATTAGATTTGAACATATTCGATATAATGTAAGCTTGACTGTGGTCAAAAACCCACACTATAAAGAACTCTGGTTCTCCTCAAATTAATGGAAGGCTTATATACCTCAATATTTGTTTTGAGTGTTTTAGTTAATTAAGTCTCAACATACATGGTTGGCATACATTGGTATGCATCCTATATCTATCACATAAATATAAGCATAAAAATATGGTATAGTTATGGACTTTACTACATTGATTTTCCTGAGCCAAGAGGGAAATCGAAAGGTCACACCTAGGTAGTATGCATGATACAAACAAGAAAAATAATTACATTATCTTCAAGCTTGTTGGATCACCATCCGGCCCATCTTGCTTCTTGATAGCGGTCTCCATCTTTATTTCTAATTCTAATCTAAGTAATCTAATTACATATTACAACTTGAAAATAAATACAAACAAAAAACAAGTGATCAGGACATGAAAGTCCTCATTGGGCAAAAACATGCATAATGCTCAATCACATTAGGCCTTGTCCATAACTATCCATCATGCCAATCATACACCCTTATATGTATTTATAATGCATAAAGAAATGGATTACTAACTTTGTTTCAACTCTTGAAACAAACTTTTGAGTTATTTAATGATGTGATCAAATTAGGAAACTTTTTCCATTTTGGAAACTTTCGTTTTAGGAGACCTTTTTGCATGCATGTGTTCTTGCCTTAATAATCAATCTAATTGATTATTAATTAATTATTAATTGATTATTTAATTAATTAATCATATTAAATAATTAAAAGAATCATTTTTGGGCTTAGGATTAAGGGTAGGCCGAAACCCACCAAATGAAACCCTAATTGTGTTCACACACAAACTAGTTTTGTGTCTATTGGACCATTTGGGCCTTTTGGAATGAGGCAAGCCCACTCCAGCCCTTAAAACCCATTAATAAACTTAATTATTGTTTATAATATTTAATTTAAATAAGCTCCTTGGGCCCACCAAGTCATTTACTAATCTAAACCAAGTCTGTAAACATAATTAAGCCCATTAAATGGTTTTAATGAATTAAAATTAATCAAATTAATTTAAGGCCCATTTTAATTAATCCAATTAATTAAAAACACTTTAATATACCAGATATATCATATTTAGAAGATTAAAAATCGTTCTAAACAAGAACACACCAAGAATATATCAAGAACACATGAAGAATACCAATTTATCGAACTTTTCAACTAAACTAGTTTTCATGCAAAACATGTTCGATTTTAATTTCGTTTGATCCTATGGCTTAATATCACATATTAAACACATAAAATATCATCTAAATGATCTTATAATGGATCTATAAAAAATTAATTTAGAACAGCCCCTAACTCAAAAAGCTCTACAAGCAAAAACACATAATTCTTTTCTCAAAAAAATTGTTTTTATTTCCGCTTTATTTATTTTGATATTTATACATCTAGACAAAAAACTCGTAATTATTATCCTAGACATACACCTTTAAATACTCAATACGAAGAAAATAAATATCAATTAGGATATGATGGTACTTCTTTATATGAATGGAACATCGATAGCTTAACCGAATATCATATATTAAATTATTACAAGAAATAACTATGGTAGCTAATGCTTATAAATTAGAAGGCAATAATGAGGCAACTATAGCGCAAATGTTACTATCAGATTTTACAGGACAATTAAAAGGATGGTGGGATAATTATGTTGTTGATATAGATAAAACCCATATATTATTAGCTAGAAAAAGGATTGTTAAAGTAGAAAATAATATTCAAATAGAGATTGAACAGGATGATATAATAAATACTTTAATATTTGCTATTACTAAAAATTTTGTAGGAGATCCTCGATTATATCAAGAAAGAAGTTTAGAAATTCTTCAAAGCTTAACTTGTCCTAAATTACAAGAATTTAGATGGTATAAAGATTTATTTTTAACTAAGGTAATGACTAGGTTAGATTGTAATAATACTTATTGGAAAGAAAGATTTTTAATAGGTTTTCCAAAATTATTTGCAGAACAAGTAAGGAAAAGATTAAAAGGAGATAATAATGGTACAATACCTTATAGTGAATTAACTTATAGATAATTAATAAATATTGTTAATATAGAAGGATTATCAATTTGTACTGATTTAAAACTAAAATCAAAATTGAAAAAAGATAGTATAGTAAGAGGAAAAGAATTAGGCTCACTTTGTGAACCATATGGTTATCAATAGATAAAGGCTTCTTCAGCAACTAAATGAAAAATTAAACCTAAAAGAAAATATATACATAAAAGAAGAAGTTATAAACCAAAAACAAAATTATAAAAAAAAACCAATTAAGAGAAAACTAAAATATAAAAAATTTATACTTAAGGCAAATAGAAAAGATATAGTGATTTGTTATAAATATGGAAAATAAGGACATTATTCTAAAGATTGTAAGATAAGAAAATAAATCAATAATTTAGATATCTCAGAAGAATTAAAAAATGCAATAGCTAAAATAATAATAAATGAAACCTCTAGTAGTAATGAAGAAATTATTGATTATTCAAAAAATGATTTAAATGCAATAAGTGAAGAGTCTGAAACTAATAGCTTATAATGTAATTCTAAAACAAAATCTTGTAGTTGTATAGGACCATGTCAATGTAACAATATAAATATTTTAAGTAATGAAAAGTAATTTTTATTAGATGTTATAGATAAAATAAATGTTCCGAAAATAAAAAGAATTATTTACTTAGGTTAATGGAAATAATAAGCTCAAAAGAAAAGACAGATTTTACATCTTATAATCTAGCAGAAGTATATAAAAGATATGAGACTAAAAAGGAATCAACTTTACAATACCTTTAAGAGAAAATTAAAATATTAAAACAAGAGGTAAATATATTAAAAGGAAAAGTTCAAAATTTAGAAGAAGAAAGTTTAAAAGTTAGTCTTAGTAATTCAATGAAAGAAGACAAAAAATTAAAAGGATTAGCATATTTTGGTATAATTATTAAAGATACACAAGAAGAATATAGAAATAGTTTATCCCAAGTAAATTATCAAAAGTGGTATGTCAAATTAGATATAGTTATTAACGATGATTTTTATCTAATTACTTTAGCTTTAATCGATAGCAGAGCAACACATGAATTTTCAATAGTGTATATTAATGACGCACTTATTTTTTCTAATTCTATAAGTCAATACATAAAACATCTGAAAAGATTTTTTAAATTTAATTCATCAAAATGGATTAGTTATTTTTGCACCAAAAATGCAAATTTTTCAGATTAAGGCTAGATTTTTAGGACATGATATATGTGAGGACCCAATCATGGCCCTAATCGGATTATAGTCACTACAAGAAAAATGGAAAATATAGAGGAAAAAAGTCTTTGCTAAATGATGATTTTCGTCTAAATCAGTTTAGCGAGGACAAAAATTTTGTAACAAAAGTCATCCTAGCTGATTTTAATAGGACTAAAATCCTCGCTAACTTTTGCGAGGGCTAAAGTCCTTGCTAACTTTTGTGAGGATTTTTTTGTCACTAAATTTTACGACGAATATATTCCTCGCTAAGGTTTGCGAGTACTAAAGTCGTCGCTATATTTTGCAAGGCTAAAGCCCATGATAACGTTTGCGAGGATTTTTTTTTGTCGCTAACTTTTACGAGGACTGAATTACTCGCTAAAGTTTGCAAGGAATTGAAATTTTAGCGAGGACTTAGCAACGATAAATTCCTTACTAAATTTTAGCATCAAATTTGTGACAAGTATTGTTATTGCTAAATTTGATATGAGATTAGTCCTCGCTAAACATTATTTTGAGTATCACGATGACAATAATATTATTTATTGGACTTTCTAAATTAAAAATGAAAATTTTTTAATTTACTATAGAGGTTTTATTATTTAAATAATAAATTAAAAGAATAACAATAATATTTATAAAGTACTCAATACTTAACATAAAAAATATATATATTAATAAATAAACTAGTATTTACAAGTTATACAAAGCCTTATTATTTGCTTGCATATATAGATAATTCCATGTCATACACAATAATTTAAAAAAAAGGAAAAAGGAAAAGAAAAAATAAAAGAAAGATGAAAAAATAACTACTACGTTACAAAGACCTATAGTGTTGTTAGCAAGATCCAGCATCCAGATCCCAATTACAAAAACAAAAGCTGCCCTTGTTCTTGTGCCTTTAAATCCACACATGGCAAGTCTTAAATGCACATATGAAATAAAATACAAGGAATAGAGAAAGGAAAAAATACATGTAGTTTTCCTTTGTGTCCCTTAACATATAACAAATGTCTGCAGAAAATTCGATTATCATCACCTTATCCTGCCCTCATGTGAATTCTGTAGAGATCCTAAGTCGAAAAACACCTGCAAACAATCAAAATTATAACTATAATTAAAGTCAATGGAACCACTGTCACAAAAAGTCAGGCACAACTTATGCAAATATGCAAATGCATAAAAAACAAAAAATAAAAAATTGAATTTGAGGAAAATTAAAAGTCTCACAACTGGCCTAGAATATTTACTAGGTCAGACAATTCGCATGCATTTTAGCACGCGTGCAACCTACACTCATGGTGGAGGAAGCTTTACAAGAGAAATCAAAATTCAAGAATCTGCACACGAGGCAGTTAAATTGATCCAAATAGAAGGCAATGTCAATATTAGATGTTGTATGGACAGGATAATAATTGGCATTATATTGGATCTTAATGTAAATCCAAAATAAGGTAAACATGGGAGAAATGTGATCCTGCGTAGATGATAATAACAATGGCACGGATGTTACCATCCAGAACATAAAATAAAACACAATGCACTTCCGCTACAATTAATATTTATACTTGATTTAACATTTAAAAGTAGACATCGTATGGCCAACAATATAAGAAGAAATCCACATTATTTTACATTGTAAAAAGGGAATTGAAATAAAAAAAAAGTTTTCTATTTGAATATAACAAACAAAACACACTATTATTAATTTAGCAACACCATAATAGAGTTCTATCCCACATAGTTAGTCATCAAATAAAATAGTTTATTCTCTCACATTTTCAACTCCCTTTATATATTAGTGCATATGAATATGGAATCAGGTACCAAATAATTGTATAGCTTAACCAAACAATATCTATGCTTAGTAACTCATTTAAATACTCTGCTATAGAGTTAACAAACAATTCAATTCAAATATCATCGGCAGTAGCCTCAAATGAAATCTTAGCATTCATATAAGTAACTTGAGATTTTGTTTTGATACAATGTCTAGTAAAAAATGAATCAGAATATTGGGTAACTTATTTGCAGGGGAACATAAACTTCATTAGTCCTAAAAACAAGTAAATATTAGGCTAGCTTTAGAGCAGATCAATACAAAGTAAGCATAAATGTAGGACAATAAAGAAAAGTGACAAAGGATTCAATTACATTAAACTAGAAAAGCTAGCCTATAAAATTAAATAGTATTAGGCTCACAATGCCTGCAAAACCTATAAATATGCCTAAAGAAGCAACAATAAAACAAAAAAAAACCTTCCAAAGTAAAAACAAAGGATGGGCAAAAGGTAAATTTCAAATTACATAAGGTTTGCTAAAGAACTATGTGTATAACTCAACAAGCAAAAAAGGAAGTTAACTATAGTTAAAAAAACAACAATGACATAAGTTAAAGAGAGAATTGCAAAGATACCAAAGATTATTCAAGAATAAATATAATTCCTATAGCATTAGTAAATTTCATTATTTTATTTAACTAATGGCAAGGATTGGATTCAATTACATTCCTTAACATTTGAACTCTCTTATACATCTGCCAATATCATGCTACTGAAGTGGAATAATTCTAAGTATTTCTATCACAGCATGCTCTTTAAATACTATTGCGATAAAAATCATTTAGTCTTGCATATGATGTTCTTATCTCTGAAAGATACTCAACGCTTCAAAAAAGATATAGTGATATATAATAATTCTGCTTAAATCATAGATTTTACTTGCAAAAGGTGATATTGAATAATATCATGGATAATGCTGCAAGAAGAAAGAAAAGGGTAATTAATTGCATTTACTTCCATCTTATATATATATATATATATATTAGAAAAAGGTCAACGAATAGCCAAAACCATAGTACTTCCTTTAGAAATGAAAGATCTTCAAAAATAGAAATAAGAAGGTACATGATGAAATGCTATAAAAAAATAAATAAATAAACAATAGACTGTAGATTCAGGCTTCTTGGTTAAGAAATTGCGTTTTACATATTACATGGAAAAAAAAACATTTTACCATACCCATATTGATCAAAATATCCACCATTGCCTTCAGTTCCAAAATCCTTTAGGAAAATAATCTGCCAAATAAACAACCTAAGGCTACATATTAAAGTATGAAAAGGTAAGCATGAGGAAATATCTACCACAACATTAAGGAGATTCACATTCTTGTTCTGTAATAATCTTTTAAAAATAGAAAATTAAATTCATAGCTAAGGAAAATGATCCTCAAACAACTCTCTGATCTGAGCATTAAGTTGTTCTGTAGATTCCAAATCTTTGCCAAAAGGCTTTTCAACAACAATTCCAGTCCACCCACCAAGATCAGCTGAAAAATATAACATGAGAAACATTCAGAAACATAAAAGCTAGATGTACCTCCTGGGATTCTAAGGAAACATAAGATTTCAGTATGTGTGATTGGACTCACTATACACTCATTGTTTAGTCTGAGAAACATAAATTTGCATTTCTAATTGATGAGCATGCATTGCATCATATGATGGGACATGAGCTTGCCAAAGAATCAAAAGAACAGGGATATGTAAATCAATGTAGAAAAAATCAAAGTTCAGAGTAATAATATTTGCCAATATCTTCAGTACATTATTGCCTGAATATATCATTAACTAAACATAAGTTCATTCTTTTGCATATTCTATAGTTTCACACTACAAACACACGCACACAAAAATAAAATAAAATATAATAATAAAAATAGTATATATGTTAATTGATAAGAACACAACATATAACCTTTATTGAGTAAATGATCAAATACCAATATAGGCAGAGATTCAGGTTTCTATATTGTTAGCAAGACTTACATTTATTCATACACTATTTTTGGACAATTCATGCTCTGAAATTTCATTATCTAGTAGCTTAAAGCCCTCCTTATTGTCATAAGAACCACTAACATATTTGATTTACAAGATTACAAAAGCATTAACACATTTACTGCCACCAAAGGAAAATATCAAAGGAAAATAAGCAGAGAAGGGTTGAACCCACCAATTATAAGAACTCTGATATTTGAACTTTCTATAAGACCCTAACATAACCCTAATTTAATTTGCATATTTTTATGATTAAGTTAAGGGGATAAATTATCATGCTATTATGTTAATTGCATGAAAATAAAATAAAAGAATATGGTATAATAGTATTTGAGGGTGTAATTAAAGTATAAAGGTGTTAATTGGGGTTAATTTGTAATTGTGGCATATTAATGGCCAATTGTGAATAAAAGCATTTAATTCAAGGTTAATTTGAAAGAATGATTAAATTGATAGGTTGAATTAATAAAAAGAGTTAGTGGAGGGGTCATTTTATAGCATGCATTAAGGTTTATGCCATTTGTTTGACATGCAAATTTTCAAGGGACTAAAGAGGGGATTGTTATGTTGGTATAAAAGGATGGAGTTAGTGGAATGTGGAGGTGGTTGTGTGAGACTTTGAGATCGGCAATTGTGAGAGAAAAACCAGAAAAATTATCTTCTTCTTCCTTTTGATTTTCATTGAATGATCTCAAGTAATTTGATGATAATGTTGTGGGTTAAGCAAGAGTATAATGCAGTAAATTAAAGGTAATTAAACTCTTAATTTAACCCTCCATCATCTTCATCTTCATCTTCTTTTCAAGTTAACTTAAAACAATGTAATTATGCTGGAAATATATGATGATGGTGATGGTATTTGTGAAGGAGAAGAGGAAGGAAGAAGGAGCAAGGGAAAGGATATTGCTAGAGGTTGAAGATATAGGTTTTGTCAGCCAAGGTATGGGAATTAGGCTGATCATATTGCATGTGGAAAATAGTTGCTGGAAATTGTTATGATTGACAGAAATTAAGATTGCATTTTACGGGTTTTTATCGAAGTGAATTTGGTGAACAGTTTGTATCCTTGCAGAGTCATGAAGTCCTTCATGAGTCGTGAACTATTGTCCGACTCGTGAAGCTCTTCACGAGTCGTGCATCTGTTTATGGGATCATTGGTTTTCACTCGTGAATTTTAGTTCGAGTCGTGAATTATAGACCAACTCGTGAGCTCCTTCACGAGTCGTGATGTATAGCTTTTCTTCTCTACTCATGAACTCCTTCATGAGTCGTGAGATTTGCGTTATTTGCTTCACTCGTGAAGCTCTTCACAAGTCGAACTCCCCTTCACGACTGAATGACCTGTATGGAATGTTTTGCTCATAAGTTTAGCTATAGAACAGTAAATTGAGTGATTCTTTTTGCATTGAAAAATAGACTTCCATACCTATATTTCATATGAAGAAACCTAAGCTTAAATCTATCTCTAAGTACATGTAATCTAGGGTTGAATCCGGACTTATTTTCTAGACTGTTCAATGTAACAGAAATTACAATTATGTGCAGATTGTTGCTACACTTGATAATATGATTTTAAATTGATTGAGACAGATAGTTGCTTATGTGATAGTAAAGTTAATTGAATAAGGCATGTAATATGACTATCAATGAAGGATTTATATGAATACAGATGCATTCAATTGTGTATATGAATAAAGACTAGTGATGAAATATCTAACCTATACATGTGATTAGTCTTGTGCATGATGGTCATATGCCAAATTGATATATATACACATGTAAATCCTATGACATAAAAGTGCACATATTGACATGTACCTATGCTATAAAATAGGGATTATAATAGTATGACCTTGGCATGTGTATGTGCCCATATGAAAACATGTTGATATGTTGTATAACACATGACTTGAATGATGATAAAGGTATATATATGTGTTGGAAACATGCTCATAAGAATAAATCAACTATATGCGAATGTACCCACAGGTATGTACATTTATGATTATATATATGAGTATATGAGCATGTAATTGCCTTATGAGATAGAAGATGAATTAGCATGACTATAAACATGTGAAATGCTTAATGAGAACATGATCAAGTATATGATATGATGATTATATGTCATGCCTATATGTTTTGATGCAAATTATATAGTCATACAGATTTGAATAAGCCAAATGTATAACTTGGCATGTGAAATGTGCATATATCTGATTATGCACCATAGAATTCATAGTTATATAAGACTATGTATATGTGCACAACATTATACTATGAATACAGTATTAATATGTGAATTGAACACGAATATAGTTCTGCCTGCGATAGAGTTTTAGATGTGGATAGATAGGCGCCTATAGGGAAATTGCAGCTGCCATAGTTTGGCCCGATTGGGTCCATAGTATATATATGATCCCGTTTGGATCATGATCAGCCCCGTTTGGGTTGATAGGCTACCCCGTTTGGGTATGCTTGACCGGTCCACAGTACAGTTTGGCCCCGTTTGGGTCTATAGATTTGATATCTTCGGATATCCCTCTTTGATACCGATGTGTATCCATAGTTTCCGTTATCCACCGATAAAGCTAAGGCAGGCTAAAAGTTATTCATAGTAATGATCAAAATTAAACAGTTAAAGTGATTTGACTAAAGATTGATATTGTGGATTATAATGTTGTTTTACCAGAGGAATTATGTTTTATTTGAATATGTTTACATGGGAAATTGCTGTCTATATGAATTATGAATATGAGCATAATTGTTACTCTTCTGGGTACAATGATTAGGAACATGGGAAAATATGTTATGCTTTAAAGTATGTGTTATTAAAGACATGATATGTTGCATATGTTATTATTATATATACATTGTATATGTATGTTTTGATGACCTGTGTGAGTGGTCATCCATCTGTAGATATTCCCCATTAAGCTTTATAGCTTAGCACGGGTTATTTTATCTGTGTAGGTTCAAATAGCAAGACTTTTGTTAAGGGACTTTCTCTGCATCAGGAAAGGCCAACCATCGACTTATAACCTTGATGTAGGATATTTTGTAATACAATTATCATATGTTTTGTATATGAGCCAGTTATCTTATGATATGTATAAAACCTATGTGGAATATTGTAACTCATTAGTAGTAAAGTTAAGACAGATGTGTGTGCATGTGATATGCATAAAGTAATCTTCATATAGTTTAGTATGCATGATAATAGGTATAAAAAGGAAAAACATGAATAGACTTGTAGCACGAATATAAGCATATGAAATCATATGGCATGATTAATGGCTAAATGATGATTAAATGAACATGTAGTATAAGCATGATTAATAGTATTCATGATACATGTTTAATGGGGTATTTGCATAGGGGGTGCTACACTTTCAGTTTTTGTTGGCAGATCAGCCTATCAAAGCCCACATTTTGTAGGTAAAAATTCATTGTATAAATTAGCATATGCTTTCTTTGAATAATTATGAGTCTTACACACACACACACACACACACATGATGGTTATCAAAATTAAATAAGACACAAAATCGATAAAGATAGAGGTGTATGGTTTAGAGGTTCATCCCTTGATGGTATAATTGCTGCATTTGAGCCACCACAGAGCATAACATCCTATTCAAAGAAAAATTCAGAAAACAAAGCAACAAATATACATAAGTCATGATAATAGCTTAAGCATTTGTTAAACCACATGATTAAATGTAAGGAACTCACAGCTTCACCTCTAAGGATGTGGTGTGCAGCATTCAATATAAAAAAATTACTGGTAGCACAAGCAATGGAACAATTGCATAAATATTAAATATTAAACCTAAAGTTGGTGGGTAGAGTATCAGTTGAACAATTGCATAAGTCGCCACTATTTTTCATTTGTAGGTTACTGTTTAAGAAAAAAGGAAGTTTAGAGTTACCTTCATCCCACCCAATGCAGAGCCAACTAGAACTCCATACTTATTTTTATCTAACTTGTCGCCACTAAATATAAGTTCACCTGAAGTATTAAATGACTAAAAGTTAATCAAACAACCTTATAAATGGTGCATATATTTGACAATTAATTTAGAAACTACTGGTCTTTAATCATTTATCAAGCATGTTCTGCACATAGTCTTTACTAATCATTTGTAATATTGAAACAAGAAATAATCTACCATAAAATAAAATAAATGAATGCAAAATAAGAGCAATCATGTAAGAAATTACAAGGGCAGCTGCAATAAAGCAATATAATATAGATAAAGATAAGAAGAGACCTTCTTGATCCAAGCACTTATTTCTTCATCATAATCCAAGTTTGATACCTAGTGAAGATCCTTGGTAGCTTCTTCCCACTTACCAATCATTACTTGTGCAATGCTGTGAGACTTATAGCCCTTAGTTGAATTTGGGTTAACCTCAAGAGCTGCATTAGCATCCCTGATAGCAGCATTGGGTTTCTTCATTTTGATGTAAACACTAGCTGAAAAGCAACACATGTCCATAAAATTAACAATATGAACCAAGAGTGCACAAACAAATCCAAGGCTCAGAATAATACATCATTTAAACAACTATCAATCATTTACCTCTATTCCCATACATGATTGCAGAAGTTAGATTGAGTAAAATTACTTCTAATAGATGTTCAATAGCTTCCTCTAGTTTACCTGCATTGCAAAGAACCATTAGATTCAACAATCATATCCTTACTAAAGATGACATAACCACACATAACACTAGTTACATCGACAAGCATCAATCTATAATTTAACGGATATTGACCTCCATTAACTGATCATTCAGTGAATTCCTAATTCCTACTTTAGTGAAAAATGATCTTAACTGTTGTCATAAAAAGGAAGTAGCAAACTTGTAAAAGCTAATTTAATGGGACAAAAAATAAACTAAAGTCTGTAAATAACATAAAAAAATAAAGTAATGGGGCCAAAAACACAAAAAAAAACTCCAGTTACTGGAGACCGAGATGCAATATATAAAAATGGCACTTTGAACCAAACAAAAGATGAGAGAAGCATGTTGAATTTAAACAGAAATAAAGCTGAGGTTTCAAATATGTAATAAAGCTCTAAGTTGCATCATTCTGCTCTTGATAATCAATTAAAGAAAACTCTATCACATATAAAGAGTCAAAAAGTATGTAACACATCACAAAAACAATATAGCAAGTCATAAATTATGCTCGACTTCAACTTCAATCGAGGTTAAACTTAAATTTTAATCTCAATTAAGTAGAAATCCTCTAAAATTAAACTCATTATCTTATATAGATAATGAACAAACTCAAGAAATGCTATCAATCAAATTCTATATATAATAAAATACACCCAATTAGCGAAAAAACCAAACTCACTTAAAATAAGTAACATATAAATTAACTTTGGTGCTATTCAATTACCTGAAATGAAGCCCTCCATTGAATCAGTAACTGATAATCAATTCTCACACACGTACCTTGTTGAATGCACAAAACCAAGTGAGGGAGAGTGAGATAGAGATAAAAAGAGAGCAAGATTAGGACATAGAGAGTGAGATCGAGATAGAAAGAGAGCGAGGTTGAGATAGACTGAGATCGAATAAGGGATAGCAAGAAATAAAGATAGAGATCAAGTAAGGTTGACCGATAGTTAGAGAAAGAGAATGTGTAGATAAAAAGGAGAGAAAGAGAGAGAGGCAGGTGGCAGCACCGATAGTGAGTTTGCGAGATGCATGGCTAAGAACTGAGTTGCTTACCTGGTTTCAATGATACAAAAGGGATTACTTGAGCTCAACAAAGGAAAAATCTAGGAATGATAGGGCAGAATTGGGAATCACTGATGCAATACCTTCTCCGAAAAAAGTAACTTTGTGATTGTTAATTTATGAAATGAGGCAAAAGAGTAAGAAAAAGTGAAAGGCGGGAAAAGAGATAGAGAAGAACAAACGAGAAAGTAGAGAAGTTTTTGTTTGTAGGTTTCCACTAACACTAGTTTTATCGCACTCAAAATTTGAAGGAAATTAGCGAGAGAATGTCTCTCACAAATCTCGCAAATCTTGGATTATTTTGCAATTATCGAGGTTAAGTCCTAAGAGGGGTATTTTGGTAATTTCAGCATGTATGTAATTGGATATGGGTAGGATGTAATTTTAAGGAAGTATGTAATTAAAATTAAATTAAAAGTCTTAGGGTTAAGTTGAAAGGAATTGAAATAGCAAGGGTTTATTTGTGCTCAAGGGCATTATGGGAATTTCCATGGGAAGATATTTTCCCCCACTCATTTATTTGGGATTCCTGGAGATTGAAGGGAATGACACACTCTCTCTCTCTATATGTGATGATGGGATAAAGAAGAAGGAGCTTAGGGTTTTGGTGTTTTAACATCAAAGGAGATAAATGAAATTAATGGTGCTAGAGTGAGATCAAAATGATTGAAGGAAGATTTGAAGCTTCAATGGTAGGTACGGGAATTAAGTTTTTAGTAATGTTCATGTGAATGATTTAGGATTTTTCATTCTTTTCTAGTATGTGTTCTCTTTGATGAGTCTAAAGAATAAATCTAGTAAGCTTTGATGAGTACAATATGATTTGAAATCTTAAATGATCATATAAGTAAGAGGGGAAGTGAGTTTTGGGGTTTAAATTCATTTTAAGCATAATCGGGATTCTGGGTTTTCTTTTTTTCTTCCCATGCATGGCCACTCACCATTTTCTCCTTGTTCATACATGGCCACTCACTTTTTTATTCTTAAGAATGCATGGCCATTCACCATTTTCTCCTTGTTCATGCATAACCACTCACTATTTTATTCCTGAGAATGCGTGGCCACTCACTCTTTTATCCTTGAGAATGCATGGCCACTCACCATTTTCTCCTTATTCATGCATGGCCACTCACTCTTTTATTCTTGAGAAAGCGTGGCCACTCACCATTTTCTCCTTGTTCATGCACTACCAATCACTCTTTTATTCTTAAGAATGTGTGGCCACTCACCATTTTCTCCTTGTTCATGCATGGGCACTCATTCTTTTATTCTTGAGCATGCATGGCCGCTCACCATTTTCTCCTTGTTCATGCATGGCCACTCACTATTTTATTCTTGAGAATGCATGGCCACTCACCATTTTCTCCTTGTTCATGTATGGCCACTCACTCTTTTATTTTTGAGAATGCGTGGCCACTCACCATTTTCTCCTTGTTCATGCACGGCCACTCACTATTTTATTCTTGAGAATGCATGGCCACTCACCATTTTCTCCTTGTTCATGCATAGCCACTCACTCTTTTATTCTTGAGAATGCATGGCCACTCACCATTTTCTCCTTGTTCATGCACAGCCACTCATTGTTTTGCCCCTTGAAGTACACGACCAAGCATGGATTTCCTTAATATTATGCATGGCTACTTACCCATTTCTTCATGGAAATGCATGGCCATTTATAGCATTTCCTCTTCTCTTGCACAACCACTTGTACACTCTAATTTCAAATGGTTCTTCTCCACCCCAAGGGTACAATATTGTATAGCCATGTTTATAAATATAGTGATATAATAAGGAGGAATTAAGCTATTAATGGGAAAGGTTGATGACGGTTGGGCATACAAGTGATGAATGGTATGTTAATTGATTACCCATGAAATGTTATAGTTCTAAAAGTCTTTTAATTCTATGATTTAAAATAAATATATAGTTTAGAAATGTGTGACTATAGGAAGGTTTATTAACTGAATTTGAGTGTTAAAAATGTGTAATGCATGCCATTTGGACACATAACTATGAATAGTAAGAGATAATATAATAAGCATATGACTAAAGACAGTAAGAAGTAACCTAATAACTCTAACATGTATATGCTATTTAATGTATCCTATGAAATTTGTATCAGTACAAACTCAAACAAAGTAACTGGCCTTGCCCAAGTACTATGTATATATATATATCAATGTTTCTTTACAATGGCAAGAGACTACTATGTTATGATCTAGTAACATTAAGAAAATAGTTATAATGTGCATGACTAAGTTAAAAGAGATGGAATATTTATTGACACTCAAAGGTGTAACTATATAAGTTTGGTTATGCTTTAAGCCATAATAGGAATTTAATGATGAGCTTTGATGTAAGAAAACCTACTTGCTTATTTAATCATGCCTAATGACATAATATGAAAACCGCAAGTTTGCAAGTAGTGTACTAACGGTTAAGATGAAATAACTTCACACAACTTACCTAAGTATAAAATATTATAAGATGAAAAATACAAGTAAGATGATTGAAGTATATATAACTATGGTAAGGTATATCACTTGTGGTTTCTAACTGGTAAATCATGAAAGTGAATTAAGGGATCAAATATGAACAAGTGGTGACCTTAAACTGTAAGAGAACCTACTTATTTTATTATATGGATCATAAATGCTTAAGTGTTGCTGTATATATAAATATGTGTGTGTTTATGTCTAAATGTGAATAAGTGTAACACTAAGGAAACTATTCATAGCAAGCAGCAATGAGGTATGTCATCAAGCACCATCTATGAGTTATGTAAGTTCTATATATTTATAGTTGATATTAGCATGCTATGATGAGTAACTTATCTTAATATGTGACAAGTATGAGTAATAAAAGCATGTATTGCTATGATTTAAGCTACATAAATATATGAATATTTGTATGTTGTCACGTTCAATGCTAATTACGAAATAATTCATGTTATTATTGTTTGCATAATCATACAACTATATGATTATATGATAACATTCATGTGTATTGGAGCCTAGAGCTCAATATTGAAGTAAGATAAGAATAATATGCATTCTTATATGAATGATGGTCTTAAGCGAGAATGCTGTATTAAGTGAAGAAAGATATGTTAAATTGAAATATGCTTAAGAATGGTAAAGCCTGTGGGTCTTAGTTCAGTTATGGATTAGATAGGCATGCCTAAAGGGATACAATCACAACTGTCATAGTTGATCCCATTTGGGTCTTGTTCCTTAATGGATCCATTGATTGACCCCGTTTTGGTCCATAGTTTGTTCTTTGCTGAAACCATTGTTTGATGTCGTACGGGTCCATTGTTTGATATCTCTAGATATCCGTATTTGATACCTTAGGGTATCTATTGCTCTCATTATCCACATTTGGAACTAGTACTTAGGTAGGCTATTAAAGATGATAAAATATACACAAGATAAAGTAAAACATGCATTAATTACTCCATTTATCTGATGTTAGCATGAGAAATTACCTATTGTTTGATTGTCTTAAATTCCTTGCCACTATAAATTGTTTTTATTAAATTGAATGCAATACTTTGTAATACATGATTGAGATGTCTCACATCAATTAAGGAAGGTTCCCGTATAAGTGTCGGTATGAGTTGGTTCCACCGATGAGATTCCATAGAGAATATACGGACCTTAAAGCGTACAATATTGTACTAAAAGTTATATGAACTATAACATGTGCACTAAGTATCATGTACTCTATTTATAAAATGCATACATATGACATCGAGACTTTGTCTCATAATCATGGTATGTAATGCTTGTTCCTTGTGATCATATGCAACTCTGCCAGTCTGTTTACTTATATATAAATGTTTACACACATGTATGCTGAATGATAACATTCATTTAACCAAGTGCAATGCATGACCTAGAATGATGATTATAAGAGAATCAAGTTACCATGCTAAGATAACATGAAGGATGTAAAGTTTATGAATCTAGTATGAGAATTGTATGATATATGTGAAGTAATTATGCCTACTAGAACTACTTGTAGATGCTATATGACTTAAGTATACCCTTATATTATGAATTAATATCGAATGCCTATCTTAGGTGAACAATGTGATTTAATGCAGTAAGTGGAAATCTTGTACCATTAATAACTATGATGTCTAGCCTCTTGATTAAAAGGATTATAAGATGCATGATTTATACTAAGGTAAGAAAAGTAAAAGGTAAGACGATTGCAAATGTGATGAATGGCTAAGCTATTAGGAAATGAGATGAGTTTTATAATGCGTTACATTATTGTAAACATGGCATCCATTAGTAAGGTCGAAGACTCCCCTAAGAATGTTATTTATGAATGATCAATATAATAGATTCATATGTTATCCTTTGTTATTGTGAAAGTTTATAAGAAATGAGATGAATTGTGAAAAATGGCTATATATATAGAGTTTTGTTCCCCACTAAGCTTTATAACTTAGCAAGGGTTTGTTTATCCATGTAGGTTCAAGTTTAGCTCCAAAGGATCGAGCAAGATGCAGTTGCCTTGAGGATTTTAGGATTATGGCATGTAATTATGGCATGTTCTATAATTATTATTATTTCTGCTTGATCTTTACTAGGTTTATGATGATGATTGAGGTTTATCCATTGTTAGTGGATTAGGGTGTTATAGTTAGTGGTATTTGAGCCCAGATTTAGTCTTTTCTTGGCAATAAGGAATTATTTTGGAAGATTAAGATGATATTGGTTTAGACCATTGTGTTATTGTTATTGGCATACGTTTCGATGATTATGTTAGGTGTTTGACCTATGATTGATATATATTAGACCATTAGCAAGGATTTGGCAGAGATTGTGAGATGATATATGAGGAATTATCAATATCTCTCACCTGATGGTATTGGAAGTGCTTAAATGCCTTAATATTTTATGATTAAGGAATAGCATAAGATTGATTATAAGTATGTCTAAATTATTTATTAAGATGTTTAAGGAAAAGTTCATATGACTAGAAGAGAATTTGATCTTTGGCATAGGTGATGAGCAATATGTTAAGATTATTAAGATACTCAGGATAAGAAATACAACGAGCATAAGAGTATCTGGAAATCAGAGATAGATACATATGATTATAAATGATGAGTTTATTATGCATATAGAGAATGCTTATGATTATAGTTACTTATAGCTAAAGCACAGTTAAGAATTGCTAGCAATAAAGATAAAGATTGCCAATTTTGAATTTTGAGGACGAAATTCTTTTAAGGGGGAGAGAATTATGAGGACCTAATCATGGCCCTAACCGGATTATAGTTAATTAAGGAGGATTACAGTTAATTAAGGCAAAATTCGATTATTTTACAATTATTGAGGTTAAGTCACAAAATAGGTATTTTGGTAATTTCAGCATGTATGTAATTGGATATGGGTAGCATGTAATTTTAAGGAAGTATGTAATTGAAATTAAATTAGAAGTCTTGAGGTTAAGTTGAAAGGAATTGAAATAGTGGGGGTTTATTTGTGCTTAGGGGCATTGTGGGAATTTATTTGGGAAGATATTTTCCCTCACTCATTTATTTCGGATTCTTGGAGATTGAAGGGAACGACTATCTCTCTCTCTCTCTCTATGTGTGATGATGGGATGAAGAAGAAGGAGCTTAGGCCATTGGTGTTTTAGCATCAAAGGAGATGAATGAAATTAATGGTGCTGGAGTGAGATCAAAATGATTAAAGGAAAATTTGAAGCTTCAATGGCAAAAACGGGAATTAAGTTTTTGGTACAATTCATGTGAAAGATTTAGGGTTTTTCCTTCTTTTCTAGTATGTGTCCTCTTTGATGAGTCTAAAGAATAAATCTAGTAAGCTTTGATGAGTATAGTATGATTTGAAAACATAAAAGATCATATATTTAAGAGGGGAAGTGAGTTTTGGGGTTTAAATTCATGTTAAGCATAATCGGGATTTTGGGTTTTCTTCTTTTCTTCCCATACATGGCCACTCACCATTTTCTCCTTATTCATACACGGCTACTCACTCTTTTATTCTTGAGAATGCGTGGCCACTCACCATATTCCCCTTGTTCATGCATGGCCACTCACTCTTTTATTCTTGAGAATGCGTGGCCACTCACCATTTTCTCCTTGTTCATGCATGGCTACTCACTCATTGATTCTTGAGAATGCGTGGCCACTAATCATTTTCTCCTTGTTTATGCATGGCCACTCACTCTTTTATTCTTGAGAATGCATGGCCACTCACCATTTTCTCCTTGTTCATTCATGGCCACTCACTCTTTTATTCTTGAGAATGCATGGCCACTCACCATTTTCTCCTTGTTCATGCAAGGCCACTCATTACTTTGCCTCTTGAAGTACACGACCAAGCATGGATTTCCTTAATGTTATGCACAACCACTCACCCATTTATCTATGGAAGAACATGGCCATTAATGGCCTTTCCTCTTCTCTTGCACAGCCACTTGTACACTTTAATTTCCAATGGTTATTCTCCACCCCAAGGGTACAATATTGTATAGCCATGTTTATAAATATAGTTATATAATAAGGAGGAATTAACCTATTAATGGGAAAGGTTGATGACGGTTGGCCATACAAGTGATGAATGGTGTGTTAATTAATTACCCATGAAATTTTATAGTTCTAAAAGTCTTTTAATACTAAGATTTTAAATAAATATATAGTTTAGAAATGTGTGACTATATAAAGGTCTATTAACTAAATTTGAGTGTTAAAAATGTATAATGGATGCCATTTGAACACATAAGTAACAAGAGTAAGAGACAATATAATAAGCGTACGACTAAAGACAGTAAGAAGTAACCCAATAACTCTAACATGTATATGCTATTTAATGTATCCTATGAAATTGGTATTGGTGCGAACTCAAACAAAGTAACTTGCCTTGCCCAAGTACTATATATATATATATATATATCGATGTTTCTTTACAATGGTAAGAGATTACCATGTTATGATCTAGTAACATTAAGAAGATAGTTATAATGTGCATGACGAAGTTAAAAGAGATGGAATATTTATTGACACTCAAAGGTGGAACTATAAAAGTTTGGTTATGCTTTAAGCCATAATAGGAATTTAATGATGAGCTTTGATGTAAGAAAACCTACTTGCTTATTTAATCATGCCTAATGACATAATATGAAAATCGCAAGTCTGCAAGTAGTGTACTAATGGTTAAGATGAAATAACCTCACACAACTTACCTAAGTATAAAATATTATAAGATGAAAAATACAAGTAAGATGATTGAAGTATATACAACTATGGTAAGGTATATCACTTGTGGTTTCTAACTGGTAAATCATGAAAGTGAATCAAGGGATCAAATATGAACAAGTGGTGACCTTAAGCTGTAAGAGAACCTACTTATTTTATTATATGGATCATAAATGCTTGAGTGGTTCTATATATATGTGTGTGTGTGTGTTTATGTCTTAATGTGAATAAGTGTAAGAATAGGGAAACTATTCATAGCAAGTAGCAACAAAGTATGTCATTAAAAACTATCCATAAGTTATGTAAGTTCTATATATTGCATAGTTGATATGAGCATGCTATGATGAGTAGCTTATCTTAATATGTGAACAAGTATGAGTAATAAAAGCATGTATTGCTATGATTTATGCTGCATAAATATATGTAAATATGTATATTTTCACACTTAACGCTAATTATGAAACATTTCATGTTATTATTGTTTGCATAATCATGTAACTATATGATTATATGATAGCATTCATGTGTATTGGAGCCTATAGCTCTATATTGAAGTATGGTAAGAATAATGCACATTCTTATATGAATGACGGTCTTAAGTGAGAATACTATATTAAGTGAATAAAGATATGTTGAATTGAAATATGCTTAAGAATGTTAAAGCCTGTGGGTCTTAGTTCAGTTGTTGATTAGATAGGCATGCCTAGAGGGATACAGTCGCAACTGCCATAGTTGACCCCATTTGGGTCTTGTTCTTTAATGGAACCATTGATCAATCCCGTTTAGGTCCATAGTTTGACCTTATTCGGGTCCATTGTTTGATATATTCGGATATCCATAGTTTGATACCTTTGGGTATCTATTGCTCCCATTATCCACCTTTTAAACTAATACTTAGGCAGGCTATTAAAGATGATAAAACATACACAAGATAAAGTAAAACACGCATTAATTGCTCCATTTATGTGATGTAACCATGAGGAATGAGCTATTATTTGATTGTCTTAAATTCCATTCGACTATAAACTATTTTAATGAAATGGAATGTCATGCTTTGTAATACATGATTGAGATGTCTCACATCAATTAAGCAAGGTTCTTGTATGAGTGCCGGTGTGAGTTGGTTCCACCGATGGGATTCCACAGAGAATATATGGACCCTAAAGTGTACAATATTGTACTAGAAGTTATATGAACTACAACATGTGCACTAAGTTTCATGTACTCTATTTATAAAATGCATACATGTGACATCGAGACTTTGTCTCATAATCATGGTATGTAATGGTTGTTCCTTGTGATCACATGTAACTCCGCCAGTCTATTTACTTATACATAAATTTTTACACACATTTAGGCTTAATGATAACATTCATTTAACCGAGTGCAATGCATGACCTAGAATGATGATTGTAAGAGAATCAGGTTACCATGCTAAGATAATATGAAGGATGTAAACTTTATGAATCTAGTATGAGAATTGTATGATATATGTGAAGTAATCATGCCTACCAGAACTACTTGTAGATGCTATATGACTTAAGTATACCCTTATATTATGAATTAATGTCAAATGGCTATCTTAGGTGAACAATGTGATTTAATGCAGTAAGTGGAAATCTTGTACCATTAATAACTATGATGTCTAGCCTCTTAATTAAAAGGATTATAAGATGCATGATTTATACTAAGGTAAGAAAAGTACAGGGTAAGACAATTGCAAATGTGACGAATGGCTAAGCTATTAGGAAATGAGATGAGTCTCATAACACGTTACATTATTGTAAACATGGTATCCATTAGTAAGGTCGAAGACTCCCCTAAGAAAGTTTATAGGAAATGAGATGAATTGTGAAAAGAGGTTATATATATATGTATATATATATATATAGAGAGAGAGTTTTGTTCCCCACTAAGTTTTATAGCTTAGCATGAGTTTGTTTATCCGTGTAGGTTCAAGTTTAGCTCTAGAGGATCGAGCAAGTTGTAATTGCCTTGAGGATTTCATGACTCTTGAAGGCCATTTATGTTATAATTATTTATCTATAATTAGATTATTTTATTATGGCATGTAATTATGGCCTGTTTTATAATTATTATTATTTCTGCCTGATCTTTACTAGGTTTATGATGATAATTGGGGTTTATCCATGGTTAGTTGGTTAGGGTGTTACAATATATATCAAGGAACTATAAAACCAATAATAAGAAGTTTAGACTTTAATAATAAATTTCGAGACAAAATTAAATGATAAAAATCAATTATAAAGATTTTTAGGATGTTTAAATTATGTACATGATTTTTTCAAAGATTTAGAAAAATTATGTAAACCTTTATATAATATAATAAAAATGAAATCAAAGCCTTAGATAGAAAAACATACTAATATAGTAAAGGAAATTAAAGAAAAAATTAAAAGTCTTCCTGGTTTAAATATTCCATACCCTGATGCCTTTTTGATAATAGAAACAGATGCTAGTGATATAGGCTATGGAGGTATTTTTGAAACAAAAGTGAAATAAGACAAATAAAGAAAATTTAGTAAGATTTTATTGAGGAAGTTGGAATTAGACTTAAAAGAATTAGTCTACTATTAAAAAGAAATTTTAAGCATTATTTTATGCATTTAAAAATTTAAAGATAATTTGTACATGAAAAAGTTTTTATTATGAATTGACTGTTTATCTGCAAAATATGTTTTAGAAAAAGATGTTAAAAATTTAATTTGAAAACAAAATTTTTCAAGATGGCAAGCTTTACTAAGCAACTTTGATTTTAACATTGAATTCATTAAAGGTAAAGACAATAGTTTGCCTAATTTTCTTTCTCGTGAATCTCTACAAGGGAAATGAGTTCAAATAAAAAAGTTTTAACAAAAGCCACATTATCAATAGGAACTTTATTATCATCAAGAAATTATCAACAGAATCCTCCAATCATAACTCCTTATATTAAAACTATAGCTAGACCTTTCAATTCTCCATTACCATCATTTCCTCCACTTCAAAAACCTCAAACCTTTTCACTTTCTACACCTCCTCGACCATATTCATCAGCTCTAGCTTCTCCTTTTTCTCCCTCTTCTCCTATTATACATTCTCCATCCATGTCCAAAACCATAGGTACTTCTCCTTATTTTTTAAACCATGATCAGAAAGAAAAGGATATAATTAGTTATAGTAAAGTTAAGATTATTCTTATCATTACTCAATCAGAATAGGGATCTAGACCATATTTCTTAAAGACTTTATCAAGATATCCTCCATTGTTGGTATACAGTTACTACGATTATTAAGAAGCTTGTTATAAAGCATTCTACTTAAGGAATTTTCAACATTCATGGTTCTTTTATTTTTCTCATAAATTCTCCTAAATTGGTTCATCAGGTGGTTTAGTTATTTTGGATTAATAGTCGAAGTAGCTCCATTCCAAATTAGTGAAGCTTTTGTTAAGTTTACTGATGCGTGTTCAGTAAGCGCACTGAATCATTAAGTAATAATGTGAGGTATAGTTGGGTCCCATGAATATCGTACCCAAGGGATTGAGAATGCAAGCTATGAAAATTAATTGTATAACAACCTAAATTTTTGTGTGCGTATAACCTATCAACTAAATGGTATTCAAAAAGAATAAAAAATGAAATTAATTTTGCAGTAATTTTCTATCGGATAAACAAGTATAAAATTAACAAATATAAAATTTTAATGAAATAACAGAGTTACATGGATTCACTTATCCTTCCTATATCAAATGTGAACCCAATTAACCTGAAGATACATATAAATGAATTTAAGATAACCCTCTTAACCTAAGTTTCCCATTCCGGAGCAAGCTACTCTAATTACAAGGCATCCCATTCCGGAGCAGGCCCTACGATTAGCCTAAGTATGGGTCTAAAATACCAAGTCTAGGTTGCTTTCCTATTCTAGAGCCAAACAACCCAAAACTCATTTATTTCACTCTAAAATCTAATCCTAAAATCACAAAATCCTATGTATTAAGAGTACCATTTCGGAGCAATCTAAATCCACAGCAATCATGATTAAAGAAAAAGAGATAAATACATTCATACCAATTAGCTACCCAGACATGAAATCCAACAATAATAAGTGATAGCTCATTCATCAAAATTGGAAATCATCTCAAGATAATAACAACTAATGAAAGAATAATTGAATCAACAGTGAAATAAACCATTCATCTATATTAAAACTCAATTTATGTTTAAGATTCACATTAGACAGGGGATTCAAAGATCCCTAAAAAAACTATGGACTACCCACTAGCCATTAGAAAAATAATGTGAGAGAGAGATAGAGGAAAGAATAAACCTAGAATTTTCATAGAAAAAGAACACCCAACTGAAACCCAAGCTTTTTCAATCTCTTTCTCCCAATCTTTAGCATAAATGAGCTTGCAATTGTGAAAGAATGAAGATCTAAGCTAGAATTTGTGTTTAATCTAAGTATTTTACTATAAATCTACCAATCTTTAAGTGTAATCTAAGTATATAGGTATATAAATGAAGGAAAGAATGAAAGAACGAAAAAGGAAAACTTAGATCTCAAAAAGAAAAAAAACTCCCGATCTTTACAAAAAAATTTGCTTTATATAGGCCAAAAAAGGTCACGGTCAATAGGAAATTCATGTTGATCGTGACCTATTAAAATCTCCTTGAATGACTGCTATGGGTCACGGTCAACACTATAAACCTGTTGATTGTGAGATAATTCTTCACTAGCTTCTGGACAGGGGTCATGATCAACACCAAAAATCTATTGAGTGTGACATATCTCTTCCATGCATTCTAGACTGAAACTTGACTACGTCAAGGCCAACACAAAAAATATGTTAATCGTGAGGTCCTTCTTTTCTTGGTTCAATATTAAGGAGCTTCCTAGGTCACAGTAAACACTTTTTTAAAACCAATGGAACTAATGATTATGACACCCTTTGAAATGGTGCGTTTTGGCAACAAGGTTAGGTCACGATCAATAGGAAAACCTGCTAATCGTGAGGTACCTATAACATTTTTGATTCGGCATAAAATTCCATCAAAAGCTCTTCAAAACTCATAAAAGCTAGGATTAACTAAATTCAGATAGAAATTATCAAATTAAAGCAAAAACAAAGTAAAAGACAATAAAACTAGACTGAAAAAGGGACTAAAAATAGATATTGAATTGGAGTTATCAAAATATCCCAAACTTAGACCTTTCTTGTCTTCAAGCAACTGAATCATCTATAACCTTGAAAACTCAAACTCGAATTCAGAATAAGGAAATTTAGAGAAGCCTGGATAATGCTCAACAAAAGACACTTAAAACAAAAAATTCAATCAAACCAACTCAACCAATTTGTAACAAACAATTCTTTGTGTGTGTGAGTGTGTTAGGCAAAAACAAGTTTATCATTTTCAAAACCAAAACTACCAGTGAACTCTAACAATTTGAGCAAAAAGAATAATATGATGGTTTCACACTTGAAACTCAAAATAGCCATAGGCCTATCCTTTAGCACCTGAACCACAAGGATCATCTCTACTAAACAACTCAAAGCAAAATAGGATCACTAGGTCTTACATTTAGGTTGTAATGGGGTCAGGGTATTGGCTCCAAAGAAAGGATAAAGTTCACAAATCAGAATCGGCCACACTACCATAACTACCACCTAACTTTTTGAACATCAACAACTTTTCCTTAAATGCCACTCTTACTAGCAAAATTTAACAACTGAATCCCAAAAGACATCAGCTAGATTCATAATTATAGAGAAAGAATAAATTCAAAATTTTGTCTCATGGACTACCTTAACCTTCAAATCTTCCTCTTAAATGCTAAGCACCCAACACTTATTTATTGCAGTAGTAATTAAAGTTTTTGTAGCACAACCATTATATATTTATGATTTTTTTTGAAATAGGGTCACGGTTAGTAGGTTTTCCTATTGACCATGGGTACCTATAACTCTTGAAACTTTAAAAATTTAGCAGAGCCTTAGTATCAATACATCATAGCTCCCACTACTTCATTTTCCACAAAATTAACACCATTTGACTGATCAGCTCAATTATAATTACTCAACCTACAAAATACTACCCTATTTAATGTGGCCAATTCTAAAAAAGGGAAGACAACAATTTTTGAGTTATATGGTCTAATTTATAAGTGTAATAAAGAAGAATTAAGTAATACGCCTTTAGCATACCAATTTAGCTTAAGAGGCTAGCAAGGGTAAACATAAATCACTGGGTAGATGAAAAGTCATTCCAAGGTGACTGCTAAAAAAAGGCTGCCCAGGTCATGTCCTAAATTTTCTTGAGTTGAATGTTCATTTTGAAGGGTGATGAGAAAGGTTCTAGCTAGCCTAGAATTCCTTCACTTAACTGCTCTCACTCACTAGTTTTTTTCATAAATTTTCACAAAACCAGCCTATTGTGCTCATTGAATTTGAAATTGAATGGTTTACAACTAATTGAGATTGATTTACAAAAAACTTTTCTGAACATTCTACTGCTCTCTGGCTACCTAAAGCTCTCTAAACTAACAGTTCAACAAAATTGGAGTTCAAATTGATTCTAACAAGGTTAACTAGGCAAACATAGGACCAAAATGTAATTGTGAAATAACAACCCAATAACCTATAAAGTTATTATTCAAAACTTTAAAATGAAGGAAAAATTTGATGGAATATGACATGGTATGAATGTGATGATAACGCAACGAAAAAACAAAAATTTTTCATCATACATACCATACAAATCCCAAGCAAGAATCGAAACATGCAATTTTAGGGTTTAAAACTTACAACTTTGGATGCCTTTTAATTTTTTTGAGTTTAGTGATGACCAGCAACCGAGATGACTTTATCCACCTTAGATCTTGATCACCAATGCCAAGGAACAGCCTTTTACGCCACTCCCTCTATTCTCACACACACAATTGCACCGTCGGCTTAAAATCGAGATTGCTAGCTCTCTTTTAAGGATTGTGTAATGGCTATAGTTTGAAGCTACAAAATTTGATTTTGTACTTCTCTTAGGTTGCTTTTACTACCCATGAACACAAGAGAATGAGGAACAATCCTTTCTCCTTGTGAAAATTGGACCAAAAATTAAGAGAGAGAGATGGATGTAATTCACGCCAAAATGCAAAATGGTGGCTAGGTTTTGTTTTCACGCCAAAAGCACAATTATCTATCTTTAGGGTTTTATTTCCTTTAATATATATCCCTTTATTTTCTTAAGTGATCAAGCTAAAATATACCACCTTAAGATAATTAATTTTAGCCTTTATCACTTATTTAAAATAAGAAATATATATTGATTAAAACACCTTAAGATAATACATTTAATCCAAGATAATCCTTTTTGATTTAATCTAAGATAAATGTAAGACATATTAATCAAAAAAATTACTTAATAAAAGAATTAATCATGTGCCGAAATTCCATTGATATTATCTTGGAATTTCGGCCTCACCATCCAATTATCAAGTGAATTAATTTAATTAAAATCCTTTAGGCTTTAATACTCAATTAATTAAATTAACACAAGATAATTAATTAATTCAAATTAAATCTTGTGGGCTGAATTTCTCTCTCTCATGGACCAAAGCCCAATAGCAATTTTATAACCCATTACACACATTAATTTGACTTTAATTAAAAGCCCAAATTAATGCTCAATACTTTAATTAAATATTTTAAGCCCAATGCTTTGTGTGCGATCCTATAGGTCCATTTAATGTTGGCAATGAATTAATAAATTAATTCAAAGGCTATATATATATTCTCTAGCAAGATATTATAGCATTCCAAATTAAATGAAAATGCATATGACATTTAGTGACCTAATGCAATTTTGCATAGTCCCTTACCCATAAATATCAGAATTAATATAAGGCATGGAACTAGTCATCCTTATATATATTAATTCCTTTCTTGATATTCCAGTGACACTGAACTCTCAGATAAATAATGATTATTCATTATTTCATCTCGGTATGGCCATACACTTCTCAGTTCACTGATCAAGTGGCCAATGATATTTTCTCTCATATTGAGAGGGGTAATCCCTTCACTTCTCTCATGCTCTCTAACATGAATTAATGCATACCCAATCATACCCGTACTTGTCACTCTGTTACGAGCACGTTAGGTGTATGTCAAAGTACATAGTAATTCATAAAGAGTTTCATAGAGATTTCAGGTCTAAGAACTCCGATACAAAACTTGCATATGAGAAACACTTATGACTTATACCATGTAGTGTTCTCATGAGCAGATCGTATCCAGATACCATGTTCTTTAACATGTATCTATGATCTCTGATTGACACTCTTGTCCTAATGATCCGTAATATAGAACTCATAATATCAGAGAGAGCATACTAGTCTTAATTCATTGTTATTCCCATAACAATGACTGACTAGGGATATTTAGAATGATGTCTCATTTGTTTGAAGGTCTTACAACCATATGCCTCACACATGATAACTTAAACCGAAACAACACTCTTGGATAGTTTTATCAATTGATATGCACAGGAATACAAAGGATAAAACAAATGCCTCATTTTATTAATTCAAAGTGCTTTATTACAATGCATTGGGGCTAGGGCTTACACTAACAAAATAAACACTAGAACAAAAATAAACTATTAAGAGCAAAGCATAAAAAGATAACTAAAGTCAAAAACAAACTTGAACAAGGAAAAGATACTATTGATTAAAACTAAAGAAAACTTTAAAAATGCAACACTTACTAAAACAAGAAATGTACTTAAACACCTGATAAAATTTTCCAAACTTACAACAAAAATAAACTAAAATAATGAGTTATGCTTTAAGGATTTCATTGAGTTTTAGCTTTTGAAACCCAATCTTTTCCTTTCCAACAATTTGCACAAAGAAACTTTACAAGCCTTCACAAAAAGTTATCATTGGCGATGGTTAGCACTAGTTCTTCACAAAATCACCAAATTGCAGCTATTATCTATAAAAATAATCAATGTTCACAAATTACCCCCTGCCCCACACTTCAAAAGTTCATGTCCGCAGCAACTACTATAAAGGCATCATAAAAAATAGAGTGAGGTAGGCAACTCTTTGTACTCAAAATTCAGATGGAGGAGGGATCGTGGTGCAAATGTGTTAATTTGGGAGATATAGGTGGCCATGGCTGTTATGATCTACTCCTGATGCTTCTTAAAGTTTGCTTGATTGGCTTTCAGAGTGTCTAATCTATTAATGTAGTCAAGTCCATAACTACCTAGGTGTGACCTTTTGATTTCCCTTTTGGCTCGGGGAAATCAATGTAGTCAAGTCCATAACTATACCATATTTGTATGCTTATATTTATGTGATAGATATAGGATGCATACCAATGTATGCCAACCATGTATGATGAAACTTAATTAATTAAAACCCTCAAACAAATACTAAGGTATATAAGCCTTCCATTAATTTGAGGAGAACAAGAATTCTTTATAGTGTGGGTTGTTAACTACAGTTAAGCTCACATTATATTGAATATGTTTAAATCTAATTAAATGGGTCATCTTACCTAGCCCATTAGCTTGTTGACCACAGTCAAGGGTAATGGTTTTAGAGACAAGATTAGGGAATGCATATATGATATGCATGTATCAAGAGTTGATAACCTAATGATCCAATAGTTGTGTAAAGACACAATTGGTATAGAGATACTGTAACACCCTAATTCCACTAACCATGCATAAACATTAATAATCAACATCCTAACCCAGCAAAGATAAGGCAAGGATAAAAATAAATAGTACAGACCATAATTATTACATGCCACAATAACTTAAACCAACTTATAATGAAAAGGCCTAACATAATGCCAAAGAAAAGACATAATGAAATCCTCAAGCAACTCCACTTAGTCAGATCTTCTCTTCAGAGGTTGACTAGCCACCCGCTATCGATCCATTAGAGCTTAATTAGTACCTACATGGATAACAAACCCGTGCTAAGATATAAAGCTTAGTGGGGAACCCAACTCTAAGAATAAACTCTAATAAAATATCGTAAAATCATTACACCCTTCAAATTAGGGAAATATATAAGTCTACAATATTAAATGATCTCACCCTTATTATGCCAATTGAATATGCAATCTTAAACATGAGTATTATTCTTACAATCATCCATACCTCATAGTAATCGATAGTATAGTTTTCATCGTAAGCATTTAATCACATTTATTATGTATGAGATACCTTTAATATTCAATCAAAACATAAGGGAGTATATATATATCATACATCACTAATAAGAGTTATTTTAGGCGTCAATACTTCACATATGTCCTGCAATCATAGTTATATAATGCAAAGTAGAGAACTACATTTCATTTATATCATTCTAGCCAAAAAGGAATTCAATCAAGCAATATAGTAAGCCATTTATCATGTTCACATTACATAGGTGAAGCAATCGCTATATATATATATATATATATATGTACATATATCCTTATTTAATAATACATTGTTGAATCTTTTAACTTTTAATAGCCTGCCTAAGTGCTAGTTCAAAGGGTGGACAATGGGAACAATGGATACCGAAGGTATCAAATGATGGACATAAAGGGCCGAACTATGGTTCCATAAACAAACAAAGCAATAGACGCAAACGGGGTCGAACGATGGTTCCATAAGGAACAAGACCCAAACGGGGTCAACTATGGCAGCTGCTGAATCCCTCTAGGCATGCCTATCTAATCCATAACTGAACTAAGACCCGCAGGCTTTATCACTTTAAGAATGTCTTGAATTCATCATATTCTTCCTTATTTAATATAACATTTTCTTAAATCATTTTCCACAAATGAACACATCATTCATTTTCATAGCAATACTGGCTTAATGCCCTGATATTCAAGAAAGCATATCACATGTTTATATACTTGCATAGCCAACGGATAAATTATATCTTACACTAGAATGCTTTAACACAATGGTAACTGAGTATTATGCAATACTAGATCAAAACAATGTTTTAGGAACCTAATGTAATACAAATCATTGAATATAAGATCATCAAGTAACAACAACCTTTGCATTTCAAGGTTGACTTGGTAATACCCGATGATAGTTCATGAGAATGAAATCATACATATAGTCATATAACCCATGCGCACATGACTCCCCATGAAAAACATATTCAATAAGAAGAACGTACCTGAGTGCTTCCTCAATACCATTTCTCTTTGCTTCATTATACTCAATTTAGTCATCGCACATTCATTTTATTCAATACATCATATACATGCATTTTATGTCTCACAAGTAGTGAAAGTAATCAAATGTGAGATTAATGTTTACCTATGTCCTTTATAATGCCTTGGAAAGACTTCCCCATTAAATTATTTCGTTAGAAACTCTTATGGCTTATTTGTTGGAATTTATTGGTTACATGCATCGCATACATGAGCGGAATTTTAAAATTTTTTAACCAATATTACTGATCTTTCCATTAACATACAATATAACTATATGAGAATAAGAAAAATCACCTTTGATTTTTGTTGAACAATTGTTTTTACTTCGCACCAGGTTGTCGCAAACCACAGTGTCCAAAATTGAATACCTCAAATGAGTAATCCACACTAGTGAAGGATAAATTGAACCAACTAATTAGTGTGTAACTAGGGCTGGCTGAAATTCCTAAGAGCTAGCTTAGGATTTGGCGCAAAAGGGAGAGAGAGTTACAATAAAAGACTTTCTTTTGTGTTTTAATCACTTAACCCTAATTCCTCATTAGTTGGACTTTTATAGTCAGGCTAAAATTCAAACTTCTAATGAGATTGGGCTCTTTAAAATTACTGGAGAATTATTAATTGGGCCTCTGAAATTAATTATAATCATTTGGGATTAATTAAATCCAAATTAAACCTTTTCATAAAAGACTATGCACAAAACCCAAAAACTAGGCCCTTTGTGTAACTAATTGGATTTAAATACCCAAATGGATTCCAAATCTAACCAAATTAAATATGTAGGTTCCATAACACTTATGTAACATATATAAATTAATTTGGTCCAAGAAATAGTCCATTAAGGCCTTCTGTATGGAGTTGGCATGTGGTCTTATACAGAAGGGCTTTCACACCAGCTCCATTCCTCTAGCCCCTTTATAACTCCTCCAATGGACTTATTAATTATTATATTAGTCCTATAACACTTATAGTAGTCCTATAACACTTATAGTAGTCTTATAACACTTATAAGACAATAATAATTAATCATGAAATACATTATTTCATTTAGGTCTAATTTATAGAACATTTCTCAAAAGTTTCGCGGACAATTTTACTTGATCATAATTAATTAAACTCTTTAATTAATTATTATCTTATTCACTTCTTTACCCTCATAATAATATCAAATATTATTATCATTGTCATTTTACCATTTTATCCTTTTCTCTACATGTGTGTGACGTATTGGGTTCCTGTCCATGTTGGCAGTATAATACGTAATGGTGAGTTCTATCCTAAACTCACATGATTTAAAATCCTTCAAAATCATTTTATCAATCCCTATTGATATTTTTGATACATCATTATACAAGTACTGATTGGCTTCTAGCTAGGCATCATGACTACCCAAATGTCAGGAAATTCATGTGGTTTTACTATACCCTTCCATAGAAACAGTTACCGTGCAATCACTCCTTTCACCACTCTTATATCAATTAGATTTTGAGTATGGATTTTTGTCAACTCATATAAATCTAATTATGTATGTTCTATTAATTTAACCATTGTTCACAAAATGCCCTCTATGGATTCTTATCCATCTTGGCATTTTACTCTGGCCAGAGATTCTCTGAACAAGGTAATTATAGAATCATGCGAGATAACTTCCCTTATTAAATCTAGGATGGTGAATCCTTTGTCAATCACTCAACTATCTTCAAGTAGGTCATGATATACCCAATCTCTAACTATGTTCACTCCCAATTGGAAGTAATCAGTTGTGGAGTCAAAGTACAACACTTGCTACTTAAGATAACTTTGGTGATCTCAAGTCTAAGGATACTTGTACAACCGCTATGAAGAGATTCCTCACTGACATAGATTTAATATCCATGTGAGGATTGTTTTTACAGGTCTCCAATGAACTTGTTCTTCTAGCAAGCATCCACATGTTAGCTTTGATTATCTTCCATAATCACAATTATGAGAACCACTGCTTGAACCATTCAAGAAGCATAACATGTGCTAGTCTGTCCGAATAAACAATGTCCTATCTTGTTAATTCTATGACTAGGGATATTTAGATATTAATACATTTGCATGCAATAGACATCTCACATCATGAACACCTTCATGATTGCCTTTGCACTGTGTTTATAATATTTAGGACTTCATTTATTAATTTAAGATTTACAAACTCATGTATTTAAACATAGCATTAATAAATGAATGATGACTTTTATTAAGAATATAAATTTTTTTATCCATATGAAAAAGATCCCTATTACATGGGCTCTAGGGCATACTCTTTAACAATCTCCCATTTACACTAGAGCTAATCACTCATATGTCTCTGACCCATGCTATTTATATGGTGATCATGCTTAATATGGGAAAGTGCTTTAGTGAGGGGATTCGCCACATTGTCATCTATGGGAACCCTTTCTATTTTCACATAATTTCTAGCTACTATTTCCCTCATTAGATGGTAGCATCTAAGAATGTGCTTGGATCGCTGATGAGACTATGGTTCCTTTGCTTGCGTAATGGCTCAATTGTTGCCACAATATAAAGGAATCGGATCAACAATGCTAGGCACCACTCCTAATTCAGTTATGAACTTTTTGATCCAGACTACTTCTTTGGCTGCTTCTGAAGCAGCAATGCACTCGGCTTCCATCGTGGAATCAGCAGATCTTTCTTGTTTGGAACTTTTCTAACTAACTGCTCCTCCTCCCATTATGAACATATAACCAGACTATGATTTACAATCATCTTTGTCAGATTGGAAGCTGGCATATGTATACCCATTTACTTCCAAATTGCCCTCTTCATATACCAAGAATATATCCATAGTCCTTCTCAAGTACTTAAGGATATTCTTGACAGCTACCCAATGTTCCTCTCCGAAATTGGATTGGAATCTGCTTGTGACACTCAAAGCAAATGCTACATCTGGACATGTACATAACATAGCATACATGATAGAACCAATTGCAGATGCATATGGTATTCTATTTATGCTCTCTCTATCCTCTAGTGTCTACGGACACATAGACTTAGAAAGGTATTTCCTATTCACCATGATTATAAACCCTTTCTTAGAGAGATCCATATTGAACCTCTTCAATACTTTATCTATATATGTACTCTGAGAAAGACCTAGCAACCTATTGGATCTATCTCTATAGATCCTTATTCCTAGAATATAGGATGCTTCTCCAAGGTTTTTCATGGAGAATTGCTTTGACAACCATATTTTAACAGTTTGGAGAAGAGAAATGTCATTTCCCATGATCAATATGTCATTCACATATAGAACTAGGAAGACAATTGCACTCCCACTAACCCTTTTATACACATAAGGTTCGTCCTCATTCTGTGAGAAACCAAACTCTTTGATTGTCTTATTGAATCGTATGTTCCAGCTCCCAGAGGCTTGCTTCAATCCATAAATGGATCTTTGAAGCTTGCATTACTTTTTGCCATTTCCTAATGTGAACCCTTCTGGTTGTGTCATATACACATCCTTAGTAAGATTTCCATTAAGGAAAGTTGTCTCCACATCCATTTGCCAAATCTCATAACCATAATGAGCTATAATGGCTAAAAGTATTCTTATAAACTTAAGCATAGCTACAGGAGAAAAAAGTTTCATCATAGTCAATACCTTCTTTTTGGCAATAACCCTTTGCTACTAAGCAAGCTTTATAGGTAACTATATTACCTTTCATGTCGATCTTCTTTTTGAAGACCCATTTGCATCCTATGGGTTTTATCCCTTCAGGTGGTTGAGTTAAAGTCCATACTTTATTCTCATACATGGAGTCCATTTCAGACTGCATAACCTTAAGCTATAAATCATGTTCTGAACTGTTCAAAACTTCTTGATAGCTTGTAGGCTCATTTTCCTCTACTACAGTTATGCCTCTATCCGAATCAATGTGAAATCCATATCTCATAGGGATAGAACGCATCCTAGTAGATCTTCTAGGATTTTGTGTATAATCAGGTTCAACTGCAATCTCATCATTATGAAATTCAGTTTCGGGTTCAACTGGTTGATCATCTTCTATTTGTGGGTCTTGAACTTCACCAAGTTCAATTTTACTCCCACTGTCCTCTCGTAGGAGAAATTATCTTTCTAAGAAGAAAGCATGCCTTGAAACAAACACCTTTTGTTCTAAGGGATGATAGAAATAATATCCAAACATTTCTTTTGGATATCCCACAAATAAATATTTGTTAGACTTAACATCCAGTTTGTCTGACATTGTCCTATTCACATAAGCAGGACAACCCCATACTTTCATATGAGAAAGCATGGGTTTCTTGTTATTCCACATCTCATATGGAGTAACATCAATCGATTTGCTAGGAACTCTGTTTAACACATAAACAGCAGTTTCGAGTGCATATTCCCAAAAGGACTTAGACAAGTCCGCTCGGCTCATCGTTGATCGAACCATATCTAATAGTGTTCGATTTCTCCTTTCAGATACACCATTGTGTTGTGGTGTATATGGTGGAGTCCATTGGGATAAAATCCCATTATCTCTAAGATAATCCTGAAACTCTTGGCTTAAGTATTCTCCACCTCGATCTGATCTAAGTGTTTTAATAATTTTGCCAAGTTGTTTCTCTACTTCATTTCTGAATTCTTTGAACTTTTCAAATGCTTCTGATTTATATTTCATTAGATAGATATATCCAAACCTGGAATAATCATCCATGAAAGTAATGAAGTAGGAGTAACCTGCTCTGGCATGTGTAGTCATTGGACCACATACATCTGAATGTATTAAGTCCAAAACCATTTTAGCTCATTATCCTTTACCAAAAAAGGTAGCTTTTGTCATTTTTCCCAATAAACAAGATTCACATGTATCAAATGATTCATAATCAAATGATCCTAAATCACCTGACTTGTGCAATTTGGTCATGCATTTTTCATTTATATGGCCTAAACGACAATGCCATAAGTATGAGGTATTTAGATTATCATGTTTCATTCTCGTGGTATCCACATTATGTACTTCTTTAATTAAATCAAGAACAAATATACCATTGTCAATGATAGCTTTTGCATAAAACATATTGTTCTTAAAAATGCAACAACATTTGTCCTTTAAAGAAATATCATAATCATTCATCAAACAACTGAAAGAAATAATACTTTTGGACAAATCTGGAACATAATAACAATTATTTAATTCCAGTACTAATCCACTAGGAAGAGGCAAATAGTAAGTCCCCACAACTATTGTAGAGATGTTCTGTCCAGTAGCTGACTGTAAACATATCTCAGCCTTTTCAACTATTCTAAAGCTTCTAAGCCCCTATAGATCATTACATAAGTGAGATCCACATCCGATATCTAATACCCAAGATTTTTTTGAAGCAATAGAATAAGTATTAATTTCAATCATATGAATACATAAAGTAGAAGCATTAGCTTGCTTCTTCTCTTTGAGAGAATCTAGATAGGCCTTGCAGTTACGCTTCCAATGACCATATTTTCCACAATGGAAACAAGTTCTTTTGGAATTCTCTTTCTTGGCAACCTTTTTCTTGGATATCCCACCATTCTTTGGCTGCACCTTGGTTATCTTCTTCTTCTTCTGCTTCTTGCCTTTAGCAGAAGTGACAACCATGACACTTTTTGGATCCTTCTTAAATGATCCATCAACTATCTTGAGCATATTGATTAACTCAGGAATGGATACTTGGATCTTGTTCATGTTGAAGTTAAGCACGAAAGGTGCATAACTTGGAGCCAACGAGTACAAGGTAAAATCTATGTATAGATCATTATCCATAACATAGCAAAGTCTACTCAAATGCTCAATATACCCATACATCTTCAATGCATGAGTAGCAACTGAAGTGCCTTCCATCATTTTGCAGCTAAATAGAGCTCGAGCAATCTCATATTACTCAGTTCTAGCATGAGAAGAATATAGCTCCTCTAGATGCAAAATGATGGTTCTAGCATCCATCATCTCATATTGCTTCTGACGCTCCGAGGACATAGCACCCAGCATCAGACATGCTGCTGCTTCACTATCCTCCATGTATTTTCGATAAATGCCTTTGATCTCATCAACGGCATCATCTGATGGAAGTGGTGGTGGATCTTTATCGAAGACATAGTGGATCTTTTCAGCTCTGAGAACAATTCTCACTTGCCTGATCCAGTCAGAATAGTTGCTGCCAACTAGCTTGTTATCCAAGATTGATCGTATGTTAATGTTTGATGTGCTCATGATGATGACCTAGATGTGAACAAAAAAAGATATGAGAGTATGTTCATATATATGTATGCATTAATAAGGCCTTTAATTAATCCATTTACTCCCACTATTTTATTGCGAATTAATAGCCCTCACTATATAATCCGAGAAAACCCGATGGTTTTCTTAGTGGGCCAATATCCAATCCTTGATATGTAATTTGACCTTGACTGTGGTCAACAAGCCAAACTCCATACCCTTGAAAGGTAGGTATCTCTATACCAATTGTGTCTCTACACAACTATTGGATAATTAGGTTATCAACTCTTGATGCATGTATATCATATATACATTCTCTAATCTTGCCTCTAGAACCATTAGCCTTGACTGTGGTCAACAAGCTAATGGGCTAGCTAAGATGACCCATTTAATTAGATTTGAACATATTCGATATAATGTGAGCTTGACTGTGGTCAATAACCCACACTCTAAAGAAATCTGGTTCTCCTCAAATTAATGGAAGGCTTATATAACTTAGTATTTGTTTTGAGGGTTTTAGTTAATTAAGCCTCACCATACATGGTTGGCATATATTGGTATGCATCCTATATCTATCACATAAATATAAGCATAAACTTATGGTATAGTTATGGACTTCACTACATTTATTTCCTCGAGTCAAGAGGGAAATCACAAGGTCACACCTAGGTAGTATGCATGATTCAAACAAGAAAAATAATTACATTATCTTCAAGCTTGTTGGATCTCCATACGTTCCATCTTGCTCCTTAAAAATGATATCCATCTATATTTCTAATTCTAATCTAAGTAATCTAATTACATATTACAATTTGAAATGAAATACAAACCAAAAACAAGTGGCCGGGACATGAAAGTCCTCATTGGGGCAAAACATACATAATGCTCAATCACATTGGGCTTTGTCCATAACTATCCACCATGCCAATCATACACCCTTATATGCCTTTATAATGCATAAATAAATGGATTACTAACTTTTTTTTAACCTTTGAAATAATATTTTGAGTTATTTTAATGATGTAATCAAATTAGGAAACCTTTTCCATTTTGGAAACTTTCATTTTAGGAAACCTTTTTGCATGCATGTGTTCTTGCCTTAATAATCAATACAATTGATTATTAATTATTTATAAATTGATTATTTAATTAATTAATCATATTAAATAATTAAAAGAATCAATTTTGGGCTTATAATCAAGTGTAGGCCGAAACCCACAAAAGAAAACCCTGAATGTGTTCACATACAAATTAGTTTTGTGTCTTTTGGACTATTTGGGACTTTTGGAATGAGCCAAGCCCACTCCAGCCCTTAAAACCCATTAATAAACTTAATTAATGTTTATAATATTTAATTTAAATCAGCTCCTTGGGCCCACAAAGTCATTCACTAATTTAAACCAAATCTGTAAACATAATTAAGCCTATTAAGTGGTTTTAATGAATTAAAATTAATCAAATTAATTTAAGGCCCATTTTAATTAATCAAATTAATTAAAAACACTTTAATATATCATATATATCAGATTTAGAAGATTAAAAGTCGTTCTAAACAATAACACACGAAGAACACCAATTTGTCGAACTTTTCGACTAAACTAGTTTTCATGCAAAACTTGTTTGATTTTAATTCTGTTCGATCCTACGGCTTAATATCACACATTAAACACATATAATATCATATAAATGAAGTTTTAATGGATCCATAAGAAATTAAATTAGAACAGCCCCTTAAAATTACATGGGTTTCACGCAAAACCCTAGTTACTTTTCTTCAAAAGTTCCATTTTTGTTTCGGACAAATTTATTTGATCACACATACAACCAGAAATCAATATTTCTCATTCATGAACAATTAAATTTGATATTTCAAAGTTCATGAAATAAATAACTCAAAATTAAAAAAAAAACTTATTCCACAGAAAAATATAGAATTATATATCCATGGCAAAACCAAGGTTCTGATACCATGTTGGAATTTATTGGTTTCATGCATCGCATACATGAGCAGAATTTTAAAATTTTATCACCAATATTACTGATCTTACCATGAATATACAATATAACTATATGAGAATAAGAAAAATCACCTTTGATTTTTGTTGAATAGTTGATTTTTCTAAGCACCGGGTTGTCGCAAACCACAGTGTCCAAAATCGAACACCTCCAATGAGTAATCCACACTAGAGAAGGATAAATTGAACCAACTAATTGGTGTGTAACTAGTGCTGGCCAAAATTCCCAAGAGCTAGCTTATGAGTTGGCGCAAAAGGGAGCGAGAGTTAGAATAAAAGACTTTCTTGTGTGTTTTAATCACTTAACCCTAATTCCTAATTAGTTGGACTTTTATAGTCAGGTTAAAATTTCAAATTCTAATGAGATTGGGCTCTTTAAAATTGTTGGATAATTATTAATTGGGCCTCTGGAATTAATTATGATCATTTGGTCTTAATTAAATTCAAATTAAACCTTTTCATAAAAGACTATGCACAAAACTCAAAAACTAGGCCCTTTGTGCAACTAATTAGATTTAAATACCCAAATAGATTCCAAATCCAACCAAATTAAATATGTAGGTTCCATAACACTTATGTAACATATATAAATTAATTTGGTCCAAGAAATAGGCCATTAATGCCTTCTGTATGGAGTTGGCATGTGGCCCTCTACAGAAGGGTTTCCACACCAGCTCCATTCCTCTGGCCCCTTTATAACTCCTCCAATAGACTTATTAATTATTATATTAGTCCTATAACACTGATAGTAGTCCTATAAAACTTATAAGTCAATAATAATTAATCATGAAATACATTATTTCATTAATGTCCAATTTACAAAATATTTCTCAAAAGTTCCGTGGATAATTTTACTTGATCATAATTAATTAAACTCTTTAATTAATTATTATCTTATTCACTTCTCTACCCTCATAATAATATCAAATATTATTATCCTTGTCATTTTACCATTTTATCATTTTTTCTATATGTGTGTGACCTATTGGGTTCCTATATATGTTGGCAGTATAATACGTAATGGTGAGTTCTATCCAAAACTCACATGATTTAAACTTTTTCATATCATTTTATCAATCCATATTGATATTTTTGATACTTCATGATACAAGTCATGATTGGCCTCTACCTAGGCATCATGACTACTCAAATGTCAGGAAAGTCATGTGGTTTGACTATACCCTTCCATAGAAATAGTTACCATGCAATCACTCCTTTCGCCACTCTTATCTCAATTAGATTCTGAGTATGGATTTCTATCAACTCATATAAATCTAATTATGTATGTTCTATTAATTTAACCATTGTTCCCAAAATGCCCTCCATGGATCCCTATCCATCTTGGCATTTTACTCTGGCCAGAGATTCTCTGAATAAGGTAATTATAGAATCATGCGAGATAACTTCCCTTATTAAATCTAGGATAGTGAATCCTTTGTCAATCACTCAACTATCTTCAAATAGGTCACAAGCAGATTTCAATCCAATTTTGAAGAGGAACACTAGGCAGCTATCAAGAATATCCTTAAGTACTTGAGAAGGACTATGGATATATTCTTGATCTATAGAGAGGGCAGTTTGGAAGTAAATGGGTATACAAATGCCAGCTTTCAATCTGACAAGGATGATTGTAAATCACAGTCTGGTTATGTGTTCATAAAGGGAGGAGGGGCAGTTAGTTGAAAGAGTTCCAAACAAGAAACAACTGTTGATTCCACGACAGAAGCTGAGTATATTGCTACTTTGGAAGGAGCCAAAGAAGTAGTCTGAATCAAAAAGTTCATATCTAAACTAGGAGTGATACCTAGCATTGTTAATATGATTCCTCTATATTGTGACAACAATAGAGCCATTGCGCAAGCAAAGGAACCACGGTCTCATCAGCGATCCAAGCGTGTTCTCAAATGCTACCATCCCATAAGGGAAATAGTAGCTAGAAATGAAGTGAAAATAGAAAGGGTCCCCATAGATGATAATGTGGCGGATCCCTTCACTAAAGCACTTTTCCAGATTAAGCACGATCACCATATAAATAGCATGGGTCTAAGATATATGAGTGATTGGCTTTGGTGCAAATGGGAGATTGTTAGAGAGTATGCCCTAGAGCCCATGTAAAAGGGATGTATTTCATATGTATAAATTTATATTCTTAATAAAAAGCATTATTCATTTATTAATGATATGTTTAAATACATGAGTTTGTAAATCTTAAATTAATAAATGAAGTCTTTGATATTATAATCACAGTCCAAAGGCAATCATAAAAGTGTCCATGATATGAGGTGTCTATTGTATACAAATGTGTTAATATCTAAATATCCATAGTCATAGAATTAACAAGATAGGACATTGTTAATTTGGAAAGACTAGCACATGTTATGCTTCTTGAATGGTTCAAGCAGTGGTTCTCATAACTGTGATTATAGAAGATAATCAAAGCTAACATGTGGATACTTGTTAGAAAAACAAGTTCATTGGAGACCTACAAAGAGAATCCTCACATGGATATTAAATCTATGTTAGTGAGGAATCTCTTCATAGTGGTTGTGCAAGTATCATTAGACTTGAGATCACCAAAGTTATCTTAAGTAGCAAGTGGTATACTTTGACTCCATAACTGATTACTTCCAACTAGGGGTGAACACAGTTAGAAGGTTGGGTTTATCATGACCTACTTGAAGATGGTTGAGTAATTGACAAAGGATTCATGATCCCAGATTTACTAGGGAAATTATTTAATTGCCTTGTTTAGAGAATCTCTAGCCAGAGTAATATGCCAAGATGGATAGAGATCCATGAAGGGCATTTTGGGAATAATGGTTAAATTAATAGAACATGCATAATTAGATTTATATGAGTTGACAGAAATCCATACATAGAATTTAATTGAGATAAGAGTGCTGAAAGGAGTAATTGCACGGTAATTATTTCTATGGAAGGGTGTAGTCAAACCATTTGACTTTCCTAACATTGGGGTAGTCATGATGTCTACTTAGAGGCCGCTCATGATTTGTATAATAGTGTATCATAAATATCAATAGGGATTGATAAAATGATTTAAAGAAGTTTAAATCAAGTGAGTTTTGAATAGAACTCACAATTACATATTATACTGTCAATATGGACAGGAATCCAATAGGTCACACACATATAGAGAAAAGGATAAAATGGTAAAATTGAAAGGATAATAATATTTGATATTATTATGGGGATAAAGAAGTGAATAAGAGAATAATTAATTAAAGAGTTTAATTAATTATGATTAAGTAAAATTGTTCGCATAACTTTTTAGAAATGTTATGTAAAATGGACCTAATTGAAATAATGTATTTCATAATTAATTTTTATTGGAATATAAGTTTTATAGGGCTAATATAATAATTAATAGATCCATTTGAGGAATTAATGAGGCCCAAAGAAGTGAAGTTGGCGCATAAACCCTCTATAGGAAAGGTTACACGCCAACTACAAATAGAAGGACTTAGAAGCCTAATTTTTAGACCAAAATAAATTAAATATAATTCATAAGTGTTATAGAGCGTAAATATTTAATTTGGTTGGATTTGGAATTCATTTGGGTAATTAAATCCAAGTATATTCACAAAGGGCCTAGTTTGTGGGTTTTGTGCATAGTCTTTTGTGAAAGGGCTTAAATTGGATTTAATTAAACCCAAATAAATTATTAATAATTCTAAAAGCCCAATTAATAATTCTCCAGCAATTTTAAAAAGCCCAGTCCTCTTCTGAATTTGAATTTTTAACCTAACTATAAAAATCCAAGTGATAAGGTTTTAGTGTTAAGTGTGAACAATTAAGAGAAAACATTTTCTTTCTTTTCTCTCAACCTTAGCTACCACTCCCCTTGCTAGCATCTAGGTAATTTTGGCTAGCCCTTGTTCTCTTCCTTTGTTGGTTAATTCGATCCTTCTCTAGTGTGGATTACTCATTAGAGGTGATCGATTTTGGACACTGTGGTTTGCAATAACCCTGTGAGAAGGAAAATCAACTGTACAACAAAAATCAAAGGTGATTTTTCTTATTTTCATTAATATGTATATTTTAAATTCATAGCAAGATCAAATCTATTGGTTAAAAATTTTAAATTTTGTTTATATATAAGATGCTTGTAACCAATAAATTTAAACATAAAATTACTTACCAAACATGATGAAAATAAAAGAATAATTAAAATAAAGATAATTGGAAACTAAGAAAAATAGAAAAATAGAGGTAAACTGTTATACAAAATTTAACTAAAGAAAATTAAAACTAAAACTAAAGAAACGACAGTAGTAAAGAAGCTTGCTCTCTACATCTCCTTAGCTCCTTTTTCTTTGGTGTCTTGGTGCCCTTTTATAGCTGAATTAAACTACCACAAGAAGAAATTATGTGGCTTGAAACATCCTAATCCAAGTAGCAGAAGACTTCCAATTTCAATGAAGAAAAACTTCCAATTTAAGCAAACCCTCTTGAACTGGTAGAATAGAACTTGAAACCATCGAATCAAAACATCTGAAACTTCAATTAACAACTCATTCGGGAGAGTAGTTAAGCCAATTCCACCAAATATCTAGCAATTACCCTTCAAAGAAGTCCATTCAGTAGAATCATGTTTTGATTCCACCAAATGGTATTTTTTCTTTACTTTAAAAGGGCCATTCGGTATAATCAAGAAGTGATTCCACCGAATGGACCTCTCTTAGACTAAATGTCAATGTTTTTCTTCTTCTTTGTTCCTTAACTTGTGAAATTCTCCTTTTAGTCCTTTTATTTCTTCCTTTTCCTTTAATTTTACACCTACAAACACCAATAAACTCAATTAAGACCTTAAATTGCAAATTAACAAATTAAAGACTAATTTAATCTAATTACTTCTAAATTAACTCACTAGACATACTAAAAATATTGTAAAAACATAATATAAATCGCACTTATAGAATACCCCACACTTAGCCTTTACTTGTCACCAAGCAAATCTGAATCAACAAACTTCTCAAAATAATCAAACTTTCAATAAGAATTATGCATTTCAAAATCAAGGATAGCAATTAACAAGAGCACTTAAAAAATTTCTAACTAAAATAGATTCAATCAAGAAGATATAAGCTAGTTTCCATATGTGTGTGTTCAAGACCAAATTATCTTAAACACTTTCAAAAATAAAAACTCCAATGCATTTCATAGTCAAGCTCTAGAATTGATGCACACCTAAGTGTGCAAGTGGTTTCACACTTAAAACTCTAGAAACACCATAGGCCTCTTCTTTAGCACCGAAACCCAAAGGTCATCTCCGCTAAATAACTTAAAAGCAAATTTAGAATCACATAGGTCTTTAAGGGTTGTAACGGGGTTTGGGTACTGGTCAATAAAGAATGGATAAAAGATAATCAAAGGGAACAACTACTTTATGATAAAGCAGACCAAATTCCTAAAATTTCAAACTTCTAAGCACATAACTCTTTTTCCATACTTGGTTAGTCATTCCCTTACAAATCAAGCACTTTTAAAAGAAAATGTTGGGCATTATCAGTTACATGCATCACATGCATAAGTGAAATTTAAAATTTTTAACTAATAGATCTAATATTGCCATTAATTTATAATATAAATATTAATGAGAATAAGAAAAATCACCTTTGATTTTTGTTGAATAATTGATTTTCCTTGTCATCGGGTTGTCGTAAACTACAATGTCCAAAATTAAACACCTCCAATTAGTAATCCACACTAGGGAAGGATTGAATGAACCAAGAATAATGGAACACAAGGGCTGGCCTAATTTCCCTTGATGCTAGCAAGGGATTGGCGGCTAGGTTTTTTTCAAAGAGACAGAATTTCTTTTCTCTAAATGTTCACTTAATCTTAAAATCCATATCACTTGGATTTTTATAGTTAGGTTAAAAATCTAAATTCATAATGGGATTAGGCTCTTTAAAATTGCTGGAGAAATATTAAATGGGCTTCTGGAATTATTAATAATTTTTTTGGGCTCAATTAAATCCAATTTAAATCCTTTCACAAAAGACTATGCACAAAATCCACAAACTCGGCCTTTTGTACATACACTTGGATTTAATCATCCAAATTAATTCCAAATCCATCAAAATTAAATATATATGCTCCATAACACTTATGAAATATATTTAGTTTGTTTTGGTCAAAGAATTAGGCCTCTAAGGCCTTCTCTATGGGTTTGGCGTGTAACCCTTCCTCTAGAGGGTTTTTGCATCAAAACCAATTCTCTATGCCTCTTTTAATTTTTTCAATGGATCTATTAATTATTATATCATCCTTATAACACTTATAGTCCAATTATGTAATACAATATTTTAATTAAGTCCATTTTGCAGAACATTTCTAAAAAATTCTGCTAACAATTCTACTTGATCATAATTAATTAAACTCTTTAATTAATTATTCTCTTATTAATTTCTCTCTTCCATAATAATATAAAATATTATTATCCTTGTCATTTTATCATTTTATCCTTTACTTTATATGTGTGTGACCTATTGGGTTCCTGTCCATATTGGCAGTATAATATGTAATTATGAGTTTTATTCAAAACTAACATGATTTAAACTTCTTTAAATCATTTTATCAATCCCTATTGATATTTATGATACACTATTATACTAGTCATGAGTGGCCTCTAGCTAGGCATCATGACTACCCAAATGTTAGGAAAGTCAAGTGGTTTGACTATATCCTTGCATAGAAATAGTTACAATGCAATTACTCATTTCACCACTTTTATCTCAATTAGATTCTGAGTATGGATTTCTGTCAACTCATATAAATCTAATTATGTATGTTCTATTAATTTAACCATTGTTTCCAAAATACCCTTCATGGATTCCTATCCATCTTGGCATATTACTTTAGCCAGAGATTCTCTGAATAAGGCAATTATAGAATCATGCGAGATAACTTCCCTCAATAAATCGAGGATGGTAAATCCTTTGTCAATCACTCAACTATCTTCAAGTAGGTCATGATATACCCAACCTCCTAACTATGTTCACCCCAAGTTGGAAGTAATCAGTTATAGAGTCAAAGTATATCACTTGCTACATAAGATAACCTTGGTGATCTCAAGTTTAAGGATATTTGCACAATCACTATGAAGAGATTCCTCACTGATATAGATTTAATATCCATGTGAGGATTCTCTTTGAAGGTCTCCAATGAACTTGTTCTTCTAACAAACATCCACATGTTAGCTTTGATTATCTTCCATAATCACAGTTATGAGAACCACTGCTTGAACTATTCAAGAAGTAAACATGTGCTAGTTTGTTCAAATTAACAATGTCATATCTTGTTAATTTTATGACTAGGGATATTTAGATATTATCATATTTGCAAGTAATAGATATCTCACATCATGAACACTTTTATGATTGCCTTTACACTATGTTCATAATATCTAGGATTTCATTTATTAGTTTAAGATTTATAAACTCATGTATTTAAATATAGCATTAATAAATGAATGATGCCTTTTATTAAGAATATGAGTTCATACATATGAAATACATCCTTATTATATGGCCCTAGGGCATACTTTCTAACAATCTCCCACTTACACTAGAGCCAATCACTCATATGTCTTAGACCCATGTTATTTATATGGTGATCATGCTTAATCTAGAAAAGTGCTTTAGTGAGGGGATCTGCCACATTATCATCTGTGGGGACCCTTTCTATTTTCACATCATTTCTAGCTACTATTTCATTTATGAGATGGTAGCGTCTGAGAACATGCTTGGATCATTGATGAGACCGTTGTTCCTTTGCTTGTGCAATGGCTCTATTGTTGTCACAATATAAAGGAATCAGATCAACAATACTAAGCACCACTCCTAGTTTAGATATGAAATTTTTTATCCAGACTGCTTCTTTGGTTGCTTCTGAAGCAATAATGTACTTAGCTTCTAACGTGGAATCAGCAGTTGTTTCTTATTTGAAACTTTGCCAACTAACTGCCCCTCCTCCCATTATGAACACAAAACCAGACTATGATTTACAATTGTCTTAATAAGATTTAAAGCTGGCATCTGTATACCCATTTACTTCCAAACTGCCCTTCCCATATACCAAGAATATATCTTAGTCCTTCTCAAATACTTAAGGATATTCTTGATGGCTTCCTAGCGTTCTTCTCCAAAATTGGATTGGAATCTACTTGTGACACTCAAAGCAAGCACTGCATCTAGATGTGTACATAACATAGCATACATGATAGAACCAATTACAGATGCATATGGTAACTATTCATGCTCTTTCTATCCTTTAGTGTCTGCAGACACATAGACTTAGAAAGGTGTTTCCCATACACCATGGGTATAAACCCTTTCTTAGAGAGATCCATATTGAACCTCTTCAATACTTTATCTATATATGTATCATCCAGCTCCTGATTTGAACCCTTTTGGTTGCGTCATATACGCATCCTCAGTCAAATTTCAATTTAGGAAAGTTTTCTTCACATCCATTTGCTAAATCTCATAATCATAATGAGCTATAATGGCTAAAAGTATTCTTATAGACTTAAGCCTCGTTACAGGAGAAAAGGTTTCATCTTAGTCAATACCTTCTTTTTGACGATTTCCTTTTGCAACTAAGCGAGCTTTATAGGTAACTACATTACCTTCCATGTTAGTCTTCTTTTTGAAGACCCATTTGCACCCTGTGGGTTATATCCCTTCAGGTGGTTGAGTTAAAGTCCACACTTTTTTCTCATACATTAAGTCCATTTCAGACTGCATAGCCTTAAGCCATAAATCACATTCTGAATTGTTCAAAACTTCTTAATATCTTGTAGGTTCATTGTCCTCTACTACAGTTATGCCTCTATTTGAATCAATGTAAAATCCATATCTCACAAGGATAGAATTCATCCTAGTAGATCTTCTAAGATTTTATGTATAATTAGGTTCAACTGTAATCTCATCATTATGAAATTCAGTCTCGAGTTCAATCGATTGATCTACCTTTATTTGTGGATTTTAAACTTTACCAAGTTTAATTTTACTCCCACTGTCCTCTCATATGAGAAATTCTCTTTCCAAGAAGACAACATGCCTTGAAACAAATACCTTTTGTTCTAAGGGATGATAGAAATAATATCCAAATGTTTTTTTTAAATATCTGACAAATAAACATTTGTCAGACTTAACATCTAGTTTGTCCGACATTGTCCTCTTCACATAAGCAGGACAACCCCATACATTAATATGAGAAAGTGTGGGTTTCTTGTTATTCCATATCTCATATGGAGAAACATCAACTGATTTACTAGGAACTCTGTTTAACATATAAATAGCAGTTTCTAATGCATATCCCCAAAAGGAATTAGGCAAGTCTGCTTGGCTTATCATGGATTGAACCATATCTAATAGTGTTCGATTTCTCCTTTAAGATACACCATTATGGTGTGGTGTATATGGTGGAATCCATTGAGATAAAATCTCATTATCTCTAAGATAATCTTGAAATTCTTGACTTAAGTACTCTCCCCTTCGATCTGATCTAAGTGTCTTAATACTCTTGCCAAGTTGCTTCTCTACTTCATTTCTAAATTCTTGGAACTTTTCAAATGCTTCTGATTTATATTTCATTAGATAGATATATCCAAAGCTGGAATAATCATCTACGAAAGTAATGAAGTGGGAGCAACCTCCTCTGGAATGTGCAGTCATTGGACCACATACATCTAAATGTATTAAGTCCAAAACCATTTTAGCTCATTCTCCTTTACCAATATAGGGAGCTTTTGCCATTTTTCCTAATAAACAAGATTCACGTGTATCAAATGATTCATAATCAAATGACCCTAAATCACATGATTTGTGTAATTTGGTCATGCATTTCTCATTTATATGGCCTAAACGACAATGCCATAAATATGAGGTATTTAGATTATCTTGTTTCATTCTCTTGGTATCCATATTATGCACTTCTTTAATTAAATCAATAACAAATATACCATTCTCAATGATAGCTTTAGCATAAAACGTATTATTCTTAAAAATGTAACAACATTTTTCTTTTAAAGAAATGTCATAATCATTCAATAAACAACTGAAAGAAATAATACTTTAGGTTAAAGTTGTAACATAATAACAATTATTTAATTCTAGTATTAATCCACTTGGGAGAGGCATATGATAAGTCCCCACAGCTGTTGTAGAGATGTTTTGTCCAGTAGCCGACTGTAGACATAATTCTACCTTTCCAACTCTTCTACTGCTTTTAAGCCAATGTAGATCATTACACAAATGAGATCCACATCCGATATCTAATACCTAAGATTTTTTTGAAGCAACAGAATAAGTATTAATTTCAATTATATGAATACCTGAAGTAGAAGCATCATCTTGCTTTTTCTCCTTGAGAGAATCTAGAAAGGCCTTGCAGTTACGCTTCCTTTGACCATCTTTTCCACAATGAAAGCAAGTTCCTTTGGGATTCTCTTTTTTGGCAACCTTCTTCTTGGAAACCCCACCAATCTTTTGTTGGGAATTATCGGTTACATATATCTCATAGATAAGCGAAATTTAAAATTTTTAACTAATATATTTGAACTTTCCATGAATTTACAATATACATATTAACGAGAACAAGAAAAATTACCTTTGATTTTTGTTGAACAGATGATTTTACTTCTCATCGGGTTGTCACAAACCACAGTGTCCAAAATCGAACACCTCCAATAAGTAATCCATACTAGAGAAGGATTGAAAGAACCAATAATTGAGAGGCACAAGGGCTAGTCGAAATCCCTAGGTGCTAGCTAGGGAAGGTGGCGGCTAGGGTTGAGAGAAAAAGAGAGAGTGTTTTCTTAATTGTTCACACTTAACCCTAATTCCACATCTATTTGATTTTTATAGTTAGTTAAAAAATTCAACTTCATAATGGGATTGGGCTCATTAAAATTGTTGGAAAATTATTAATTGGGATTTTGGAATTATTTATAATTATTTGGGCTCAATTAAACCCAATTTAAACCCTTTCACAATAGACTATGCGCAAAACCCACAAACTAGGCCCTTTGTACATATACTTGGATTTAATTACCCAATGAATTCCAAATCCAACCAAATTAAATATGTAGGCTCCACAATACTTATGTAACATATTTAATTTATTTTAGTCTAAGAAGTAGGCCTCTAAGGCCTTCTATTTTGGAGTTGGCATGTGGCCCTTCTTCTGGAGGTCTTATATGCCAACTTCACTACTTTAGGCCTTTATAATTCCTCCAATGGACCTATTAATTATTATATCAGCCCTATAATACTTATAGTTCAATAATAATCAATTATAAAAATATATTATTTCAATTAGGTCCAATTTTACAGAATATTTCAAAAAAGTTCTGCGAACAATTTTACTTGATCATAATTAATTAAACTCTTTAATTAATTATTATCTTATTCACTTCTCTATCCCCATAATAATATCAAATATTATTATCCTTCTCATTTTATCATTTTATACTTTTTCTCTATATGTGTGTGACCTATTGGGTTCCTATCCATATTGGCAGTATAATATGTAATTGTGAGTTCTATTCAAAACTTACATGATTTAAACTTCTTTAAATCATTTTATCAATCCCTATTGATATTCTTGATACACTACTATACAAATCATGATTGGCCTAGCTACATCATGGCTACCCAAATGTTAGGAAAGTCAAGTAGTTTGACTATACCCTTCCATAGAAATAGTTACCATGCAATTACTCCTTCCACCACTCTTATCTAAATTAGATTCTGAATTTAGATTTCTGCCAACTCATATAAATCTAATTATAAGTTCTATTAATTTAACCATTGTTCCCAAAATGCCCTTCATAGATCTTTATCCATCTTGGCATATTACTCTGGCAAGAGATTCTTTGAACAAGGCAATTATAGAATCATGTGAGATAACTTCCCTTATGAAATCTAGGATGGTGAATCCTTTGTCAATCACTTAACTATCTTTAAGTAGGTCATGATATACCCATTCTCCTAACTATGCTCACTCCCAGTTGGAAGTAATCAGTTATGGAGTCAAAATATACCACTTGCTACTTAAGATAACTTTGGCGATCTCAAGTCCAAGGATACTTGCACAACCGCTATGAAGAGATTCCTCACTGACATAGATTTAGTATCCATGTGAGGATTCTCTTTGCTGGTCTCCAATGAACTTGTTTTTCTAACAAGCATCCACATGTTAGCTTTGATTTTCTTCCATAATCACAGTTGTGAGAACCATTGCTTGAGCCATTCAAGAAGCATAACTCATGTATTTAAACATAACATTAATAAATGAATGATGCCTTTTATTTAGAATATAAAATCATACATATGAAATGCATCCCTATTACATGGTATATAGGGCATACTCTCTAACAATCTCCCACTTACACTAGAGCCAATCACTCATATGTCTTAGACCCAAGCTATTTATATGGTGATCATGCTTAATCTGGGAAAGTACTTTAGTGAGGGGATCCACCACATTATCATCTATGGGAACCCTTTCTATTTTCATATCATTTCTAGCTACTATTTCCCTTATGATATGGTAGCGTCTGAGAACATGCTTGGATCGCTGATGAGACCGTGGTTCCTTTGCTTGCATAATGGGTCCATTGTTGTCACAATATAAAAAAATTGGATCAACAATGCTAGGCACCACTCCTAGTTCAGATATGAACTTTTTGATCCAGACTGCTTCTTTGGCTGCTTTCGAAGTAGCAATGTACTCAGCTTCTGTCGTGGAATCAGTAGTTGTTTCTTGTTTGAAACTCTTCTAACTAACTGCTCCTCCTCCCATTATGAACACATAACCAGACTATGATTTACAATCATCTTTGTCAAATTTGAAGCTGGCATTTGTATACCCATTTACTTCTAAACTGCCCTCTCCATATACCAAGAATATATCCTTAGTCCTTCTCAAATACTTAAGGATATTCTTGAGAGCTGCCCAGTGTTCCTCTCCAAAATTGGATTGGAATCTGCTTGTGACACTTAAAGCAAATGCTACATCTGGACGTGTACATAACATAGCATACATGATATAACTAATTACAGATGCATATGGTATTCTATTCATGCTCTCTCTATCCTCTAGTGTCTGTGAACATATAGACTTAGTAAGGTATTTCCTATGTACCATGGGTATAAACCCTTTCTTAGAGAGATTCATAGTAAACCTCTTCAATACTTTATCTATATATGTACTTTGAGAAACACCTAGCAACCTATTGGATCTATCTCTATAGATCCTTATTCCTAAAATATAGTATGCTTCTCCAAGGTCTTTCATGGAGGATTGCTTGGATAACCATATTTTAACAGATTGGAGAAGAGAAATATCATTTCCAATGATCAATATGTCATCTACATATAGAACTAGGAATACAATTGCACTCCCACTGACTCTTTATACACATAAGGTTCATCTTCATTTTGTGAGAAACCAAACTCTTTGATTGTCTCATTAAATCGTATGTTCCAGCTCTTAGAGGCTTGCTTCAATCCATAAGTGGATATTCAAAGCTTACATACCTTTTTGCCATTTCCATATGTGAACCCTTCTGGTTGTGTCATATACACATCCTCAGTCAGATTTCCATTTAGGAAAGCTGTCTTCACATCCATTTGCCAAATCTCAAAATCATAATGAGTTGCAATGGCTAAAAGTATTCTTATAAACTTAAGCATCACCATAGGAGAAAAAGTTTTGTTATACTCAATACCTTCTTTTTAACGATAGCCCTTTGCTACTAAACGAGCTTTATAAGTAACTATATTACCTTCCATGTCAGTCATCTTTTTAAAGACCCATTTACACCCTATGGGTTTTATCCCTTCAGGTGGTTCAGTTAAAGTCCATACTTTATTCTCATATACGGAGTCCATTTCAGACTACATAGCCTTAAGCCATAAATCACGTTTTGAACTGTTCAAAACTTCTTTATAGTTTGTAGGCTCATTGTCCTCTACTATAGTTATGTTTTTATCCGAATCAACGTGAAATCCATATCTCGGACGGATAGAATGCATCCTAGTAGATCTTCTAGGATTTTGTGTATAATCAGGTTTAATTGTAATCTCATCATTATGAAATTCAGTCTCGGGTTCAATCGATTAATCCACTTTTATTTCTGGATCTTGAACTTCACCAAGTTCAATTTTACTCGCACTGTCCTCTCGTAGGAGAAATTCTCTTTTCAAGAAGACAATATGCCTTGAAACAAATACCTTTTGTTCTAAAGGATGATAGAAATAATATCCAAACATTTCTTTTGGATATCCCACAAATAATTATTTGGTAGACTTAACATCTAGTTTGTTTGACATTGATCTCTTCACATAAGCAAGACAACCCCATACTTTCATATGAGAAAGTGTGGCTTTTTTGTTATTCCACATCTCATATAGAGTAACATCAACCAATTTACTAGGAACTCTGTTTAACACATAAATAGCAGTTTTTAGTGCATATCTCCAAAAAGACTTAGGCAAGTCTGCTTGGCTCATCATTGATCGAACCATATCTAATAGTGTTCGATTTCTCCTTTTAGATACACCATTGTGTTGTGGTGTATATGGTGGAGTCCATTGAGATAAAATTCCATTATCTCTAAGATAATCTTGAAATTCTTGGCTTAAGTATTCTCCACCTCGATCTGATCTAAGTGTTTTAATACTCTTGCCAAGTTTTTTCTCTACTTCATTTCTGAATTCTTCAAACTTTTCAAATGTTGCTGATTTATATTTCATTAGATAGATGTATCCAAACCTGGAATAATCGTCTATGAAAGTAATGAAGTAGGAGTAACCTCCTCTGGTATGTGTAGTCATTGGACCACATACATCTGAATGTATTAAGTCCAAAACCATTTTAGCTCGTTCTCCTTTACCAATAAAGGGAGATTTTGTCATTTTTCCTAATAAACAAGATTCGTATGTATGAAATGATTCATAATCAAATGATCCCAAATCACCTTACTCATGTAGTTTGGTCATGCGTTTCTCATTTATATGGCCTAAACGACAATGCCATAAGTATGAGGTATTTAGATTATCATGTTTTATTCTCTTAGTATCCACATTATGCACTTCTTTAATTAAATCAAGAAAAAATATACCATTCTCAATTATAGCTTTTGCATAAAACATAGTGTTCTTAAAAATGTAACAACACTTGTCCTTTAAAGAAATGTCATAATCGTTTAATAAACAACTGAAAGAAATAATACTCTTGGATAAAGCTGGAACATAATAACAATTATTTAATTCCAGTACTAATCCACTTGGAAGAGGCAAATGGTATGTCCCCACAACCATTGTAGAGATGTTTTATCCAGTAACTGACTGTAAATATATCTTTGCCTTTCCAACTCTTCTAAAGCTTCTAAGCCCATGTAGATCGTTACACAAGTGAGATCCACATCCAATATCTAATACCCAAGATTGTTTTAAAGCAATAGAATAATTATTAATTTCAATCATATGAATACTTGAAGTAGAAGCATTAGCTTGCTTCTTCTCCTTGAGAGAATCTAGATAGGCCTTGCAGTTACGCTTTCGGTGACCATTCTTTCCATAATGGAAGCGAGTTCCTTTAGGATTCTCTTTCTTGGCAACCTTCTTCTTGGAGATCCCACAACTCTTTAGCTGCGCCTTGGTTATCTTCTTCTTCTACTTCTTGCCTTTAGCAGAAGTGACAACCATGACACTTTTTGGATCCTTCTTAAAGGATTCATTAGCTATTTTGAGCATGTTGATTAACTCAGGAATGGTAACTTGGATCTTATTCATGTTGAAGTTAAGCACGAAAGGTTCATAACTTGGAGCCAACGAGTACAAGATTAAATCTATGTATAGATCATTATCCATTACATAGCCAAGTCTACTCAAATGCTCAATATACCCATACATCTTCAATGCATGAGTAGCAACTGAAGTGCCTTCCACCATTTTGCAGATAAATAGAGCTCGAGCAATCTCATATTGCTCAATTCTAGCCTGAGAAGAATAAAGCTCCTCAAGATGCAAAATGATGGTTCTAGCATCCATCATCTCATGTTGCTTCTGAAGCCCCGAGGGCATAGCACCCAGCATTAGACATGCTTCCGCTTCACTTTCCTCCATGTATTTTCGATAAGTGCCTTTGATCTCATCAATGGCATCATCTGATGGAAGTGGTGGTGGATCTTTATCTAAGATGTAATGGATCTTTTCAGGTCTGAGAACAATTCTCACTTGTCTGATCCAATCAGAATAGTTGCTGCCAACCAGCTTGTTATCTAAGATTGATGGTATATTAATGTTTGATGTGCTCATAATGATGACCTAGATGTGAAAAAGAAAACATATGAGAGTATGTTCATATATATGTATGCATTAATTAGGTCTTTAATTAATCCATTTACTCCCACTCTTTTATTGCGAATTAATATCCCTAACTATTTAATTCGAGAAAACTCGATGGTTTTCCTAGTGGGCCAATATCAAATCATTGATATATAATTTGACCTTGACTGTCGTCAACAAGCTAAACTCCATACCCTTGAAAGGTAGGTATCTTTATACCAATTGTGTCTCTATACAACTATTGGATCATTTGGTTATCAACTCTTGATGCATGCATATCATCTATGCATTCCCTAATATTGCCTCTAGAACAATTAGCCTTGACTGTGGTCAACAAACTAATGGGCTAGCTAAGATGACCCATTTAATTAGATTTAAACATATTCGATATAATGTGAGCTTGACTATGGTCAACAACCCACACTATAAAAAACTCTGGTTCTCCTCAAATTAATGGAAGGCTTATATACCTTAGTATTTGTTTGAGGGTTTTAGTTAATTAAGTCTCATCATACATGGTTGGCATCCATTGGTATGCATCCTATATCTATCACATAAATATAAGCATAGAAATATGGTATAGTTATGGACTTTACTACATTGATTTCCCCGAGCCAAAAGGGAAATCAAAAGGTCACACCTAGGTAGTATGCATGATTCAAACAAGTAAAAATAATTACATTATCTTCAAGCTTGTTGGATCTCCATCCGGCCCATCTTGCTTTTTAATAGTGGTATCCATCTCTATCTCTAATTCTAATCTAAGTAATCGAATTAAATATTACAATTTGAAAAAAGAAATACAAACCCAAAACAAGTGGCCGGGACATAAAAGTCCTCATTGGGCCAAAACATGCATAATGCTCAATCACATTGGGCCTTGTCCATAACTGTCCATCATGCCAATCATACACCCTTATATGCATTTCTAATGCATAAAGTAAAAAATATAATGGATTACTAACTTTGTTTCAACTCTTGAAACAAACTTTTGAGTTATTTTAATAATGTGATCAAATTAGGAAACTTTTTCCATTTTCGAAACTTTCATTTTAGGAAACCTTTTTTCATGTATGTGTTCTTGCCTTAATTATCAATACAATTGATTATTAATTAATTATCAATTGATTATTTAATTAATTAATCATATTAAATAATTAAAAAATCAATTTTGGGCTTATAAAAAGGGTAGGCTGAAACTCACACAACAAAACCCTAAAGTGTTTTCATACACAAACTAGTTTTGTATCTATTGGACCATTTGGGCCTTTTGAAATGAGCCAAGCCAACTCCAGCCCTTAAAACCCATTAATAAACTTAATTATAGTTTATAATATTTAATTTAAATAATCTCCTTGGGCCCACCAAGTCATTCACTAATTTAACCAAGTCTGTAAATATAATTAAGCCCATTAAGTGGTTTTAATGAATTAAAATTAATCCAATTAATTTAAGGCCCATTTTAATTAATCCAATTAATTAAAAACACTTTAATATATCAGATATATTAGATTTAGAAGATTAAAAATCATTCTAAACAAGAACACATCAAGAACACACCAAGAACACCAATTTATCAAACTTTTCGACTAAACTAGTTTTCATGCAAAACTTGTTCGATTTTAATTTTTTTTGATCCTATGGCTTAATATCACATATTAAACACATAAATTATCATCAAAATGATATTAGAGTGGATCTATAAAAAATTAATTTAGAACAGCCCCTAAAATTAAAAGCCACTCACGCCAAAACCATGATCCCTTTCTCAAAAGAATTGTTTTTGTTTTCGTTTTATTTATTTGATCACACATATATCCAGAAATCAATATTTCTCATTCATGAACAATCAAATCTATTATTTTAAAGTTCAAGAAATAAATAACTCAAAAATAAAACTTATTCCGTAGAAAAATATAGAATTGTATATTCATGGCAAAACCGAGGCTCTGATGCCATGTTGGGAATTATCAGTTACATGCATCCCATACATAAGCGAAATTTAAAATTTTTTAACCAATATATCTGAACTTGCCATGAATTTACAATATACATATTAATGAGAATAAGAAAAATCACCTTTGATTTTTGTTGAATAGTTGATTTTACTTCTCACCGGGTTGTCGCAAACCACAATGTCCAAAATCGAACACCGCCAATGAGTAATCCACACTAGAGAAGGATTGAAAGAATCAACAATTGGGAGGAACAAGGGCTTGCTGAAATCCCTAGATGCTAGCTAGGGAAGGTGGTGGCTAGGGTTGAGAGAAAAAGAGAGAGTGTTTTCTTAATTGTTCACACTTAACCCTAATTCCACATCTCTTGGATTTTTATAGTTAGGTTAAAAAATCCAACTTCATAATAGGATTGGGCTCTCTAAAAATTCTGGAGAATTATAAATTGGGCTTCAAGAATTATTTATAATTATTTGGGCTCAATTAATTCCAATTTAAGCCCTTTCACAAAAGACTATGCACAAAACCCAAAAACTAGGCCCTTTGTACATATACTTGGATTTAATTACCCACATGAATTCCAAATCCAAAAAAAATTAAATATGTAGGCTCCATAACACTTATATAACATATTTAATTTATTTTGGTCCAAGAAGTAGGCCTCTAAGGCCTTCTGTTTTGGAGTTGGCGTGTGGCCCTTCTTTTGGAGGGCTTCTGTGCCAACTTCACTTATTTGGGCTTTATAATTCATCCAATGGACCTATTAATTATTATATCAGCCATATAAACTTATAGTTCAATAATAATCAATTATGAAATATATTATTTCAATTAGGTCCAATTTTACAAAATATTTCAAAAAAGTTTTGCGAACAATTTTACTCGATCATAATTAATTATACTCTTTAATTAATTATTATCTTATTCACTTCTCTATCCACATAACAATATCAAATATTATTATCCTTGTCATTTTATCATTTTATACTTTTTCTCTATATATGTGTGACTTATTGGATTCCTATCCATATTGCTAGTATAATATGTAACTGTGTGTTCTATTCAAAACTTACATGATTTAAACTTCTTTAAATCATTTTATCAATCCCTATGGATATTCTTGATACACTACTATACAAATCATGATTGGCCTCTAGCTAGGCATCATGACTACCCAAATGTTAGGAAAGTCAAGTGGTTTGACTATACCCTTCCATAGAAATAGTTTTCGTGCAATTACTCCTTCCACCACTCTTATCTCAATTAGATTCTGAGTATGGATTTATGTCAACTCATATAAATCTCATTATATGTTCTATTAATTTAACCATTGTTCCCAAAATGCCCTCCATAGATCTCTATCCATCTTGGCATATTACTCTGGCCAAAGATTCTTTGAACAAGGCAATTATAGAATCATGCGAGATAACTTCCCTTATTAAATCTGGGATGGTGAATCCTTTGTCAATCAATCAACTATCTTCAAGTAGGTCATGATATACCCAATCTCCTAACTATGTTCACTCCTAGTTGGAAGTAATCAGTTATGGAGTCAAAATATACCACTTGCTACTTAAGATAACTTTGGTGGTCTCAAATCCAAGGATACTTGCACTACCGCTATGAAGAGATTCCTCACTGACATAGATTTAATATCCATGTGAGGATTCTCTTTATAGGTCTCCAATGGAATTGTTCTTCTAACAAGCATCAACATGTTAGCTTTGATTATCTTCCATAATCACAGTTGTGAGAACCACTGCTTGAACCATTCAAGAAGCATAACATGTGCTAGTCTTTCCAAATTAACAATGCCCTATCTTGTTAATTCTATGACTAGGGATATTTAGATATTAACACATTTGCATGCAATAGACGTCTCATATCATGATCACTTTCATGATTTCCTTTGCACTGTGTTTATAATATCTAAGACTTCATTTATTAATTTAAAATTTACAAACTCATGTATTTAAACATAGCATTAATAAATAAAAGATGCCTTTTATTAAGAAAATAAATTCATACATATGAAATTTTTCCCTATTACATGGGCTCTAGGGCATACTCTCTAACATCTTTGGCTACACCTTGGTCATCATCTTCTTTTTCTTATTCTTGCCTTTAGCAGAAGTGACAACCATGACACTTTTTGAATCCTTCTTGAAGGATCCATTAGCTATTTTGTGCATGTTGATTAACTCAAGAATGGTTACTTTGATCTTGTTCATGTTGAATTTAAGTACAAAAGGTGCATAACTTGGAGCCAACAAGTATAAGATTAAATCTATGTATAGATCATTGTCCATTACATAGCCAAGTCTACACAAATGCTCAATATACCCTTACATATTTAATGCATGAGTAGCATCTGAAGTGCTTTCCACCATTTTGCAACTAAATAGAGCTCGAGCAACCTCATATTGCTCAATTCTAGCCTGAGAAGAATAAAGCTCCTCTAGATGCAAAATGATGGTTCATCATCCATCATTTCATGTTACTTTTGAAGCTCTGAGGACATAGCACCCAACATTAGATATGCCGCTATTTCACTATCCTCTATTTATTTTTGATAAGTTCCCTTGATCTCATCAATGGCATCATCTGATGGAAGTGGTGGTGAATCTCTATTCAAGACATAATGGATCTTTTTAGCTTTGAGAATAATTCTCACTTTTCTTATCCAGTCAGAATAGTTGCTGCCAACCAGCTTGTTATCCAAGATTGATCGTATGTTAATGTTCGATGTGCTCATGATGATGACCTAAATGTGAAAAGAAAACATATAAGTGTATGTTCATATATATGTATGCATTAATTAGGTCTTTAATTAATCCATTTACTCCCACTATTTTATTGCGAATTAATAGCCCTCACTATTTAATCCGAGAAAACCCGATGGTTTTCTTAGGGGGCCTATATCCAATTCTTGATATGAAATTTGACCTTGACTGTGGTCAACAAATCAAAACTCCATACCCTTGAAAGGTAGGTATCTCTATATTAATTGTGTCTCTACATAACTATTGGATCATTAGGTTATCAACTCTTGATACATGCATATCATTTATGTATTCCCTAATCTTGCCTCTAAAATCATTAAACTTGACTGTGGTCAACAAGCTAATGGGCTAGCTAAGATGACCAATTTAATTAGATTCAAACATATTCGATATTATGTGAGCTTAACTGTGGTCAACAACACACACTATAAAGAACTCTGGTTCTCGTCCAATTAATGGAAGGCTTATATACCTTAGTATTTGTTTGAGGAATTTTAGTTAATTAAGTCTCATCATACATGGTTGGCATACACTGGTATGCATCCCATATCTATCACATAAATATAAGTATACAAATATGGTATAGTTATGGACTTTACTATATTGATCTCCCCAAGCCAAAAGAAAAATCAAAAGGTCAAACCTTGGTAATATGCATGGATTAAACAAGAAAATAATTACATTATCTTCAATCTTGTTGGATCTCCATCCAGCGCATCTTGCTCCTTGATAGTGGTCTTCATTTCTATCTTTAATTTTAATCTACGTAATCTAATTATATATTACAATTTGAAAAAGAAATACAAACCTAAAACAAGTGGTTGGGACATAAAAGTTCTCATTGGGCCGAAACATGCATTATGCTCAATCACATTGGGCCTTTGTCCATAACTATCCATCATGGCAATCATACACCTTTATATACATTTCTAATGCATAAAGTAAAACCATATAATGGAATACATACTATGTTTCAACTCTTGAAACTTACTTTTGAGTTATTTTAATAATGTGATCAAATTAGGAAACTTTTTCCATTTTGGAATCTTTCATTTTAGGAAACCCTTTTGCATGCATGTGTTTTTGCCTTAATTATCAATCCAATTGATTATTAAATAATTATTAATTGATTATTTAATTAATTAATTATATTAAATAATTAAAGAATCAATTTTGGGCTTAAAACAAAGGGTGGGCCAAAATCCACAAATATAAACCCTAAAGTATTTTCACACACAAACTAGGTTTGTGTCTTTTGGACCATTTAGGCCTTTTGGAATGAGCCAAGCCTACTCCAGTCCATAAAACCCATTAATAAACTTAATTAAAGTCTATAATATTTAATTTAAATCAACTCATTGGGCCCATCAAGTCATTCACTAATTTAAATCAAGTTCATAAACATAATTAAACCCATTAAGTGGTTTTAATGAATTAAAATTAATCTAATTAATTCAAGGCCCATTTTAATTAATCTAATTAATTAAAACACATTAATATATCAGATATATCAAATTTAGAAGATTAAAAATCGTTCTAAACATGAACTCACCAAGAACACACCAAGAACACCAATTTATTGAACTTTTCGATTAAACTGATTTTCATGCAAAACTTATTCGATTTTAATTTTATTTGATCCTATGGCTTAATATCACATATTAAACACATAAATTATCATCAAAATAATTTTAGAGTGGATTAATAAGATTTTAATTTAAAACAACCCCTAAACTTTATTGAAAAATAAAAACTCTACATGCCAAAAACAATTATTATTTTCTCAAAAGAATCATTTTTATTTTTCATTTCATATATTTGATCACATACATCCAAAAATCAATATTTCTCATCCATGAACAATCAAATCTGATATTTTAAAGTTCATGACATAAATAACTCAAAAATAAAAAGAAAAACTATTCCTTGAATAATATAGATGTAACACCCCAATTCTTGCATTTGACATGCATGACAAGTTATAGAGCATGATTAGTTGTCTTGGATCAAGTTTCAAGATCATCGGGATTGAGTAAGATAGAAAAATTAGAAAGAATGCATAGGTAAATATGCCCATACCAGGAGACCCCGAGATGGGGGACTCGATGGGCAGTGTAAGTTTAATATTAAATATAGAAGTACATATCAAAGGGAGTCTAATGGTACAATTTGAGTAAAAATTGAGATCAAATAGACCTCCAAAAAGGTAAAAGAAGAAAATTTCACGGTTTGGCGTAGGTTTGACCAAAAGTTTGATAGACCATTAGGAGGCTTTAGAGATCTCCAATTGACTTCAAATTTAGTACATATGCTATAAATAGTGTAATGACACCCAGAGAACTGAAAAATAACCATTATGGCAGTTCTGGAATTTAGAGTTTCGGAGTGGTTGCATAAGCCGTTAAAGCTAAAAGTATATTGAAATGATGTCGGAATGAGCTAAACTTTTTACCACATATTCTAGTCTATGTAGTGACACTCAGGAAAGAATTTCAAGGCAATCCGATATCGAGATCAAAAATTAATATTTCAGGGTACAAAACCAAAATCGAGTCATTTGAGGAGTCAAATCCAGAAATTTGACCATGAAATATTATATGAATTGCTAATTTTAGATGATTATCAGGTGTGTATGATATCATGTTGGTAGGGTGAGCCTAAGTGTATAAATGAGTGGCAAGTGGCTAATTTTAAAGCCATTAGATTCACTAGTAAATGAATGAATCTTGACTGGCCATTTGGGGTATTTAAGAGTCTCCTAGAGAGATCTGAAACCCCAAGAATTACAAAAAAAATTGATCTCCTCCTCCCTCTTTTCTTCTCAAAACCGAAACTACCCTAAAAAGGCCATTTCCACCATTTTATCCCTTCTCTCTCCAATTTCCATCAAACCTCAAGCTAATTTTTCATCTAGAGGCACTAAAAGACCTCCTCTTCATCATAGAATCACGGCTGTAGCAAGTGGAATTGAGGAAAATTAATATTTTAAGAGAGAGAAAATTGACAAACTTAGGTAAATTTATGAGTTTTAGCTAGTTTTAACGAGAGTTTTTCATATAGTCATGTAGAATAACATGATTTAAGTTCATTAGCATCAAAGATATGGTAAGAATCAAAGTATAAATTAATGATTTTTCTTTGATGAATTTCGGCCATTAGGTGAATTACAAGGAGAAAGCCAAAACAAGGAAGGAAAAGGGAAAGAGAAGGAAGTCTAGGTGACTTCTAGGCCATTCAAGGTTAGTGGATACTAATTTACACTTAATTTCATAATTTTTATTGAATTTTCTCTAAACTTTACATTATGTAACTAAGGAAAAGTATGTGAAATGATGAAATGCATTCATATAATATGTTAAAAAGGTGAATTAACATGTGAAAAACATAAAATGATAAAGAAAAATATGAGAAAGCCTATGGTCCTTTAGTGGCCGAATGACTTTGTATGGGTTTTCATGAAGAAATTCCATAATAAATGCCTAAAATGATGTGAACTATTTATTATGAGAATGGGAAAACATGTTAGAATGATAAACCACATGTGAATGGCATGATGAGTATAAGTACATAATGATAACATATGTGTAATTATGAAATATACATGTATAATGATGATGTAATGACATGAGAATATTAATAATGGTATTAAAATCATGTATGACATGTGAATTAAGAGAAAATTTTATCATAAGCATGAGAACTCTAAGTGGCCAAATGATAGCCATGTGAAAAACTATGTATTTTTATGTGATATAGGTGAAATGATATATATACATGATGTATGTATGTGAATGACATAAAATATTACATAATGAGTGCCATTAAAGTTATAATACATTGCCCTTAGTGTATAGTGAATAATCCAGGAGCATTAGATATAATGGTTAGCCATAGGGACATATGTACTACAGTCGCACCATGAGATTTATCATATCGTACATTTTATAGCTTGCCGGCACATTAATTACTGAGGTGCAAGGTCACGTCAAGTGATCTAGTCCCTATTTACATCATTGAAGTACTCGTTCCGCTTATCTGGATCGAGGATTTCCACTAGTCATACTAGGGACAAAATCATAATTATAAGTATTTCTGTATAAAAATGAAGTCTTATGAGTAAACGTGCCATCCATGTATTTTATTGATGAAAATGATGAAAAATGAGGTCAAATAAATCAACAAAGGTAAGAATATAATTATATGAGAAATTAAGGACCAATTGATAATTTGGCATTGAAAAATATGATTAATAAAGTTAGAATGGACAACAAAACCAAAAAGGGTAAAATTATAATTTTTGAAAAGTTCAAGGACTAAATTGAAATTTATCACCTTATGAAAAAAAATATATGAATTAAAGAAATTGAGTTAAAAATGATGAAATTTTTAATAAAATGTTAAGTATAGATAATAAATATAAATTTTATAATTGTTATGTTATTAAATAAAATTTTGTGTAATAGTATCCAACATTAGGCAATAATGTTCCTTAGCGCATAGTTGTTGTGACTTCGCGCAGGGACAAGTACTGCAAGAGAAGAATTGAAGGTCGAATGGCATGTATATAAGACTTGGGGACTTGAGTCCATTTTATAGCTTTAGGCAAAAAAAATTGTAGTAATTTGTATATGTGGTTTGTAAACATAATTGTTGTAATTATATTGGGCATGTAATAAGATATATATATATATATATATATATATATATATATATATATATGTGTGTGTGTGTGTGTGTGTGTGTGTGTGTGTGTGTGTGTGTGTGTGTGTGCCTATGTGATGATAATGTGATGGAATTGTGATGGAATATAGAAGTGTTGAATGAATGATGGAGTTATGGAGAAGAAGAATGATCTTAGGGAGTGTAAATTTCAGATGCAGGTTTTTGGAAATTATGAAAATTAAATCGTTATGTTGCCCAATTTATTGACCAAAGAATTAGTAATTTATCCTAAGCAAATATATTGTTGTTATACACCCAATAAGTCGTATGATGATGTAAGCAGTAGGGTAAAGTATTTTTTCAGACATTAGGGTGTCACAATTTATGGTATCAGAGTTGGTGGCAAGACCGATGCTCCAACGAGGACATTGCACCATGCCTTAAAAGGGGTGGATTGTGTCCCAATCCCACATCGGTTGTGGAAGGCGAGGAACATTGCGTTATAAGCGTGTGACTCCCTTCCCCCAGCATTGTACGCTTTGGGGTTAGGCCCAAGGACAAAATCGTGAGTGTCCTAGGATGGACTTATACCCAAAAGCGAACAGACATCTTACAAGGGAACAAAGCGGACAATACTATGCTGGCGGCCAATCCGAAAATGTTATAATAGAATTGTAGGTTCATGGCAAAATCGTGGCTCTGATGCCATGTTGGGAATTTTTGGTTACATGCATCACATGCATAAGCAAAATTTAAAATTTTAAACCAATAGATCTGATCTTGCCATGAATTTACAATATAAATATTAATGAGAATAATAAAAATCACCTCTAATTTTTGTTGAATAGTTGATTTTCCTTCTCACCGAGTTGTCGCAAACCACAGTGTCCAAAATTGAACACCTCTAATTAGTAATCCACACTAGATAAGGATTGAATGAACCAAGAATATTGAAACACAAGGGCTGGCCTAATTCCCCTTGATGCTAGCAAGGAAGTGGCCGCTAGATTATTTTCAAAGAGAGAATTTCTTTTCTCTAAATGTGCACTTAACCCTAAAATCCCTATCACTTGGATTTTTATAGTTAGGTTAAAAATCCAACTTCATAATTGGATTAGGCTCTTTAAAATTGATGGAGAAATATTAAATGGACTTCTCTAATTATTAACAATTTATTTGGGCTCAATTAAATCCAATTTAAATCCCTTCACAAAAGACTATGCACAAAACCCACAAACTAAACCCTTTTATGTATACACTTGAATTTAATCACCCAAATTAATTCGAAATCCATCCAAATTAAATATGTAGGCTCCATAACACTTATGAAATATATTTAATTTATTTTGATCCCAGAATTAGGCCTCTAAGGCCTTCTATATGGGTTTGGCATGTAACCCTCTCTTTGGAGGGTTTTTATGCCAAAACCAATTCTTTGGGCCTCTTTTAATTTCTTCAATAGATATATTAATTATTATATCAGCTCTATAATACTTGTTGTCCAATTATGAAATACAATATTTCAATTAAGTCCATTTTGCAGAATATTTCTAAAAAGTTATGCGAATAATTCTACTTGATCATAATTAATTAAACTCTTTAATTAATTATTCTCTTATTCATTTCTATCTTCCATAATAATATCAAATATTATTATCCTTGTCATTTTACCATTTTATCCTTTACTTTATATGTGTGTGACCTATTGGGTTCCTATACATATTGGCAGTATAATATGTAATTATGAGTTTTATTCAAAACTAACATGATTTAAACTTCTTTAAATCATTTTATCAATCCTTATTGATATTTATGATACACTATTATACAAGTCATGAGCGGCCTCTAGCTAGGCATCATGACTACCCAAATGTCAGGAAAGTCAAGTGGGTTGACTATACCCTCCCATATAAATAGTTACCGTGTAATTACTCCTTTCACCACTCTTATCTCAATTAGATTCTGAGTATGGATTTTTGTCAACTCATATAAATTTAATTATGTATGTTCTATTAATTTAACCATTGTTCCCAAAATACCCTTCATGGATCCCTATCCATCTTGGCATATTACTTTGGCCAGAGATTCTCTGAACAAGGCAATTATAGAATCATACAAGATAACTTCCCTCCATAAATCTAGGATGGTGAATCCTTTGTCATTCACTCAATGATCTTTAAGTAGGTCATGATATACCCGACCTCCTGACTATGTTCATGCACAGTTGGAAGTAATAAGTTATAAAGTCAAAGTACTTCACTTGCTACTTAAGATAACCTTGGTCATCCCAAGTTTATGGATACTTACACAACCACTGTGAAGAGATTCCTCACTGACATAGATTTAATATCCATGTGAGGATTCTCTTTGAAGGTCTCCAATGAACTTGTTCTTCTAACAAGCATCCAAATTTTTGCTTTGATCATCTTTCATAATAACAGTTATGAGAACCACTACTTGAACTATTCAAGAAGCATAACATATGCTAGTCTGTCCGAATTAACAATGTCCTATCTTGTTAATTCTATGACTAGGGATATTTAGATATTATTACATTTGCATGCAATAGAAATCTCACATCATGAACACTTTCATGATTACCTTTGCACTGTGTTTATAATATATAGGACTTCATTTATTAATTTAAGATTTACAAACTCATGTATTTAAACATAGCATTAATAAATAAATGATGCATTTTATTAAGAATATAAGTTCATACATATGAAATACATCCCTATTATATGGGCTCTAGGGCATACTCTTTAATAGAAAAGACTAATAAAACTCCTCGCAATTTCACAATTCATCCCTTTTAGAAATCACAATTGCTTTTCCTTGTAAATACCCCACACTTAAGATCTTTCCATACATGCTAGCTTTATTTTTTTTCATTTTCTTTCTCTTTTTTCTCTCTTTTTTTTTCTTTTCATGTGCTAGCTTCATTATCAAAAATTAATAATAACATGGGTAATAAAAGGAAAATTTTCACTAATTTCTTGACTTCATCCATACTTTTTGCCATAAACTTCTCACAAACTTCTTTTACACTCTTCAATTTCCTAACAAAAGTTAATTTATCCAATCCTAAAGTGGCCAATTCTATAAGAAAAGATAAAGGCTATTTAGGCTAAAAGGTAAAAAGATAACTGTAATAAGAAAAATAAATATGACGTGCACTAAGCATGCCTCATTGGGCTCAAAATGGCTTAGCAAGGGTCAAATTTATTAAAAAGGTAGGAAAGTATTCATAATAAAGCTCAACATGAAAAATATTTCCTAGATCACTTTCCAAGTTATTTGAGTTACTTTTATGCTTTAAAGGGTGATGAGAAAGGTTGTAGTATTCTAAAATTCCTTACTCAACTATTTCAATGCATTATTTTTTTATTTAAAAACTGGTCTTTTGTGCTCAAAGGTTGGAAACTATCAAATATAAATCAAGTTAAATACTAAACTAGCTAAAATTTTATTAAACAACATGTTTTTCTTAATGCCTAACAAAGATTTTAAACACTGCACATTTTAAAATCAAGTTTAACATGTTCAATTTTTTAGAATAAAACTGGGGCAAATTAAGCTAAATGTACAATACATGATATGTGAACTAAACTACTCAACTAACTTGAAAAACTAAAATGAGAAACACATGCAAACTTAAACAAAACAAGACTACTAGACAAACTAGCTAAAACAATTCATGGTAAGAATAAGTAAGATAAGAAAACTCCCTTAATATGGTCTTTAAAATCTAGCTCAGCTAAGCTCTATCCCCCTCTTTAAAATCTTGTTGTCCTCAGCAAAGTAGCAAAAGTAGAAACTCACTGCACAAATTCAAATCATGCAACTCAATCTAAGCAATGAAAGTGAAGTATTGAGCAAATAACAAACTAGTGAAAAATTGCCCCTTAAACTTCAAAGTGAAATTTGAATGCTTAAACTTCATTTTTAGGGCCTAAAACTAGCCAATACAGAGGGCTTTGACTCGATATAAAATGTTCATCATGAAATGAGCTTTTTCGGAAACATGTTATAATTGGGAAATAGATACCTATAACAAAAGTTATGAGCAAAATAATCCAGTCTTTAATAAAGACTTAAAACAAGTGATACTGTGCAAGTGATTCAATTTAAAATCAAAAGTGTGCGTAGTGAGTGAGTGTTTGTTATGTGAAAGAGTTAAGATGTGTGAGTGAAATATGGAAATGCAAGAGTGGAGTGAGTGAATTGTGCGATTTAAATGTGAAAGGAGTGATAGGAGAGTGTGTGTGGATGAAGGAATGAGAGAGGAAAAGAAAATTTTGAAGTGTGTGTGCATCTGTTCATTTTGAATTGGCAATTCGATAGGGGTTAGAAGACCCATTCGGTGGAATGATGATTCTCATTCAACCAATTGGTCTTCACCTGGAAACTTAAGCCAAAAAAAAAAAAAACAAAGCATGAATAATTGGGGCATTAGGTGGGATTAAAATTTGTTATATCAAATGCAAAATTCTACTCTATAGAATCAAATTATATTCTACCAGATGCTAAGCCTCTACACAATCGAATTTTTTTCTTTGTAGCAAAACATTACTACACACAATTCTTACTTGGTGTTCACCTAGTTTTTAACTCTTTTGCTCTAATTTTCTCCTGATTAACATCAATCAACCCTATTTGATTATTTTAATCATTTCGAACTAAGCTAACTTAAGTTACCCCTCTATACAAACTCAACTCAAAATGCAACAGCTCATGAATAACCAATATAAAACAAAAACATATGTTATTTTGCATTTCAAACCCACTTCTAACTTAGCATATGATTACTCTCCCTAAGTTCATAAAGCAAATAAAGTCATCACACCTCTCATAAGAAAACATGCTCACAAGAATCAATTAACCTTAAGTTCAACTAAATTTTATTTCCCTTCAATTGGCACCCTAAAAACATATGAGTTCTTCCATTAATCTAGAAGTAAATGCTAATTTAAATATGATAATTAAGTGCCAGTCTCATTAGAAGTAGCTTTAATCTCAACCTCTCATTCTTAACTCATGAATTGAAAGACACAAGCACAGTAAAAACATAAAAAAATAAGATTTAAACTACGGAAACCTATGAATTAAACTAAAATTAAAAATAACAAACAAAGCAGAACTCATAAAAATTCAAGAGAAAAGTTAGAAAAGTTCTAGTTTTTCGAGTCCCAGCTCGACTCATGTTACTCTTTCTAGAGGCCGAGCTTGTGATCCAAATATAGGTCTCTCCGAACTTTGCTCCTTATTTTCTCCCATTAGTAGAAGAAACTTGTCATAAGTCACCAAAGCTAGAAATTCCATAACTTCAATGAAGTACGACTCGTCCTTTGGTTTCTCAAAAATGAACTATACCGGCTCTTCTAGCCTAAAAAAATTCTTCAAATGGACTGAATTCAGTGCTTCCACTTGAGAATTGAACACTTTTTGCTCTTTTGGTTATAAATTCTCTATAAAAGTTTCAAGTACACTTTCCAAATAAACACAAGACTTGTCTTCCAATATGAATTTTTCCTTTTCTTCCTCATGCTCCTCAAAACTACAAATTTCCCTATCCATCATTAATGAATGATTTGTTTCCTCCTCCTTACCACCATCACCTTAAAATTTCAATAAAACACTCAAGAGTTCTAGTTTAGATTCCATTCTCTCAATTCCTTTTTCTTTATCCCTCAATAAACACTCTTGATTCTTGATTGTTTCCTCTTGAGTCCTTAAATTCTCTTCTTGAATTCTAAACTTTTTCCTCTTAAATCCTTAATTTCTCCTCTTTGATTCTTAACTTCTCCTCTTGAAGTCTAAAGTTCTCCTCTTGACTTCTTAAGTTTTCCTCTTGACTTCTAAATATAGCCTCCCACTTGTCGCTTTTAGCTAAAAATAATTATCATTACGCAAAAGCAAGTCAAGAAAAAATTTATTTTTTGAGTTATAAGCCTCTTTTGAATATTGTAATTCTTGAATCGCTCTCTTCAATTCTTCCATTTGTGCTCCCAACACCTATAAAGAACAAGACTCTTCAACAAAGGATGGTGGTGAATAAGGACTTGGTGTATGTATACTCGTGAACTCCTCTATTTTTCTCTTTAAATAAATCAATTGTTGTTGTAAAAGGAACAATGTATGATCATGGACATCATCTTGCATCATCTTGAAAAATGGATCAAATTTTTCCTGCAAAGAAAAATCACCAAATCAAAAAAAAAAATCTCAAACTAATTCAACTATAGATATTAAACAAAAACAAAATCGTTGTTTCCCGGTAACGGCGCCAAAAACTTGATCAATGTCTAGAAACTGTACTAGATGGGCTAGTACTATAGGAAAATATATATTAACACCCTAAATATCGTACCTAAGGGAACATGGATTGCTAAGGATAATATCTATGTATGAATTGAATAAATCTGAGATTATTTCCCAATGTTTTTGATTTAAGAACTAAGTAAATAATTAACTAAAACAAAAACTAAAATTAGACAAACATGAATTAAACACAAAGTAATAACTAAAATACTCTTGCTAAAGGAACTATCCATCTCAACTTCTATTACAATGACTCAATAACCAAAGTAACACAAGTGATTATGGAAAAACCAGATAAATAAAGCCTGATATCTTGAATCAAAAATATCATTCTTAAATATCAAATTCCCTATTTAAAGACAATTTAACACTTAGCATAAAAATCTAGTTTTAACTTCCTAGACATTCATTAAACTCTTTTTCAAGTAAATTCAACTTCAATTTATTCTTAGTTCCTTATCTATCAGTGTTAACCAATATTACCAATACACAATTACCTCAAAATTAGAAAACAATCATTTATTGACACTAAAGAATTAATCTAAGAACATGCAAATCATACATTATGCTTAAATCAATTCTTAGTTATTGAACCAATAAATTAATAACCAATCTTAACATAATCAAAGATAAAAATCTGCTTAAAACTAAGAAATAATCAAACTTGTAATGAATTTAAGCACAACTAAGTCATTACAATAAAAGACTGAGGGTTCAAGTTTCCTTTAGCAAAAGAGAAGAAAATTACTTATCAAACATGATGAAAATAAAAGAACAATTAAAATAAAGATACATGCAAACTAAAAAAATAGAAAAACAGAGCTAAACTATTATACAAAATTTAACAAAAGAAAATTAAAACTAAAACTAAAGAAATGATAGTAGTAAAGAGGCTTGCTCTCTACACCTCCTTAGCTCCCCTTTCTTTGGTGTTTTGGTGCCCTTTTATAGTTGAATTAAGCTACCACAAGAAGAAATTATGTGCCTTGAAACTTCCTAATCCAAGTAGCAGAAGACTTCCTATTTCAATGAAGAAAAACTTCCAATTCAAGTGAACCCTCTAGAACTGGTAGAATAGAACTTGAAACCATCAAATCAAAACATTTGAAACTTCAATTAACAACTCATTTGGGAGAGTAGTTAAGCTAATTCCACCAAATAGCTAGCAATTATCCTTCAAAGAAGTCCATTCGGTAGAATCACGTTTTGATTCCACCGAATGGTCTTTTTCTTTATTTTAAAAGTGCCATTCGGTAGAATCAAGAAGTGATTCCACCGAATGGACCTCTCTTAGACTAAATGTTGATGTTTTCTTCTTCTTTGTTACTTAACTTGTGAAATTATCCTTTTAGTCCTTCAACTTTTTTTTCCTTTAATTTTACACCTATAAACACCAATAAACTCAATTAAGACCTTAAATTGCAACTTACCAAATTAAACACTAATTTAACCTAATTACTACTAAATTAACTCACTAGACATACTAAAAAACATTGTAAAAACATAATATAAATCACACTTATCATTTCTTACCCTAACATGAATTGTTGCTGGCTATTCATGAAACTAGCAAACATATCCTACAAATTCAGCTTCTTTTCTTAAATTGGTGATCTTGATTTGAAACCCAATGAATAGTAGGCTTGGTTGATATTTGGATTTTGGTTATGACCTTGGTGTTTATTTGGATTTGGCCCTTGGTTTTGCTAGTGGTGGGATGGATATGGTGGTTGGAGATGGGTGGTCACTTGTGGTTGATAAGATTGGTTGTGATGGTTAACACTTTGGTTGAAGGGAGCTCTTACTTAGGGTTGAGATGTTGAAGCATTCTAACATCTATCTCTTCAAGCAAAATTTGGGTGGTTTTTCTAATCCGGATTATATATATTGCTGTAAGGATCATTTCTTCTGTAATCTCCTAATGCATTGACATCTCCTACAACTCCATTGACTTGTCCACATAGTCCACTCTCATATGTCACACAATCTTGAGAAACAGCAGCCACATTTTGTGTTTTTAATTAACTCAATTCCTTCATCATCAGTTCTAGTTGTGCTTTTAACATTACAACTTCATCAACATTGTGCACGCCCTGCCTTTTTGGAACTACTCTTGGTGTAGCCCATTGTAAATCATTTGCTGCCATATCATCCAATAGATGAAAAGCTTCTTATGGCAATTTATTCATGAATGACCCACCCGATGCTGTGTCTAGGAGAAACTGTGTATGTGGGTTCACTCCTGCATAAAAGATGGTCATCAACTGAAAAACTGCCACTTCATGATGCGGACAACTTCTTATTAACCTCTTGAACCTTTCCCAAGCCTCATGAAAAGGGTCTTTATTCATCTAATGAAAGCTTATTATGTTATTATGAATGTTAGCTGTTTTTGTTGGAGGAAAGAATCTTATCAGAAATTTCTCTTGTAATTGCTCCCGTGTCCAAATAGATTGCATTGGTAACGTCTAAAGCCAGTCCCTTGCTTTTCCAATCTATGTGAATGGAAACAACTTTAAATGCATTCCATCTATTGAAATACCTGGGATTTGCAATGTGTCACTAACTTCTAAAAATATGTCTAGATGTTGAGAAGGATTTTCTAAGTCTGATCCTGAGAATTGGTTCCTTTACATAACTATAAGAAAAATAAAAAATAGCAACGAAAATTTACCTACGAAAACTTTTCCTTCATTAAATTATCGATGGAAAACTCATTTCATAGGGAAAATGGTAGCCAAAAATTTTAGGTTGCGACGAAATAAGAATTCTGTAGTAAAAATAGAAGGGAAAATTTAGCGCCAATATTACCGATGAAATTTAACAACAAAAATGAAAATTTCATAGATAAATTGGTGCCAAAGTTTCGCGGATGAAATTGGACACTGAATTTACTGATGGAATTTCAATTTCATAGGTAAATTACCTACGAATTACTTTTTCGTAGGTAATTTACCTACGGAATTACTTTTTTGTAGGCAATTTAACAACGGTATTAATTTTCGTCGATAATTACCTATAGAAAAACAATTCCGTAGGGAAATTACCTACGAAAATATTTTTTCATAAATAATTTACCTACGAAATTACTTTTTCATAGGCAATTTACTGACGGTATTAATTTTCGTTGGTAATTACCTACGAAAAAGCAATTTCGTAGGTAAATTTTCCTACGGAAAAATATTCTCATAGGTAATTTCCCTACGGAATTACTTTTTTCGTAGGCAATTTACCAACGGTATTAATTTTAGTCAGTAATTATCTATGAAAATGTAATTTTGTAGGTAAATTACCTACGAAAAAATATTTTCGTAGGTAATTTCCCTACGAAATTACTTTTTCGTCGATAAATTTCCCTACATGTAAGGTAAAATAAGATTTTGTCTGTAAATTACCTACAAAAATTTTATTCCCAATTGTAATTTCACTCCATTTTTTCTTTCGCTTAATTTATTTTTTCACATAATTATTACCGTTAATTAAATATGTGCGTGGTTGATGATGGACTTCCTTATTTGTATGCTTAATTTTGTTATTTTTTCATGTCAAAAAGTTATATTTATATATATCTATTTCAATAATTTTTCCAATCAAATTTATTAATTTTGCAAAATTTAGCCATTTACAAGTGTCTTATCTCGATTTTTAGCACCTATATTAATTTGTAACACCCTAAATGATATAAGAATATTGTGCCAACCTGGAGACAAGATTGAGTGAATCACAACAAAATTTTGAAGATTGCTTAAAAAAGTGTTAGTGTTTTAATAGAAAATCTTTGTTTATTAGGAGAAGAAAGTGCAAAAAAAGAACAGAGCTTGACTTCATAACTCGATTTCCTTACTAAGAAAAATGAGAAATAGAATCAAAAACTTGTAGTGCTAAACTAGATACATATGGAAAAGATTGTTTAAGTTGAAAATCTTCAAAAAGAATTAGAAAAACTTATAGATGAAACCTAAGAATCAAAGAGAGAAATTCAATAGACATAGACATTGATGCAAACCGAGCAAGTAGTAGATATGATTTATAAATGAAAAAAATTAAAACATCAAAAAGACCCAAAATTGAATTTAATCACAAAGAAATGCCCTATTTTCCTATTACATGGGGAGAAGATTAGAAATAAAGAGATATTCATATGACATCAAGAGAGAAATAAGGTTGTTTTTCAATATGTCACCTGTAATCACCAATTACACAGCATCCTAGATGGATTAAACCATCAAAAATTAAATATGAATCTTCCAAAACCAAGAAAATTGAAATAGATAAGTGATAATCCAAGCAAGGTTGAAATCAATGGAGGCTTCTACTACTACTACTACTATTTCTATTAGCTTTAGTTTAGTTTAGGTTTAAAAGATCAACAAAAAAGGGTTCACATTTTCGCAGATAGAGAAGGGTTTTCAATTTTTTGCTATTTTTCATCGTCTAGGTTCATGATTTTTTGCTATTTTTTCTTCTTTTAGTTTTGTATGGGTATTGCAATTTTTTGTTTTACTTTTATTAAAATAATGGAGGATTATTTTAGAGGCAAAACATCTTTAAGTCTCGTGAATTTTCTTAGGGCAGTAACCAGCAGAATTATAATGTTTCAACAAAGGGATCTAAACCACTCATTAACGACCAAATTAATTTCCCTTCGTTATTTGTATATTTTTACAACTAGATTTTCATCCCTTTGTTAAATTTTGGTCGTTAAAAATCAATTTTCTTATAGTGATATCTTTTGACAAAATTTGAATACAGTGTATTATGTTTTGATCAAAACACAATACACTGTATTAGATTTTATAAAAACTATATACAGTGTATTAATTTCATACAAATGTAGTTTATAAGCTTTGAAAATAGAATGTATTAACTTTTGTGCATGACACAAATATATAGTATTAGATTTCTGGTAAAATTAAAGTTATTCTTACACCAATAGCCCTGTCATTAACAAAATTAGTTTTATTTAATGTCATTTTAATTAAAAATAAAATCAATAACTAATATTGGCTGGTTTAAGTGATTTGACATTTTTTTCCTTTAAATGGGGTATTGAATTTTAAACTTGTGAATAACGAAAACTAATATTAGAAAAGTTTGATTCCAATGACAAACAAACTAGTTGGAATAGGTAATATTGTTAACTATACCAAAAACAAATCAAAAAGAGTGACTATTTGGCCATGTACATCAATCAAAGCTTTTGGTATGTTTAGGAATGGTCTTCCTACTACAAGTGGCATCTTTTATCCTCCTCCATCTTCATAACCACAAAATCCATAGGAAAGATAAGTTACCAACTTTCACTAGTAAATCCTTAATAATCCCTTTTGATCTCTCCACTAATCTATCTGTTAGTTGAAGCAACATGCGAGTCTCCTTAATATCTCCTAAGTTCAATTTCCAACAAATCGAATAGGGCATTAAATTTATACTTGCACCAAGATCACATAGGGCATTACTAATAAAATTACCTCCTAACTCATAAGGTAAAGTAAAACTATCTAAATCCTCTAATTTCTTATGAATTTTGTTAGAAATTAAAGCACTACAATTTTTTAACAGTTGAATAGTCCCTATCTCTTTTACCTTTTTCTTATTAGAGCAAAATTCCTTCATAAATTTTGCATACTTAGGAATATGAAGCTAAGCTTCAGCAAATGGTAGGTTCACATGCAATTTCTTAAATATGTTCAAGAACTTTTCTAATTGTTCATTATTTTTCTCTTTCCTAGCTAGTGAAGAAAAAGGTAATTTAGATTCATCTACCAGAATAGTATTAGAGTTTAAAGTCAATTTACCTTTATCCTTGAAAGGTGGTATCTCATCAACATTTTAATAGTTAGAATTATTAACCTACATGGTTGGCTCCACCTTAATTTAAGAATATTTACTTGGTTGTGCACTGTCTAATTGCTTACTACTCCTTAATGAAATTACCTTAAAATGTTCTGGTCTTACACACATATACAAAAACTTACTCATATTTTTTTCTTTGAATCTAATTTAATTGGGATACAAATGAGTGTTGCTATCAATTGCTAATTGTGATTTGTGAATTGCATGATTTTTAGTCTAGATTTTGATTTTTTCAAAAATATGGTTCGTTCAATTTTTCTTAAGGGCAAGCAAAAGCTAAGTGTGGGGTATTTGATAGTTCCAAATTATATTTATGTTTTTAAGTGTTTTTTGTAGTTTATTAGTGTTAATTTATGTGTTTTTATGTTTAAAGTTTGTGTGTTTAGAAAATGTAGTGTTTAAATGTTAGTTTTACTATTTTTGCAAATTTAAGAGCCAAAAAGATGGAATTGACTTGACTGGACTAGTATGTTGACCTAGTCAGGTTAGAGGAGCTTATTTTATTGAGTTATAGCAGCTAGTGACCCAACCGGCTCATTCCATGGTCCTATCGAGTCACCTTGAAATCTTTAAGGCAAAATTAAAGAACCCGACTGGGTCATTTCATGGTCCCACCGGGTCCATTTGACAAATTATGCGAGAATAAAAAGCTTTTGATAGCTTTAAGTATTTGGTGGCAGCTGGACTATTGAAAAATTAGGTTTTTAAGTGTTTTGAAGTTAGATACTATGAGTTAGATAGAGAGATCTCAACATAGACTTGGTTTTATTATTTTCTAGTTCAATTCTTTAGCTTAGCTCTATTTTCTAGGGTTTTTCAAGCTTGTTTCTCTACTATTTCTCAAGATTAGAAGATCAAGTTAGAAGTTCTCTTATGAGTATAGTATTTAATTTTTTATTCTTTTATTTTTTTTCGATCATAAACAGTGAGTAGTCTCTTACTTTTGTTGAGGGAAACTTAAAGCTTCATTTTCTTATTGTAATGACTCGCAATTGAGCTCATTTTCAATATAAGTTGATATTTCTTAATTCCTTTAATCAAATTATATCTCTAATTATGGTTTAATTTATATTCAATTTATCAAATATATGGTTGAATACAAATTTAAGTTATAATTTAATGATATACATGCTCATATTCTTCTATACTTGTGTTAATTATTATTGTGTTCTAGAAATTAAGGCAAGGCTATTATAATTATAAATATATTAGATTTAAGAAATTGAATTTAGAATATATGGAAGTTAAGTGTTTTAAAAGAAGGTTTAATTGAAGTTTAAGGGTCTAAAACCAAAAGTTTATGCTAGGTATTATATTGTTCAACTAGGGGATATAATATTCTAGAAAGATGTTCTAAATAAGATATTTGTTTTTTAATTTGGTTTTTCATAACAACTTGTATTACTTTGAATTGAGTCAATTTTGGTAAGAGACGAGGTGGATAGTTCACTTAACAAAAGTGTTTAAGTCATTTATTTTTATCATCCATTTAATTTAATTTTTTAATTAATTTTAGTTTAATCTTAGATTTTATTGTATTTAATTATTTAAAATAGTTTAATTCAATTAATTAATATCTTGTAAAACTTGGGAAATTCTTTCACACATTATTTATTTCAAAATATGAAATACACAATCTCTTTGGTATGAAATTTAAGGGTCTTAATCTTATTTTTCTATATTACTAACTAATTTAGGAAATTTATTAGACACTAATTAGTCTTTATAGAAAAGGTAGGAGTAGTCTTCAAAAATTTTATGAGAGAAAACAAGACATTTTCTTTAGAGTAAAGGTCTTGAAGAGAAGTTTTAATTCCTTATTAAGAAGATTCTCCAAAAGAAACCAGTTCTTTAATTTTGCCCAGATTTAGTGAGTCGTGAAAATAATATACTATACATTGTTGTTGTTTTTGTTATGTTTGGTAATGCCCTCATAATTTGAATCATCTAAATAATACTTTTCAGAGGTAAACAGTGACACCGGGGTGAATAGAACTACCGGGACTGACATAAATTTTTCTTCACCACTAGAAATCATAATTTATAATGAGTCTGATGGTATAATTTATGGTAAAAATGAGGTCATATAGATTCTCAAAAGGCATAGTGAAAATTTTACCCGAACTCTATTAAGGACGACTGAAATTTGATCAGTTAGAAAAAAATTATTCTAGACCTCATAAAATTATTTCAATTACATAGAACTACTAGAAATAATCCCAATTAAAATTTGAAAGTAAAAAAATAAATTTTTAGATCACTTTGAATATGTTGATTTCGGATGGATGAATTTAATCTCCATGCTTAGAAGTATACCAAAATGAAGTTGGATTGACCTAAAATTTTAAAAACACTTTAGTAAATATTTTTACATATTTTTAGACTTATTTTAGAGGTGATTTGAAAAATAAAACTTGTAGCTAATGAGAGGATGACATGTGGCTTAATATAAGCCCTTGGATTGAATACTATTTGATTTAATCCTAGCCCTCCATTTAAGGTATAAAAAGACAAAAGAAGGATATAGAAATTTCATTAAATATCAGCCATCCTCTTCCTCCCTCACCTTGGCCAAATCATACACCATGATTTCTCATCCATTTTTCTTCCTTTTAACTTTAAAATCCCACAAAATTTTTAGCTTAAATTGTATATAGATTAAGTAATTATCATCCTCTCCATCTCAGATAAGGAATTAAAGCACAAAAAAACTTGGAAAGTGAAGGAATTTAGTGAAAGAAATTCATTCAAGTGAAATTATATTAAGTAGTTAGAATTAATTGAGAAATTAGGTAGTTTATCATTTTCATATGATTTTGGATAATAAATTAAAGATAAAATCATTATTACTACATATGTTCAATTCGGTCTAGGTTAAGAACAAGAAGAAGAAAAAGAGAAAATGAAGGAAAAATGAAAAGAAAAGAGAAATTGAAGAGGCAAATAAGAACTAAAGTATGTGGATATGTAAACTAACTTATTTCATGAAATTAGGGTTATGTAATTTAGGGCTTTTACATCTATGGCATGATTAAATTCAAATTAATGGTATATAAGTGAAATTGGATGCCAATTAATGGAATTAATAAGATTAAATGTATGAAAACAAAAGTCGATGAGAAAATAGCTAATATGAATCTGTTATGTAACTTAGGGCTCTTATATGTAAAGTGGGTGGAAATTCAAATTGATAAGTGAAATTGAATGCCAAATAATGAAATTGGTAATGTTAAATGTATGAAAACATGATTAAATATAAGAAGACATAATTGGAACCTGTTATATAAGTATAAAAAGTTAAAGTTGTAGTTAGAATTAAATTGATTAAATGTTGAAATTATGTATTTTATATTTGAAAAACATGTTTAGAATGATATATGTAAATTAAAAAAGTTGTTATATGAGAAATCATATTATGGCTGAATGGAAGAAAATATGTCCATGATGGAATAAATGCTAATTATGATGAATTAATAGTAGATATATATGATTCAAGCCTTAAAAACATTATGGGAATAATTTATGGTATGAAAAAGAACATCAATGGTTATGTACATAAGATGGTTGAATGATGTTAGGTGCCTTATTGATGTAATTATGATGATTTAATGCATAAAAGTGGTGTGAAATGGTAAATTGATGTATATTGTTGAAATTCAATTGTTACATAATGTGAAAATAAGAGGATATTTTTGCCCTTAGTGTTTAAAAGTGAAATCAAAAGTATATGATATAATTTACTAGCTATAGGGACATTTACTGTAATAATGAGTCATAATGACTCATAAAAGTGGACCAAAGGCGGATCCACACTGTAAATATGAGAAAAGTTGAGAAAAGAAGATGAAAAAAGAGAAATTGTATAGTTTTGGACCTATGGGGTTTGTGTCCTGTGTATCCAGTTCGATGGTTTTGTTCCTATTAGAAACTATTAGGGCTAAAACTAATATTAAAATGATAAAAGATTAAAGAAATTGGTAAATATCAAATAAAGATTGAAAATAAGAGATAAAATGGAAAGAATGTAATAAAATGTGAATTCAAGGGTAAAATGGTAAAAAGATAGCATAAAACATAATTTAAAGGTTAAATTGAGATTATGGATTAAATTTGATAAAAATGGTAAATAAATGAAAAAGTTATAAAAATAGGGATGGAATTGTAATTTTGATGAAAGAAGTAAATTTAAGGACTAAAATGAAAGAAACCATAACTTATGTGTTAAAAATGTAAAAAACTAGTAAGTTTGGCCTAAAAAGAAAAACTTAGGGGTAAAATTGTAATTATGGTAAAAGATGGCACTTTATGGACTAAAATATAAATTCGACAAAAGTTAAGCCCATTAAGGGTAAATATGTAAATTTTGCTCAAAAATAAGGATGATAATGAAAGTTGTGAAGTTAGTGTAACAATAAAGGAAATATGATAATTAAATATGTAATTAGAGCAAAATAATGAAATTGAGAAATTATTAAGAGAAATAAAGAATTTTAAGTATAATAAGGAAATACTAAATAAATTAAGTAGGGAAAGAATTTATATTGGGTTAAGTGTGAATTGTATGTTTAGTGAGTTAGAATTTTGGTATGTAATAAATGAGATTTGTTAGTTAGGTATCCAATACTAGGCTATATGCTCAATGCATAGCTATTTACTGTGCATAAGAATTGGTATTCGAAGCCGCATATATAAAGTGGATTGAAGAAGGAAGCATAAATTGGAGTAGTTTTAATAATCTTTGGAATGCATAGTATTTAAGATAAGATGTATATATATTTAGACTTATTGTGTATTGTATTAAAGGCATGTATATGTAATTAATGTATTGGAAGAATGAGATGTTTATAAGGATATAAATGCATGTGTATATGTTGTGGTTGATGGATTGTGTTTATGATGACTATGATGAAATTTAAAAGTGTTTGCATTGTTGACTAGAGTATTGGAGTTGAAGTTGAATATTAAGAGTGTATTTTTGATAATTTATAGGAGGGTAGTTTAAAATAATAGCTATTATGCTGCCAAAATTTTGACCAAATGAATAGTAAAATTGCAATGATAATCAAATTGTTGCGTAACGGATAAGTGAATTGATACTAGAAATTAACCTCAAAAGTTAAAGGCAATGAATTATGAACTAGGTAACACTTTTGTTAGCAAGAATTCAATTAGTAATTCTATTTGTAACTTGACAATATATGAGTCCAAGAGAGTATAGTGCATTACATTTTGTGGTATCAGAGCCTGGTTTAGGCGATCTGTAGGCAAGGTTGACAAAGGCACCACTCAAGAGCATAGACCGCCTACACCACCTCTACCTCCAGCAGCACCAATAACTCCACATTAGTTGGATTTTATGCAAAATATGGCAAACCTTATTATCAAAGAATGCAGGCTTCACCAGCCCCACAGCTTCAACAATAGCCTCCTTTGCCTCCACCTAGAAAGCCTATTTTGGAGCAATTGAAAAATTTAAAGGCTGAAGACTTTTTATAGGAGAGATTAAACATCTCCAATAGAAGTTGAAGAATGGTTGAACAAGATAAAAATGGTTATTTGAAATCATTCACAGCCCACCAAAAGAAATGCTTGATGGTACAGTGGCATTATTTTAGGGACTTACATATATCTGGTGGGAAATAGTAAGAAGATAAGTTCTTGCAACTGAGTTAACATGAGATTTCTTCCTAAAGTATTTTGGTGATAAATACATCGGGAAAAAATATCAGAGGGCTATGGAGAATGCATTTTGGAGACTAATATAGGGGAACCGAATAGTATTAAAATATAAGCCAGAATTTGAGTGCCTGAGTGCATATATGAAGGATTATCACTTAACGTATGAAAAGTTATGTTAGCTGCTCGAGCGGGGTCTCCACAATAGAATCAAGGAGGCTATTGCAGCTCATGAGCATACAGATATAAGATCCTTAATCATAGCAATCACCAAAGTTGAAGCAATACAAATAGATGAAGATAATTGATAAGTCTGATCACAATAGAAAAGGAGGCCACCATAGTTCGATGCTCCTAGCACCTTTAGTAAGAAGCCTAAAGCTCCAGTAGCTCAGTCACAGGTATAGAGCTAGAAATTTATAGCTAGAGCCAATATTCCAGTAGCATCAGTACCCAACACACCTAGAGGTATAGGCATATGGAATTTCCACACTTGTGAGCATTGTGGAAAAAGACATTTAAATGAGTGTTGGAGACTTATAGGAGCATGTTATAAATGTGGATCCAAGGACCACATTCAGAAGGATTGCCCACAAGCTTAACTAAAGGCTACACCAGCACCCTACCCAGATAGATCAAGCACACCAGTACCACGGAGTAGAGGTAGGGGTGTTATCGATAGAGCTTTAGCATCTAGGGTGTAGCTCAATTTTAGCAAGGTATTGAAGGACAACCTCCAGCTCACACTTATATAGTTAGAGCCAAGGAGAACTAGGATGCACCCGATGTCATTGTGGGTAAATTTCTACTTCTTGGTGATTATGTTTATGCTTTAATTGACCCAGGATCCATAAACTCATATATTAGCACAACAATAGCACAGGGAAAGGGGTTAGATACTTCACAATTAGATCAAGATATCTTAGTGAGTAACTATTTAGGGCATAGTGTAGTAGTGAATAAAATTTATAGAAATTGATCTATTTAGATATATCATTATACTTTTCCTGCAGACCTAATAAAACTTCCATTCCATGAATTTGATATAATACGGGGTATAATGTGAGCATCAGGTTATTGTAAGTTTTGAACTGAAGCATGTCACTTTGAAAACCCCAGAGGATCAGGACATTACAATTATGGGTGAGAGATCAAAGTTTTTTTTTAATGTCATATCAGCCACAACTGCAAAATGACTGATTAGAAAGGGTTGTAAGGCTTACTTAGCTAGTGTGCTAGAAGTGAAAAAGGAAGAACCTCAAATTCGTGATATTCTCACAACATATGGATTTCCAGATGTTTTCCTTAATAACATGCTCGGATTACCACCTAATAAGAAGGTTGTGTTTACTATAGATGTTATGTCAGGAACAACACTTATTTACATTGCTCCTTATATGACGACACTGATAGAACTCAAAGAATTTAAAATGCAACTGTAAGAATTGCTTGATAAGAGTTTTATCCGCCCTAATGTGTAACTTTGGGGAGCACCTATGTTGTTTGTTAAAAAGAAAGATGGATCACTCTGGTTATGTATTGACTACAGACAATTGAATAAGGTCACAATAAAGAACAGATATCTATTACCCATCATTGATTACTTGTTTAATCAGTTGAAAAGAGGAGTGTTCTAAAAAATTGACCTAAGATCGGGGTATCACCAACTTAGAGTAAGGGAAATAGACATACAAAAAACTACTTTTCACACTAGATACAACATTATGAGTTCTTACTTATGCCTTTTAGACTCACAAATGTGCTTGTAGCCTTTATGGATTTAATAAACTGCATATTTCACCCTTGGATCAATTTGTAGTCATATTCATTAATGATATCTTAGTTTATTCCAAGACACCAGAAGAACATGACAAGTATCTTTGAATTGTGCTACAAACTTTGAAGGAAAAACAATTGTATGCCAATTTCAACAAATGTGAATTTTAGCTTAATGAGGTCTCATTCTTTGGCTATGTGGTTACTGTAAAAGGCATTAAGGTCGATCCCAAAAAGGGTAGCAACAATCTTTGAATGAAAAACACCTAAGAATGTTATAGAAGTCAAAAGCTTCCTTGGCTTAATAGGCTATTATAGGAGATTTGTAAAAGGATTCTCTTTGATAGCAGCTCCACTTACCAAACTACTTCAAAAAAATGTAAGATTTGAGTGGACGGATAAATGTCAAGTATGCTTTGAGAAGCTAAAAGGATTGTTGACAAAAGCACCAATTTTAACAACAACCAGAACCAAGAAAAGAATTTATAATTTACAATGATGCATCCTAAAATGGTTCAGGTTGTGTACTTATGTAAGAAGGAAGGTAATTGCCTATGCCTTAGGAAAATTGAAAATTCATAAAAGGAGCTACCACACTCATGATTTAGAGTTAGCAGCCATTGTGTTCGCACAAAAATATAGAGGCACTTTCTATATGACGAAAAATGTTACATTTATACAAATCATAAAAGTTTGAAATATTTGCCTACTTAGAAAGAGCTCAACTTGAGATAGAGGCAATGGTTAGAACTTCTTAAAAATAATGATTGTCTCATTGATTATCAACCAAGCAAGGAGAATGTAGTGGCGGATGCACTTAGTAAGAAACTTATACCAGGTAATAAATTGATTCCAATAGCAAATTTCTTTCTCTGTATTATCATAGATATGAAGCAATTATATCTAAAATGTGAGGTTGATCTTCTACAACAAGTAAAGGTTGCCTAGAAACACAATGAGTGGCTGATTCCATGAAATATAACATGGTTATTTAGGCTAGTTATGTGGTATTTTCTTTGTTTTATGTATATGTTTTATTAATTTGTTATGTTATGTTTTACCTTTTTGTTTTCTTTGTTTTCGTAGGCTCTTTTTGCTCAATTGTGTGTTTTGAAGTGCAAAAGGGAGTTTTGGCTTAAATATTTGAAGGATAAAGAATAAAATGAAGGATTAGAAGCCTTTCCAACTCATTCCCAGGTATGCCGACTCGTTACATTGCCTTCCTATGTCGACTTGTGCCCTATTGTGTCGTGTAGTGACAAGCCTAAATGCATATTGACTTCTCCCTGACTGTGCCGACTTATTACAAAGTACTATATATAGACTCACCTAACTCAGCACTAGGTGTGCTGAGTTGTCACTAAGGCCAATTAGCACAACCCTTTAATCATCCTTTCATATTTACACCCCCTTCTAAAAAGGCATCAATCAGGACACTTTAAGGCCTATAAATATAGGAAGTTGACCTTATTTTAGATATGGAAAAACTACTAAATAACCAAAAATTCAATTCAAAAAGATAATGAGGAAAAAGAAAACTCTAAGGAAGAAAAAAGATTTAAAGAGGTCATTCATTAACTAAGTATTTTTCTAAAGAAACATTAATGAGTCACCAATCATTTCCTTCTCTTTCTCTTTAATTTTTTGCTTGATGTTATTTCTTTTTCTTTGTATTTTGTTTACTTTGAACACAATGTATTTAGTGCATGAATGATTTATGTTCCATTGGGTGTTTAATGTGCTATGTATGCTTGATCACCATGTGTAATTTTTCAATCAATTTGTTCACAATGAGAATTAGGGTATTTTGGTGGAAAGGCAATTGAATTTACTTAAACCATAGGAGTCACTTGGAGACAAGGGTTTTACTTTAAAGGGTAAAAGAATAAGGATAGATTTTTATAGTTTTTATCTATCTCCATAATGTCAAAAGAGTGCTTATGAACTCTAGATAAGAATCCCTTATTTGGCAATTAGAATTGCACTTAGGGAGAGTAGGCCATATTCTCCAATTCTTTGCATGCATTCATGTTGAATTGATGAATCTCTTACTTGACCAATTCATTCCTATAATTCTAATAACTTAATTGAATTGAATTTGTTTATTTAGAATTAAAGTTTAGTTTTATATAGTTTGATTAATCTTTAAGAAATTAGTAAATCAACTTCAACATATTGCATTTACCAATCCATCTTAGTACCTACTCGATTAATATAAAGCCACTCTAAGATTCCCTATGTTCAACACCCTACTCACTCTATCTAAGTTCTAGAGACTAGGATAATAAATTTACACCACTGTAAAAAGTGAGTTATAACTGTTATAGCTATAATCTCTAGGAATTAGCTTTTTTTAACATCCATTATTAATCAAATTCATGAAAGGAAAGATAGTGATGATTGTTTATACTAAAAAGAAGAATTTGTGTGCTAGATGATGCAGAATTGAAGAAAAGCATCATGTCAGAAGCCCACAATAGTAAATATGTTATGCATTCGGGTAGTACTAAGATATATTAAGATTTGAAAACTCATTATTGGTGGTTTGGTATGAAGAGAGACATAGTAGATTTTATCACCAAATGCCTAGTTTGTTAGCAGGTGAAAATAGAGCATCAGGTTCTCTATAGCTTGTTACAACATATTTCAATTATGGACTATATCACTGGATTACCTCTCACTAGGAGACACCATAACTTCATTTGGGTGATTGTTGATAGATTGATGAAGTATACTTATTTCTTACCTGTGAGAGCTGATTACCCACTGGTGAAGCTAGTAGAAATATACATTAATGAGAGTTTTAGACTTTATGGAGTTTTTTCCTTCATTATATCATATAGAGATCCTCGCTTTATTGTAAGATTTTGGAAGAAGTTGCAAGAATCATTGAGTACCAAACTTTATTTCAGTACTACCTTCTATCCCCAAATAGATGGACAATCAGAAAAAGTTATATAGGTACTTAAAGATATGTTAAGAAGTTGTGTCTTAGAGTTTATTAGTAGTTGGGAAAGGTATCTTTCATTAATTGAATTTGCCTATAACACCAGCTATCAAGCAAGTATAAAGATGCCACCTTATAAAGCCTTATATGGAAGGAAATGTAGAACACTATTGTGTTGGATGAAATGTAGTGAGAATAAGCTTGTGTTGATAGATTTGATAAAGCAAATTGAAGAGAAAGTACGAATAATCAAATAGGATCTAAAAGCTGCTTCAGATTTGCAGAAATCATATGCAAATTTGAAGAGAAAAGACATATAATTCAAAGTGGGTGAAAAAGTCATTATGAAGGTATGTCCTTGGAGGAATATTCTAAGATTTGACAGAAAGGGTAAATTAAGTCCTAGGGTTATTAGCCTATATGAGGTAGTGTAACGTGTGGGACTAGTAGCCAACAAATTGAAGCTGCCACTTGAGTTCAAAAGGATTCATGATGTATTCCATATTTCGATGCTTTGTCAATATAGGTCCGATTCAACAGATGTTATCCACCTAAAAGAGGTGTAGTTGAGGCTCGATTTTTATATGATAAGGAACCTATAAAAATCATTGCTAAGGAGGTCAGACAATTGAGAAATAAGCAAATACCTTTCGTAAAAGTACTTTAGACTCGCCATAATGTGGAAAAAGTAACATAAAAGCTAGAAGAAGTGATGAAATCATAATATCCCCAACTGTTTAATTTAGGTAAATTTTAAGGATGAAATTTTTAACTAGTAGGGGTGAAATGTAATGCCCTTAAAATCTGGGTCGTCTAAAGACTATTTTTTGGGATTAAATAGTGACACCAAGTGGTACTAGGGTGAGTAGTACCACCTTAGACCCATGGAAATGTTTCTTAACCACCAGATAGAAAAATTTATGACAAGTTTAATGGTATAATTTGAGGTAAAAATGAGGTCAAATAGATCCTCAAAAGGTACAGTGAAAAATTTACCCAAACTATATTAGGGTTGATTAAACTTTGATCGGTTAGAAACAAATTGTTTTAGATCTCATAAAATTATTCCAATTACATGGAACCATTAGAAATAATCCCAATTAATATTTGAAATTGAAAAATAAATTTTTAAAACACTTTGAATTTTTCAATTTCAAACCGATAAACTTTATCTTCGGACTTAGAAGTATATTGAAATAAAGTTGGATTTATCCTAAATTTTAAACATACTTTATTCAATATTTTTATATATTTTTAGACTTATTTTATAGGTGATTTGATAATTAAACTTGTAACCAATGAGAGGATGACATGTGGCTCAATATAAACCCTTGGGTTAAATAGTGTTTCATTTAATTCTAACCCTCCATTTATGGTATAAAAAGACAAAAAAAGGATGTAAAAATATCTCCAAAAATTAGCCATCTTCTTCCAGCCTCACTTTGGTTGAACCATACATTGTGATTTCTTCTTTATTTTTCTTCCTTCTAACTTAAAAATCCTACCAAACTTTAGCTCAAATTTCATCTAGATTAAGCAATTTTCATCCTCTCCATCTTAGATAAGGAATAAAAGCAAAAAAAAAAAATTTAAAAGTGAACAAATTTAGTGAAAGAAATTCATTCAAGTGAAATTATGTGAATTAGTTAGAATTAATTGGGGAATTAGGGAGTTTATCATTTGTATGTGATTTTAGATGATAAATTGAAGAGAAACTCCTGGTTACTACATATGTTTAATTTTTCCTAGTGGCGAACAAGAAAAAGAAAAATACAAAAGGAAGAGAAAAGGAAAAGAAAAGGAAAATTGAAGAGGTAATAGAGATCTAAGGTACGTGGATACCTAAATTAACTTATTTCATGAAATTAGGGTTATGTAATTTAGGGCTTTTATATCTATGGCATGATTAAATTCAAATTAATGATATATAAGTGAAATTGGATGCTAATTAATGGAGTTAATAAGATTAAATGTATGAAAACAAGAGTAGATTGGAAAATAGCTAATATGAATCTATTATGTAACTTAAGGCTCTTATATGTAAAGTGGGTGTAAATTCAAATTGATAAGTGAAATTGAATGGCAAATAATGAAATCTACAATGTTAAATGTTTGAAAATATTATTAAATATAAAATGATAGAATTGGAACCTATTATTTAAGCATAAGAACTTAAGGTTGTAATTAGAATTAAATTGGTTAAATGTTAGAATTATGTAATTTATACTTGGAAAACATGTTTAGAATGATATATGTAAATTAAGTAAGTTGTCATGTGAGAAATCATATTATGGCCGAATGGAGGAAAGAATGTTCATAATGGAATAATTGCTAATTATGATGAATTAATAGTATATATGTATGATTCAAGCCTCAAAACTATGATGGGAACAATTTATGGCATGAAAAAGAACATGAATGGTTATGTACATAAGAAGGCTGAATCATGTTAGGTTCCTTGATGTAATTATGATGACTTAATGCATGTGACGAGCATCGAAGCCATGCTTGATTTTGGGTTTGCTCTCGAAGGCCCGCTTTTAGGGTCTAAGATCAAAAAAGGTCCATTATAACTCATAAATTGTCTATTTCGCAATAAAAATGGGTCAAACCCAAATTATTGTTGGTAGTCAACCCATGAAAGCATCTAGTAATAGGCTCAAAGTGGTAGGCGTCATGGAGTCGCCACCTAAAAAAACATTGGAAAATGAATCTTAACTTTTTTGTTGCCCAAATAGAGGTTGGTGTTCAGGATATCACTCTTATTTAGCACCTAGGTTACAAGTTATTTTTATAATTATATTTAAAGCATTAATCCACTCTCTTCTCTCATGCGATGCATTAGCAATAAAATTAAATAAATATCCCAATCAAATAAAAAAAGCAATAAATAAATAAAAAGAATAAAGTTTTACTTAAGTTATTATATAAGCAAATCGTCCGATAAAGAAATAAATTACATACATAAATTAGGACATTTATTTAGGTTGGGAACATTGGTTCCCTTATTCATATTTCACAAAAAAAAAAACTCTTTTATCCTTTATTTTATTTTTGGGTTGGAAATTGGACATTGGTCCACATTTTGAGGAAAAGTCCAAATTAATTAATAGAAATCATTTTAAGTATCTTTTCCATTTTAGTGTGTAGAAAAACCCTTTTTAACAACTATTACACCCCCAAAATCAATACAACTAGAGTGCAAGGATCCAAAATAGGCCCTAGTAGAATTTAAGGGCAGTCATATGTTATTAAAGTCAAATTGAGCATTATGGGATGAATTATTAGTAGTTAAGATATTGTTTGGGGCATAAATGTTATTAAGTTATAATTAATTATGTGATAAATGTGTGAATTATATGGTATGAATTTTATAAGGGCATAATTAAATTGTTATTGTTGGTTTAATAATATTAAAGAGTGTAATTAAAGTATGAAGTATTAGTTTAGGGGTCACTTTGTAAATACGACATCTTAAGGGTCAAATGTGATTAAAAGAAAGATTTGAGAGGTTGATTTAAGAGAAGGAATAAATGTATGAGTCAATGTTAAACATGCAAGAAGATGAGAGGTAAAGGTGTAACATGCAAGAAATTGAGAAAAGTTAGTGGAACATGTAAATATTTGAGGGACCAAGAAAGAAATTTACCTTGCTATTATATATATAATAATTCACAATACATAAAGAGAGAAGTGAAGGGGACAAATTTCTTAAGAGAGAGTTAAAGAAATTTATTCTTCTTCTCATCTCTTATATTTTATAGTTAATCTTTCTCTAAGAAAATCTTTGAAGAGAAATTCATGCATTTTGAATTAATCAAGACAAGTTAGTATGTATCAATAAGGTAAGCTTATTAATTTAGTAATTCATCTCTTCTTCTTCATCTTATTCTTATTTTGATTGATGGTGGATTGAGTTAAATGCTGGAAGTTCGATGTTGAATGAATGAATTGTTGATTAAGGAGAAGAAGAAGGTGGAAGAAGTAAAGAAAAAAGGAAAAACTCAAGATTAAAGTGAAAGGGGAATTTTTGGCCAAGGTATGGGATTAGGATTTTCATGCTTGTATGTGTATGATTGTAGTAGAAATTTAGTGTAAATTATTTGAATTTTGATTAATTAAAAAGAGAATAAGATTTAAGAAGTGTGCATGAAGAGATTACACAAAATATGGTGACCTAGTGATTGTAATTTCAGTGTAAGTTGAAATAAAAACCTTTAATTGAGACCATTCAAATTTTTAAAGTTACAAAATACATATTCCTATAAAATTGTAGGAGGAACCTAGCCCTAATTCTGCCTTTAAATAATTCTTATGAATTATTGAATTCTAGATGAACTATTAAATTCGGTTCTGGAATAGGTTGTGATAAAAATAAGATATCTTTGTGTACAATGGTCAGAATGTTATGATATTAATTCTTATGGAAAATATACTTCTATATCTACAATTCATAAGAAGGAAATTAAGCCTAAATATGTCTCTAAGCATGTAAAATTTAAGGTTGAATCCGAACCTGTTCACTATACTGCCTTTAGGAATAGTAATAAGAAAAATATGAATATCTTGAGTTATAGATGTGATTTTGAAATGATTTTTAATGTTATGGTAACTAGAAACATAGCGTAACAAGTTTGTGGAAGGAAGTTTTTGTTAAAAATGATGTTTTATAGGTCAAAATCGTGATACAAAATAAATCTATAATTCTGCCTCTGGATAGATTTTATGTCATGGTTACTAGGTTTTTATTAGTAACCGTGAGATAGTTTAGTCTAGAATCGAAATGCAACTTATGTCATGGTTACCGGGTATTACCTAGCAACTATGACCCCTTTATACTTCACCTAAACTTTACTTAAAGGTCCCAAATGGATAGTAATGTATATCTAAACTATTGTCATTGTGAATTAAACAATTTCTAGCATAGAAATACATGTATTAATGAATATAATTTGAGTTATGATTATGTGTATGTATACTTTATTTACATGTTGATATGTTATATGTTTGTTAACATGGAAGCACATTAAATTATGTATGGCATATGATATGTTTACTATTAAAGGTATATGATCAACTTATGAACAAGCTTGTTATATGCAAACATACTTAAATGTAGATATAAACACATCCATGATAGTTAATATTACAAATATTACCCATGAATGTTCATTTGATGCTGGGGTATATGAACCAAGAAAATAAAAACATGTCATGTTATATATATATTTATATGTAAAGATGATGGTACCTAGTTGTATACATATCGATAAATCTAAAATTACTATATATAGTTGTATGACTTGTCCTTGAATGGACTAATATATATAAATGTCAAAATGATTACACACGATTCTTATTGATTTCTTGAAGTTACTATGATACTTATAGTTTGAAATGTTGATTTTACTTGTATAAAGAAGTAATGTGATTAGTAGAATATATGTGTATATATAAAGATAAATATATATAGTATGATCTTACATGATTGGGTTTGAATCTTGAAAGATGTTTTAGTGTAATGATTCAAAGAATACGTTTAAAGTGAAATGTATGAATATGTATTTATTTAATGATAACATAGATATATACATGCATTTGCATATAATTATGGTTTTTATAAATATATTATGTGAGTATGATAGCACAAAGCTTAGGTAGATATGAAATCATAAGCATATTCAAATGCATTTTAAAGCATATTGCATGCTTGGAAGAAAAATGGAATATGTTGGCATGTATATTGTGAGTAAAGACACTAAATATAATATGATGATAAATGTTGTTCATGTGGAGATACATGCCTTGATCTCTTTGCAAATAAAAATATAGCAATACTTAAAAGTGGAAAGGATTGCATGCCGATTTCCTTACACAATTTCACTAAGTATGCATTTTATAAATAAATAAATAAATATATATATATATATAGTTTGATATTTGAATTAAGTTAAGAAAATAAGTGAAGTGACTTTTGTAAAGAGATTTAATTGCTTGCATTGAGTCTAGAAAGTGGATAGATAGGCATGCCTATAAGGGTACCTTGTAGCTGCAATAGTTTCAACCTTATTTGGGTTGTAGTCAACCCCATTTGGGTTACTAAGCAGACAAGGTCCCGTTTGGGTCCGCTTCAGTGGTGCCTTCGGATGACCTATTATTTCAGTGGTGCCTTCGGGTAACTTATTATTTCAGTGGTGCCTTTGGGTGACCTATTATATATCTAGTGCCTTCGGGTGACCTAGTACCTTTGGGTACCACCATATAACCCGTTATCCACCTCTTTAGAATAGTGTAGGCTTTATACCAAAGATAAGAAAAGTTTGATGTTTAACTTAAAGTTTCATGAAGCATGATAATTCCTATATTGACTTCATAATATATCTTATATATGAAATTCCTTTTTATCACATATGGAAATTATAATATTAAAAGAGTTTGCAATATACACTTATGCATAATTATTGCATATAAAAATTGTATGTACATAGTTATATGAATAAGCTAATACATTACTAATATCTAGTTATGGACTATGTTAGAGATAGTATGTTCCCGATAGTAATATGTTGCTTGCTTAAGATAGTTAAATGACTTGTATAATTTGTCATATATGCAAGCTATGAAAATGTTTTGCCAATATAAGTGTTTTCTTTGCAATGGAATATAAGAGTTATGTATAGGTATTCATGTTGGTGCTTGCCTTTCAATTAATACATTAGGTTATATGTTTTCCTTATAGCTACTCGTTTTTGCTTTCTATTGGGAAATGATGTACAATGTCTTATATACAAACATAAAATATTTACGGATCTATAAGTGATAAACTAAAAATGATATTGGTATTTGAGATGGAAGTAAGTTAGTAAATCAATGTATGCATTGGTACATTAAATATCTCAAACACATTCTTGATCGATAAATGATGAACTTGCATAGTACTAAAGCTCTAACTTTCTTACGAATATACATATATATATATATATATATATATTCTTGTTGATCATATGCTTATATTTGAATATATATATTCCTAGTATATGTCAAAGTGTGTGGTATGTGGAAGGTATGACTTAGTGTAAAGAGTGGTATATTATTTAATGAATAAATTGTAGGTCTAAAAGATAAATATGCTTATATGGTTAAATGTTGTGTATATAAAGCACCAATGTCGAATTTACTATCATTAAGTCATTCGGTTATCATATGTGGACTCTTGTTTATTTTTATTGAATTAGTATCTCTTTCATTTGATCATAAGGTATACTTGTAGTTCATGACGTATGCTTATTGGTGACCACTGTGAGTGGTCATTTGTCACAATTTGTGTTCCCCATTAAGCTTTATAGCTTAGTACGGGTTTTTTTTATTCGCGTAGGTTGCAAGGATAAAACTTTCTCATAAGACTGATATCTACAGCAGGTTAGCCAACAGAAGTCTTAAAAGATTGAGAAGTACAGTCTACTTTTTGTTTTTTTATTTTGTTGCTATGGAAATTTTAATTATGTTGGAAATTTTGTATAAGTACATATGTTTTGTTTGAGAAAACATTATAATGTATTAAGGACTCTTATATAGTTAAGGTATTACTCTTAAGTTCACACGATATGGTTTTAATTTATTCTATAAGTTATCTAATAAGAAATGTTTTCAGCTTGAGAATGTAGTAAAACATGTCTTACGATATAAGATATAGTGGTAATAGCTAAGTATAGATTATGGGTTTTACAGAGTACACAAAAAAAAGCAAGCTAAATAAAGCAAAATAATAAACAAAATGATAAATAAAATGAGTGCAAATAAAACCAAATAAATAAAGAGAGAAAGGAGCCAATTGGGCCATGATTCTAAATACATGATTGTCCCACGGGATCCTCCAAAGGCATATGGGGTCAATTACTCATACAAAACCATAAAGCTGATAAATTAACATTACAAGTGATAGGCTAATTAAAGTAAAATATAGAAAGATAAAACATGCATTCAGAAGCAAAATATGTATAGAAAGTGAATTAACACGGCAAGTATCAATAAAATAACATGAACAGCAATAAAAGTACACAAAACACATTAAAAAGCCTTAAATTAGCCATAGACACCCTTGACTAAAGGAGGGACGGGATGAGAAGAAATCACTGTGATGTCCTATCTATCACACTAACAGACAGCTGTCTATGGTGGTTTTTTCCCACTTGTCACTCGACGGACAAATACAAAAATTGGAAATTGACATAAAACTCACCAAATTCTCAAATAAACCCTTGATGCCCAAATATATGAGCCTAAAACATGCCAAGCTAAAATCCTAACCCTAAATCATGCTTCAGCTACAAAACATAACATTAACATTCAAAACAACAAAAAAAAGGATAGAGTTTCAAATCACATAACCATGGAGGAAATCATGCTAAAATAATATTCCATCATGCAAACATATTTAGATTAGCATGGCATTCAAATTAAACATATGAGACCAAAAATGATAACACACAAACATGTTAATTTCATCATTAAATAGTATATGTAAGCATGATAAATCTAAAGAAACAAAGATGGAGAGAAGCCTAAAATATTACCCTCAGGATATATTTTGACTCTATTTCGACCTGATCGGATATCACATGGCAAAAACACAAAGATCATGCAGCGAAAAAATAAAAAATATAGATCATTCGTGCCACACAATATACAACATAGAATCGAAACATGCAATTTGAGGGTTTTTTTTTAAAAAATTACAAGTTTGGATTATCTTCAAAACTTGAATTTTGCAATGGCAAATATATAAGATGAACTTATATACTTCTGATCTGGAACACCAATGCCAAGGAGCTGCCTTTACGTTACTCCTCTCTATTCTCACACAAACACTTGCAAAAATGGCTTAAAACTGAGAGTGCTAACTCTACGTTTGAATGTTTGGAAATGAGAATGGATTGAAGCCACAAGATCTGATCTTGTTCTTCTTTTAGGTTGCTATTGCTACCCCATAACACAAGAGAACAAGAAAGAATTCTTTGCCTTTGTGTATTTCGGCCAAGAGAGAAAGAGCAAAAAATGGTTAGGGTTTTTCTTCCTTTTAATTCATAAATATATATCACTTGTTTAGGTCAAGTGTGAATGCCGAAATTTACTATCTTTAGGTAGTAATTTCAGCCTCCATCACTTCCTAATTAAGTGATATATCTTAATTCAAATGCCTTTAATTTTTTTTAAATTCAAATTAATTTGAAATAAACATAAGACATTTAATTAAAACAAATCACTTTATTAGGGATTTATTGGTGCCGAAATTCCTTAGCATTCTACCTTGAATTTTCGGTCTCATTATCCCCCATTTAATTAATTAATTTTGATTCAAATAAAATTTAGGATTTAATACTCAATTACATTAATTAATTGAAATTAAATATACATGGGCCAAAATTCCCTCTCTCATGGACCAAGGTCCATTTATCAATTTTAAATCCCATTAATTTGACTTTAAATAAAATCCCAAATTAATGCCCAATATTCTATCTAAATATTTTAAGCCCAATGCTTTGTGTGCGATCTTATATGTCTATTTAATATTGGTAATGAATTAATTAAATAATTCAAAGGTTATATATATTCTCTAGCAAGATATTATAGCATTCCAAATTAAATGAAAATGCAAATGGCATTTAGTGACCTAATGCAATTTTGCATAGTCCCTTACCCTTAAATATCAGAATTAATATAAGGCATGGAACTAGTCATCCTTATATATACTATTTCCTTTCTTGATATTCCAGTGACACTGAACTCTCAGACAAATAATGATTACTCATTATTTCATCTCGATGTGGCCGTACACTTCTTAGTTCACTGATTAAGTGGCCGATGATATTTTCTCTATTATTGAGAGGGGTAATCCCTTTACTTCTTTCATGCTCTCTAACATGAATTAGGCATACCCAAGCATACCCATACTTGTCACCCTGTTACGAGTACGTTAGGTGTATGTCAAAGTACACAGTAATTCATAAAAAGTTTCATAGAGATTTGAGGTCTAAAAGCTCCGATGCAAAACTTGCACATGAGAAACACTTATGACTAGTACCATGTAGTGTTCTCATAAACGGATCGAATCCAGATACCATGTTCTAAATATGTATCTATGATCTCTGATTGACACTCTTGTCCTTATGATCCGTAAGATAGAACTCATCTTTTCAGAGAGAGCATACTAGTCTTAATTCATTTGTTATTCCCATAACAATGACTGACTAGGGATATTTAGAATGAAGTCTCCATTATTTCAAGATCTTAAAACTATGTGCCTCACACATGATAACTTAAACTGAAACAACATTCTTGGATATTTCTATCAATTGATATGCATAGGAATATAATAGATAAAACAAATGCCTCATTTATTAATTTAAGTGTTTTATAACAATGCATTGGGGCTAGGGCTTACACTAACAATCTCCCAATAGCAACTTGTGCTCCATTCATCATAAATTGCTTTTGCAAGTCAGGCACCATAGTGGCCAGCATTAGACAGGTCACATCATTGGAGTCGCTCTTCTTGATCTCAAAAGTTTCCTTTTGAACCGCAGAGGCATTCCTAGCAAGTTCTTCGGGCAAGAGTGCATCCAAAACATACAACTTCTTCTCTTGCTTAAGAACAATTCTCAAGTTTCGAGATCAGTCTATGAAATTGGTGCCATTTAGTTTGTCCTTTTCCAGGATCGATCACATGAAAATTTGCTATTTGAAGAAGCCATTTTCAATCTACAATAAAAACTTAGCAAGATTAAATGAGGTCTTATTTATAATCCCACAAACCAAATTAATATCCCTTTAAATAATTCACGTTAATAATTCAATGTGGGCCAAGATCCACTTTTCACAACAACTTATTAGTCAAGCTAAGCTTGTACACCTAACAAGTTAAGTTACTTAGGTAGGAAAACTCCAATCATGTCTCGTATATGACTCTTGGATCAAATGGGCTAACATCTTAAGATGTTATAGCACAAACCCATTTATTTGTTGCCTAGGTCCGGGCATCCCTTTTCATGTTAAGTCCAACCTACATTCACAACCCATGCCTCACAAAGATAATTGAGTGCATCTATGACTCCTAGTCACGTGACCAATGATCGATGCCTTGACATGTTTCGAATTAGGTAGGCAACTTTATGACTTACTATTTTAGGAATTCATTTTATTACGGCTTACATGGCATATGCTTTGTCATCCATTCATAGCATGCATATATATATAATTGCATAAAGTAAAGCATGAAAAACACGGGCCCAAAAACCTACAACTAAGATTTTATACTATTACATAAGAATCTTCGAGTTAGGCTTCTCCACTCCGGCGGGCTTTGTCTTGATTTACAAAGTCTTCAAATAAATTCTACACTAAGAAATAAATGAAACTTTTACAATAATACATAATGGCACATAGGCCATATTTAATTACAAAAACCCAGGTCCCATGAATGCACCATGCATATCCATTCATCATACAAAACAAACAAATAAATATACATAACATTCATAGATAAAACAAAGTCCAATTTTAATTAATTTAGCCAAGCCCATCAATGAAAATTGTGTACTTGAAATTTTAAGAGAAGACCCCATGATGGGTTTGGGCTGAAGCCCAATGGACTAAATCCTCTTATTGAATAAGTTCTCTTAAAAGCCCAAAACACAAACTAGTTAGATTTGTGCCATAAATCAACTCTAGTATAATTTCCAATTTTGCCATTTTTAATTTTATGTCATACAGCCCATAAACATTAAAAATACATATAATATGTTCCAACATGAATTAAAACATAAAATCATGAAGAACATATATCATACACGGAATTCATACAAAAACAAACAAACAATAATGAAACTAGTTGTTTAATGCTCATATAATCCCATAAAAATGCACAAACACTTAAAACGATGTTATGAGCCATTTAATAATTTAAATAAGGTCATAAAAATTGAGTTAAGGTTCTTTTCAGATATGATCTAAATATTTTTTTCCATTTTAATCAAAATAAAACAAACAATGTTGATTAAACATGTGACAAACAAAAACTAGTCATAGTTTTAAGTGATTTTAAAATTAATCAATTAAATTGTCATGAACCAGAATTAAAAAAAAATAAAATATTTCCAAACCTGTTATTGATCTTTAAAAATCACTTACAAACATGCCAAACCTGCTTATATATTTAATTTTGAAAACTAGTTCTTAAACAAACACATATCATGCAAACTAACACGTAGTTTCAAGATTAACATGTACCATTAGGTATCTATAATTAAATCCAACCATGAACAGCTCTAAGAACATATTAGGACAATATATAAACATTTCATAATAATTATAATACCTAATAAAACATTTAAAATCATTTTTATACTAAAACAATGCAAAAAACTAAAAACAAAAAATTTCAGCATTGCATGTTTTTAAACGAACGATTTTTAATCAAGATATCATGCATCCAAAGCACTAAAATAATCATGTTTAGGCTCTAATACCACTGATGGGATATCACATGGCAAATACACAAAGATCATGTAGCAAAAAAATATAAAATATAGATCATTCGTGCCACGTAATATACGACATAGAATCGAAACATGCAATTTTAGGGTTTTTTTTAAAACTTACAAGTTTGGATGCTCTTCAAAACTTGAATTTTGCAATGGCAAATATATAAGATGAACTTATATACTTCAGATCTGGAACACTAATGCCAAGGAGCTGCCTTTATGCTACTCCTCTCTATTCTCACACACACACTTCCAAAGATGGCTTAAAACCGAGAGTGCTAGCTCTATGTTTGAATATTTGGCAATGGGAATGGATTGAAGTCACAAGATCTGATCTTGTTCTTCTTTTAGGTTGTTATTGCTGCCCAAGAGCACAAGAGAACAAGAAGTAATTCTTTCCCCTTGTGTATTTCAGCCAAGAAAGAGAGAGAGCAAAAAACGGCTAGGGTTTTTCTTCCTTTTAATTCATAGGTATATATTACTTGTTTAAGTCAAGTGTGAATGCCGAAATTTACTATCTTTAGGTAGTAATTTTTGCCTCCATCACTTCCTAATTAAGTGATATATCCTAATTCAAATGCCTTTAATTTTTTTAAATTCAAATTAATTTAAATTAAACATAAGACATTTAATCAAAACAAATCACTTTATTAGGAATTTATTGTTGCTGAAACTCCTTAGGATTCTACCTTGAATTTTTGGTAACATTATCTCGCATTTAATCAATTTATTTTGATTCAAATAAAATTTAGGATTTAATACTGTATTACATTAATTAATCCAAGATAATTAATTAATTGAAATTAAATCTACATGGGTCGAAATTCCCTCTCTCATGGAAGGTCCATTTAGTAATTTTAATACCTATTAATTTGACTTTAAATAAAATCTCAAATTAATGTCGAATATTCTATTTAAATATTTTAAGCTCAATGCTTTATGTGCGATCCTATAGGTCCATTTAATATTAGCAATGAATTAATGAATTAATTCAAAGGCTATATATATTCTCTAGCAAGATATTATAGCATTCTAAATTAAATGAAAATGCAAATGGCATTTAGTGACCTAATGCAATTTTACATAGTCCCTCACCCTTAAATATCAGAATTAATATAAGGCATGGAACTAGTCATCCTTATATATACTAATTCCTTTCTTGATATTCCAGTGACACTTGACTCTCAGATAAATAATGATTACTCATTATTTCATCTTGGTATGGCCATACACTTCTCAGTTCACTGATTAAGTGGCAGATGATATTTTCTTTCTTATTGAGAGGTGTAATCCCTTTACTTCTCTCATGCTCTCTAACATTAATTAGTGCATACCCAAGCATACCCATACTTGTCACCCTATTATGAGTACGTTAGGTGTATGTCAAAGTACACAGTAATTCATAAAGAGTTTCATAGAGATTTTCGGTCTAAGAGCTCCGATGCAAAACATGCATATGAGAAACACTTATGACTAGTACCATGCAGTATTCTCATGAATGGATTGAATCCAGATACCATGTTCTAAACATATATCTATGATCTCTGATTGACACTCTTGTCCTTATGATCCGTAAGATAGAACTCATCTTTTTAGAGAGAGCATACTAGTCTTAATTCATTTGTTATGCCCAGAACAATGACTGACTAGGGATATTAAGAATGAAGTCTATATTGTTTCAAGATCTTACAGCCATGTGTCTCACACATGATAACTTAAAGTGAAACAACATTCTTAGATAGTTCTATCAATTGATATGCATAGGAATACAATAGATAAAACAAATGCCTCATTGATTAATTTAAGTGTTTTATAACAATGCGTTGGGGCTAGGGCTTACACTAACACGGCCTTAGCTTTGTATTCAAGAAAACAAAACAATTTTTTATATGTGTTTTGTTGGATCAAAAGAGTGTTTAGAAGTTTTGCCTTAGAGAGAGAAAATTTAATTTCTTCTTCTCCAAGAACTTGTTCCTTTTTCTAAGAATGATTTTTTTCCTTTTCTCCCTTCTTTTTTAAAACCTTAATTTTCTTATCTTTTATATCTAGGGAGGAGTTAGAATTGCATTCCAACTCTAACTCTCCAAGCATGAAGAGATTAGTCTCTTAAAATCAAAACTAAAAATCCCTTAAAAATCTTATCTTTCCATTTTGAAAACTAAAAATGTGAGAAATATGGAAATCCAACCACAGACGACCATCCCTTAGGATGAACGACCTTCCTTCAAACAAAAATCCAAAATTCACAAAAATACCCTTAATCTAACCTGGACAAAAGAGAGGTAGCGACAGACAACCATCCCTCATATGACAAATGATCATCTATCATCACTAAAGGCCAAAATCATAATTTTTATTTCTCTTTTATTAAAACCTTCAAAAACACTTAGAAAATCATAAAATCTTCATGAAAACTATGAAAAATCCAGATCGGAGCTTCGAGATTCGTATTCTTTATCAGAAATATACTATTTCCTCATCATCAAGTAACCCTGATCTAGCTTACCTCGGGTCATAATGTCTAGAGTTGTCCCCAATTTTGGAGAACTAATGCACTAGTGCCAAAGTGAGTCAAAATTCAGAGTGAAGGAAAAAGACACGTACCTAAGGCAATGAATCTCTGGGTTGATTATCTTAAAACACATACCATCTGAGGTAGTGAGCCTTTAGTGGGGTAGTTACCATAAGCTTGTCAACATGTTGACCCTTGGTTGGGTAGTTAACATTAGTTTGTTGATGTGTTAACCCTTTGTTGGGTAATTAACATCAGTTTGTCAATATATTAACCCTTAGTTGAGTAGTTAACATTAGTTTGTCGATGTGTTAACCCTTGGTTAACTATCTAATTAATTATTAAAAATTGTAGAAAGCTCTAATTAATTAGTAAAAATTATTTAGTAGATGTTAAATTAATGTGCAAGGAAAATATTTTATTACTAACTATTATAAATCACCAAATAAATCCAAATAAAGTAATAAAAATAAAAAGAAAGCAATAACAATAAATATAAGGAAATAAATAAATAAGTATAGAAATAAAACCTATTGAGGTCAAATCCTCCAAAGCCACCAATCTCAGGACATCGAACATCTAAATGCATATAAAATTAATTTGCTCACAAACACATAAAGGATAAAACAATTAGCATATGATAAGTAAAAAAATAATGAAGTAAAATAAAATAAGCATGCATTCTGGAATCAATATAAACAAACAAAATGTAAAAATATATAAGGCAAAATCAAAAATGACATCTAAAAATACAACTAAGCATACAAATAAGTCAAATGTGAAAAAAGTGAATGTAAAACATCAATAAACAACCAAAAAGACTCACAGATTGCCATGATAAAGCAAAGGATGGGACAAAAAGAGAGCTCCACATCATCCTATTGCTCCGTGTGATCGACGGGCGGCTGTCGCACTTTTTTCACATCTCTTACAAGAAAAATAGAAAAGCAAGTGCAGTAAACATATAAAGGCAAATTAAATCCTAAATTTTACCTAAACATGCATATTTGACCTTCTAATCATGCTAGATCTAAATATAAATACCAAAAATATATTTAAAAGATATTAAAATAGTAAATTAACATAAAATAAAAAAATTTAAGCTAAGGATGACAAATATGCATTAATGGTAAAATTCCTAAAACGCACCATGCTTCATATTTTAATCACATCTAGGTCATCATGGCATTATAAAAAAAATATAAATCCTGGCATTTAACATAAGTTAAATAACAACAAATCAGATAATCATGGCATTGGCATATCACATAAATTAAATCAAGTTAAACATATGCATTCATGCCATAATATGTAACACCTAATGCACAAACATAAGTCTGAACATCTGTGTGCCACGATTTGTAGTATTTTAGGGTCATAAAATTACTAGGTCTTTATTAGGTTGTAATGTAATTAGGGAAATGGTTACAAAGAATGGATAAAGGATAGGCAAAAAGAATAGTCGCTCTTTGACTGAATAGACCAACATTTCTAAATTTCATCCCACTATCTCAAAAGCATATCACTTAACTAAACTTGCTTACTTAACCCTTTGATACACAAAAGATGTTTTGAGATAAATTCATTGATACTACTCTTAATTCAAAATTCATCCAATTCAGAAGTCATAATTTTTCCCCCTTGTAAATACCCCACACTTAAAGTTTTTCCATAGACTGCTAGCTTTATGCTAAACTTTTTTTCTTTTTCTTTTCTTATTTTTCATATGTACTTGCTCGTTTTGTTATTGGCAACAAATAATGATATGGGTATTTACAAGTTCAATTTTTACTAATTTCTAGATTTTATTAATAACCCTTAATAATAGTATCCTAAGAACCCTCTCTACTACACTTTTCAATTACCTAATAAATCTTAATCTATTCCAATCCTAGAGTGGCCAATTCTTAGAAGGAAAGATAAAAGCTTTTAAGGCTATATGGTAAAAATGAGTGTAACAAAGAAAATAAATATGGCATGTATTAAGCATGTCCCATTAGGCTCAAAATGGCTAACAAGAGATAAATAAACATATAAGGTAAGTAAACATTCTTAATATGGCTCGACAAGAAAAATTTGCCTATATCAATTTTTAAATTGTTTGAGTTATTTCTATGCTTCAAAAGGTGATAAGGAAGGTTCTAGTGTCCTAAAATTCCTTGCTAAACTATTTCAATGCACTGGTTTTCCTTCTATTTTAAAACTAGTTTTCAGTGCTCAAAAAGTGGAAACTCACAAATATAGTTAAAGTTGAATGCCAAACTAGCTAAAATTTCATTAAACAACATGCTTGCCTTATTGCTAAACAAAGATTTTGACCATAGCACATGCTAAGTTAAAGTTCAATGAGTTCAATTTTGAGAATAAACTAGGGTAAACGAAGCTAAATGTACAATACATGATATTTGGACTAAACCTACTCAACTAACATGCAAAATCAAAAACCAAAATAAACAAACTAAAAAAAAAATAATTCATGAACAAGATGAAAAAACTTCACTGAATTGATGTTCAATGTCGAGTTCAACTAAGCTTTATCCCCCTCTCTAAAATCTTATTGTCCTTAGCAATGTAGCATAAATATTAGCTCACTGCACAAGTTTTGATGAATAAGTAAGTGCCCAAGAGAAATGGGAACTAGAGCAATACCACACTTGACTCAAGACAATAACATCACAAACAAAGAACCATGACTAAGCCAAAAGGAAATATGAGACCAAAGGAAGTGATTGACCAATTCAAACATACCTCTAGAACCAAAATAGTGCTAAAAATAAGGTTTAATAATCATGGTAGCCAAGTGAAGAAATGCACCTAGTGTTAGTGTAAGCCCTAGCCCCAATGCATTGTAATAAAACACTTTAATTAATAAAATGAGGCATTTGTTTTATCTATTGTATTCCTATGCATATCAATTGATAAAACCATCCAAGAATATTGTTTCAATTTAAGTTATCATGTGTGAGGCACATTATTGTAAGACCTTGAAACAAATGAGACTTCATTCTAAATATCCCTAGTCAGTCATTGTTATGGGAATAACATATGAATTAAGACTAGTATGCTCTCTCTGATAAGTTGAGTTATGTCTAACGGATCATAAGGACAAGAGTGTCAATCAAAGATTATAGATACATGTTTAGAACATGGTATCTGGATTCGATTCGCTCATGAGAACACTACATGGTACAAGTCATAAGTGTTTCTCATATGCAAGTTTTGTATCGGAGTTCTTAGACCTAAAATCTCTATGAAACTCTTTATGAATTAATGTGTTCTTTGACATACACCTAATGTGCTCGTAACAGAGTGACAAGTACGGGTATGCTTGGGTATGCATTGATTCATGTTAGAGAGCATGAGAGAAGTGAAGGGATTACCCCTCTCGATAAGAGAAAAAAATATCATCGGCCACTTGATTAGTGAACTAAAAGTGTATGGCCATACCGAGATGAAATAATGAGTAATCATTATTTATCTGAGAGTTCAGCATCACTGGAATATCAAGAAAGGAATTAATATATATAAGGATGACTAGTTCCATGCCTTATATTAATTCTGATATTTATGGGTAAGGGACTATGCAAAATTGCATTAGGTCACAAAATGCCATATGCATTTTCATTTAATTTGGAATGCTATAATATCTTGCTAGTGAATATATATAGCCTTTGAATTAATTTATTAATTCAATGCCAACATTAAATGGACCTATAGATCGCACAAAAAGCATTGGGCTTAAAATATTTAAATAAAGTATTGGGCATTAATCTAGGCTTTTAATTAAAGTCAAATTAATGTGTGTAATGGGTTTTATAATTGCTATTGGACCTTGGTCCATGATAGGGAGAAATTCAGCCCACTAGGTTTAATTTCAATTAATTAATTATCTTGTATTAATTAAGTTAATTGAGTATTAAAGCCTAAAAGAATTTAAATTAAATTAAATCATTTAAATAATAGATGTAGTGGTCGAAATTCCAAGATGGAAATCAAGGAATTTCGGCACATACTATTTATTTATATTAAGTGATTTCATTTAATTAAATGTCTTATGTTTTATTTCAAATTTGAATTTTAAATTCAAAGGAGTTTAATTCAAAATATATTACTTATTTTTAGGAAGTGATTGAGGTTGAATTAATTATCTTGAGGTAGTAAATTCAGATCAAACACTTGCCAAAAAGATAATGACATATAAAGAAATAAAACCCTAGGAGAAAAGAGAGTTGGTTTTGGCGTGAAAGCCTAATTTCTCTAAGTGTGGCATGAACTTCATCTCCCTCTCACAAAATTTGTTTGGCCAATTTTTCACAAGGAGAAAGGATTGTTCCTCATTCTCTTGTGATCTTGGGTAGTAATAGGAACCTTAGAGAAGTGCAAAATAAATTTTGTAGCTTTAATACATTTTCATTACACAATACTTTAAAAGAGAGCTAGCAATCTCGATTTTAAGCCGTTGGTGCAATTGTGTGTGTGAGAATAGAGGGAGTGGCATAAAAGGTTGTTCCTTGGCATTGGTGATCAAGATCTAAGGTGGATAAAGTCATCTCGGTTACTGGTCATCACCAAACTCAAGTTTTAAAAGGCATCCAAAGTTGTAAGTTTTTAAAACCCTAAAATTGCATGTTTCGATTCTTGCTTTGGATTTGTATGGTATGTATGATGAAAAATTTTTATTTTTCCGCTGCGTTATGATCACATTCATACCATGTCATATTCCATGACCTAGGCCATAAATGTTTCAACACTTAATGCATAAAATCAATATGTTACATAATTGACATCAAGTGTGTGAGTGGATGATCTCAAGTCTAAGAGTAATTGCTGATGGTTTGGCTTAATAAGATGAAGAAAAAGATTTCAAATTGGACATTGTGGCATTTGATCAAGTACATGGTAAGTACAAAATAATTAAGCTAATTTGAATGGGACCTCAACCAATATTAATCTAACAATTGAAATCTATCAACATTCTCACACAACAAGTAAGCTAAGTACAATTTGTATTCAAGTGTAACATAATTACACTCAAAACAAGCTCTAAGCAATCTTATGTGTTTGAACATCACACACAAATTATCTTTATAATATTATGTTAATAGGCTGTGAAATTGATGGATGTTAATATGATTAACAAGTGTGTGTTAATTATGTTTTAACATGATTAAACGAATTATCATGAGATTAAATGTGTAATCTGTATTCAATTAAATTTGGTGGTATTATATATCTATTAAATGAATGTTTAATGTGATTAAACAACTGCTAATATGATTGATAGATTTGATATTTTTAGGATACAGAATTGGGTTTTTGGGCAAAAAATTGTTAATGAGATTAATGTTGTCTTAAAGCTTCGAGGGGTGTTGCCCCTTTGAAACCCTATAAGGGGCATCACCCCTTAACCCTACCCACTAATTGGCTAGCGGGATCGTCATGTTATCTAATCATAGCTCCTAATATATCATTAAAGTTATTATTCACCAATTTTGATACATCAATTTAATGCAATTTATTGAGTAAGATATGAGATGACTTGATTTTAATTGATGTATGTATGTATGATGTCTTTGCATGGTGTATAGCATGGCCAATTGTGACCCTTGTGATGGTGTTTACTTTATTTGTTTTATTTATTCATTTTATAGGTTTGCAATTTTAAATATGACCCGTGTGTCATTCTTTTGTTGTAATTTTATTTTACTAATGGTTGTAGTAGAATAGTTTATTTCATTATTGTAATAAAGATGAAGGAATTTTACGAAGACCATGAAGGGGATCAATCCAATTCCATAATATTGGAGGTACAAAGTGGAAGCTGTTGATCAAGACAAGCTTATGTAATTCCACCAAGGATTGACCTTTGATCTTCATGTTGGCTTATGAAGATCATGTTAGTGTAAGCCCTAGCCCCAATACATTGTAACGAAACACTTGAAATTAATAAAATGAGGCATTTGTTTTATCTTTTGTATACCTGTGCATGTCAATTGATAAAACTATCCAAGAATGTCGTTTCGGTTTAAGTTATCATGTGTGAGGCACATGGATTGTAAGACCTTGAAACAAATGGGACTTCATTCTAAATATCCCTAGTCAGTCATTGTTATGGGAATAACAAATGAATTAAGACTAGTATGCTCTCTCTGATACTATGAGTTCTGTCTTACGGATCATTAGGACAAGAGTGTCAATCAGAGATCATAGATACATGTTAAAGAACATGGTATCTGGATTCGATCCGCTCATGAGAATACTACATGGTACAAGTCATAAGTGTTTCTCATATGCAAGTTTTGTATCAGAGTTCTTAGACCTGAAATCTCTATGAAACTCTTTATGAATTACTGTGTACTTTGACATACACCTAACGTGCTCGTAACAGAGTGACAAGTACGGGTATGATTGGGTATGCACTGATTCATGTTAGAGAGTATGAGAGAAGTGAAGGGATTACCCCTCTCGATAAGAGAGAAAAATATCACCGGCCACTTGATCAGTGAACTGAGAAGTGTATGGCCATACCGAGATGAAATAATGAGTAATCATTATTTATCTGAGAGTTCAGTGTCACTGGAATATCAAGAAAGGAATTAATATATATATAAGGATGACTAGTTCCATGCCTTATATTAATTCTGATATTTATGGGTAAGAGACTATGCAAAATTGCATTAGGTCACTAAATGCCATATGCATTTTCATTTAATTTGGAATGCTATAATATCTTGCTAGAGAATATATATAGCCTTTGAATTAATTTATTAATTCATTGCCAACATTAAATGGACCTATAGGATCGCACACAAAGCATTGGGCTTAAAATATTTAAATTAAGTATTGAGCATTAATTTGGGCTTTTAATTAAAGTCAAATTAATGTATGTAATGGGTTATAATATTGCTATTGGGCTTTGGTCCATGAGAGAGAAATTCAGCCCACAAGGTTTAATTTCAATTAATTAATTATGTTACATTAATTAAGTTAATTGAGTATTAAAGCCTAAAGGAATTTAAATTAAATCAAATCACTTAAATATATATAATGAAGTGGCCGAAATTCCAAGATGGAATTCAAGGAATTTCGGCACATGCAATTAAGTTATATTAAGTGATTTTATTTAATTAAATGTCTTATGTTTTATTTCAAATTTGAATTTAAATTCAAAGGAGTTTAATTCAAAATATATTACTTATCTTTAGGAAGTGATAGAGTTTGAATTAATCATCTTAGGATGGATGAATTCAGATCAAAGACTTGCCAAAGGATAAGCATATATATTAAAAGAAATAAAACCCTAAACCTAATTTTTTTGTGGCATGAATAGTAACTCGTGAATAGTAACTCGTGAATAGTGACTCTCTCTCTCTTAATTCTTTTGTTCAATTTTTCACAAGGAGAAAGAATTGTTCCTTATTCTCTTGTGTTATTGAGCAGTAATAGCAATCTAAAGAAGTACAAAATCAAGTTTTGTAGCTTCAAACTATAACCCTTACACAATACCGAAAAAGAGATCTAGCAATCTCGTTTTTAAGCCGTCGGTGTAATTGTGTGTGTGAGAATAGAGGGAGTGGTGCAAAAGGCTATTCCTTGGCATTGGTGATCGAGATCTAAGGTGGACAAAGCCATCTTAGTTGCTGGTCATCATCGGAATAAAAGTTTTAAAAGGCATCAAAAGTTGTAAGTTCGATAACCCTAAAATTGCATGTTTCGATTTTATCTTTGGATATGTATGGTATGTATGATAAAATTTTTGTTTTTCCGCTGTGCTATCATGATTATCATACCATGTCATATTCCATCAGTGGTATCAGAGCCTAGACATGCTTATTTTAGTGCTTTAGATGCATGAAAAATTAATTAAAAATCGTTATTTTGAAAACATGCAAATCTGAAATTTTCTGTTTTGAGTTTTTTGCATTGTTTTGGTGTAAAAACGATTTTAATTGATTAGATAGGTATTATAATTAATATGACATGTTAATATACTGTCGTAAGATGTTATTAGGGCTGGTAATGGTCGGATTTAATTATTTATACCTGATGGTACATGTTAATTATGAAACTAGGTGCTAGTTGGCATGTAAATTGCTAGTTTAACAACTAGTTTTCAAAATTAAATGTAAAAACGTTTTTGGCATGTTTGTAAGTGATATTTAAAGATTAATTATCAGGTCTGGACATATTTTAAATTTGGTTTTAATTCTGGTCCATGACAATTTAATTGATTAATTTTAAAATCACTTAAAACAATGACTAGTTTGTGTTTGTTACATGTTTAATCAACATTGTTTGCTTTGTTTTGATTAAAATGGTAAAAACACATTTAGATTAAAATGGTACAGAATATTAAATCAATATTTATGGACTTATTTAGAATATTAAATGACTCATAAAATTGATTTAAATGTTTGTGCATATCATGGCATTACATAAGCATTAAACAACTAGTTTTGTCGTTTGTTTGTTTTTGCATGAATGCCGTGTGTTATTATATGTGTTCTTCATGATTTTATTTTTAATTCATGTTAGCACATATTATATGTATTTTTAATGTTTATGGGCTGTATGACATAAAATTAAAAATGGCAAAATTGGAAATTATACTAGAGTTGATTTATGGCACAAATCTAACTAGTTTGTGTTTTGGGCTTTTAAGAGAACTTATTCAATAAGAGGATTTAGTCCATTGGGCTTCGGCCCAGGCCCATCATGGGGTCATCTCTTAAAGGTTCAAGTACACAATTTCCATTAATGGGCTTGGCTAAATTAAATAAAATTGGACTTTGTTTTATCCATGAATGTTATGTATATTTATTTGCTAGTTTGGTGTGATGAATGGATATGCATGGTGCATTCATGGGCCCTGGGTTTTGTAATTAAATATGGCCTGCGAGCCATTATATTTTATTGTAAAAGTTTCATTTATTTCTTAGAATAGAATTTATTTGAAGACTTTGTAAATCAAGACGAAGCCCACCGGAGTGGAGAAGCCCAACTCGAAGATTCTTATGTAATAGTATAGAATCTTAGTTGTAGGTTTTTGGGCCCATGTTTGTCACGCTTTACTTTATGCAATTATATATATATGCATGCTATGTATGGATGACAAAGTGTATGCCATGTAAGCCGTAATAAAATGAATCCCTAAAAATAGTAAGTCACAAAGTTGCCTTCCTAATTCGAAACATGTCAAGGCATCGATCATCGGTCACGTAGACTAGGAGTCCTAGATGCGCCCGATTATCTTTGTGAGGCATGGGTTGTGAATGTAGGTTGGACTTATCATGGAAAGGGATGCCCGGACCTAGGCAACTAATAAATGGGTTGTGCTATAACATCTTAAGATGTTAGCCCATTTGATCCAAGAGTCATGTACGAGACATGATTGGAGTTTTCCTACCTAAGTAACTTAACTTGTTAGGTGTACAAGCTCAGCTTGACTAATAAGTTGTTGTGAAAAATGGATCTTGGCCCACATTAAATCACTAACGCGAATTATTTAAAGGGATATTAATTCGGTTTGTGGGATCATTAAGACCTCATTTAATCTTGCTAAATTTTATTGTAGATTGAAAATGGCATCTTCAAACAACAATTTCTCATTGAGATCGGTCCTTGAAAAGGACAAATTGAATGGCACCAATTTCATAGACTGGTCTCGAAACTTAAGAATAGTTCTTAAGCAAGAGAAGAAGTCATATGTTTTGGATGCACCCTTGCCTAAAGAACCAGGAAGGAACGCCTCTGCGGTTCAAAAGGAAACTTTTGAGACCAAGAAGAGCGACTCCAACGATGTGACCTGTCTGATGCTGGCCACTATGGTGCCTGACTTGCAAAAGCAATTTATGGACCAAGAGGCTTATGCGATCATGGTGCACCTCAAGGAGATGTTCCAAGAGCAAGCTCGTCACGAGAGGTTCGTGACAACAAAGGCATTAATTTCTTGCAAGATGGTTGAGGGTACACCTGTTAGTACCCATGTACTCAAGATGAAAGGGTATCTTGATACTCTTGAGAAGCTTGAGGTACTAGTGCCAAAGGAATTGGCCACTGACTTGATCTTAGGATCATTGCCTGCTGCTTATGATCCATTTGTGATGAATTATAACATGCATGCAATGAACAAGTCAGTCACTGAGCTTCATGGGATGCTTAAGAATGCTGAGGAGAACATTCGAAAGACCAATCCCGTTCTAATGGTTCAAAAGGGAATTAAGAAGGGACCCGCTAAGGGAAAGGGAAAGGGAAAGGCAAAACCCAAGTCAAGTGGGAGTGCACCTCAGGTCCAATCCAAGCCCAAGGTGCCAAAACTCAAAGAGAGTGAGAGCACTTGCTTCCATTGCAACAAGATAGGGCATTGGAGGAAGAATTACGCTCTCTTCAAGGAAGAACAAAAGAAGAATGGAGCCAAGGCGTCCAGTTCTGGTATTTTTGTTGTTGAAATTAACCTTTCTATTTCTACCACTTGGGTATTGGATACCGGTTGTGGTTCTCACATTTGTTCAAATGTGCAGGGGCTAAGAAATAGGCGGTTACTTGGGAAGAATGAAGTGGACCTCCGTGTGGGGAATGGAGCACGAGTTGCTGCCATGGAGATAGGCGACTATCACCTCACTTTGCCTTCCGGACTTTGTATTGTTTTGAATAATTGTTATTATGTGCCTGCTATGAGCATAAACATTATTTCAGTTTCATGTTTGGATAATGATGAATTTGATTTTGTTATTAAAAATTGCAATGCTCATATTCGTCGCCAAGGCATTTCTTATGGCAATGCCATGTTGCAAAATGGCCTTTATATCCTTGATTTACAAAACAAAGAGTCGATATACAACATTAATACAAAGAGGGTTAAATCAAACGAATTGAACCCTACTTACTTTTGGCATTGTCGTTTAGGACATGCAAACGAAAAACGCATTTCAAGACTCCATAAAACTGGAGTGCTTGGGTCATTCGACTTAGAGTCTTATGACACATGCGAGCCATGTTTGCATGGAAAAATGACAAAGAGTCCTTTTAATAAAAAAGGTGAAAGGACTAATGGCTTATTGGAACTAATACATACCGATGTATGTGGACCTTTAAGTACACATGCTAGAGGTGGTTTTAGCTACTTCGTGACTTTCACAGATGACTTCAGTAGATATGGCTATGTCTATCTAATGAAGTACAAGTCTGAAACTTTTGAGAAATTCAAAGAGTTTAAGTACGAAGTAGAAAACCAACTTGGCAAAAGTATAAAAGCCATTCGATCAGATCGAGGTGGCGAATACTTAAGCCAAGAGTTTGACAGTCATCTAAAGGAGTGTGGTATTATTTCACAGCTCACTCCTCCTGGAACACCACAATGGAATGGTGTGTCCGAAAGGAGAAATCGAACTCTGTTGGACATGGTTCGATCTATGATGAGTCAAGCTAATCTTCCTATCTTTTTTTGGGGTTATGCATTAGAAACTGCTGCGTTTCTATTGAACCGTACTCCAACTAAAGCAGTTGAGAAGACACCATACGAGGTATGGACTGGGAAAGAACCCAATATGTCTTTTCTCAAGATTTGGGGCTGTGAAGCACATGTTAAGAAATTAACATCTGACAAACTAGAGTCCAAATCGACTGTCTGCTTGTTTGTGGGCTATCCCAAAGAAACAAAGGGATACTACTTTTACTCACAAGCCGAGAACAAAGTATTTATTGCTCGCAAGGCTGTTTTCTTGGAAAAGGAGTTCCTTCTCAAGAAAGACAGTGGGAGTAAAGTAGAACTTGGAGAAATTCAAGTGCCACAAGCTCCTATAGAGGATGGTTTGGAAATGGGATCAAGTTCACAACCAGTTGTGGAACAAGAACCCATTACACAAGTACCTAAAAGGTCTGGTAGGGTACGATAGGAGATTGAGAGATATGGATTTCTAATCACTGACAGTGACACTATTGAGTTAGTAGATCGTGAGGATCCTACTACCTACCGAGAAGCTATTGAAAGCCCAGACTCGGATAATTGGCTTGAAGCCATGAAATCCGAGATGCAATCAATGTACGATAACCAGGTTTGGACCTTGGTTGATCCACCAGAAGGTGCTAAGGTAATTGAATGCAAGTGGTTATTCAAACTAAAAGCTGATAAGACCTACAAAGGTAGACTAGTAGCAAAAGGTTTTCGACAAACTCATGGTATAGACTATGACGAGACCTTTTCGCCTGTAGTCATGCTCAAGTCCATTAGGATCTTGCTTGCCATAGCTGCATATCATGATTATGAGATATGGCAAATGGATGTCAAAACTGCTTTTCTTAACGGAAATTTACTTGAGGATGTGTATATGACACAGCCTGAAGGTTTTGTCAATCCCAAGCATCCTAAGAAGGTATGCAAGCTTCAAAAATCCATTTATGGATTAAAGCAAGCATCCCGAAGTTGGAATCTTCGCTTTGATGAGGCAGTCAAAGAATTTGACTTCATCAAGAACGAAGATGAGCCTTGTGTGTACAAGAAGGTTAGTGGGAGCATAGTAGTGTTTCTGGTCCTATATGTGGACGACATCCTTCTCATTGGGAATGACATTACAACATTGCAAAAGGTTAAGCAATGGTTGGGAAAATGTTTCTCAATGAAAGACTTAGGTGAAGCCGAAACAATACTTGGTATTCGAATCTATAGAGATAGATCGAATCGGCTTTTGGGACTAAGTCAAGAAAAGTACATAGACAAAGTACTAAAGCGTTTTAGTATGGGAAACTCAAAGAAAGGGTACATACCTTTGGCTTTGGGAGTTCCTTTGACTAAAGAACAGTGCCCTAAAACCAAGGAGGAAAGGGACAACATGAGTAGAATCCCATATGCATCTGCTATTGGATCTATCATGTACGCTATGTTATGTACTAGGTTGGATGTTGCTCATGCACTGAGTATAACCAATAGGTTTCAGCAAGACCCTGGTGAGAAGCACTGGTCTGCTGTAAAAGGGATCCTTAAGTACCTGCGAAGGACTAAGGATCACTTCTTGGTGTATGGTGGTCAAGAAGAGCTCGTCATACAAGGATATGCCGATGCTGCTTTTCAGACCAGCACTCAGGATTCTAGATCACAATCTGGATTTGTTTTTGTTTTAAACGGTGGTGCTGTCAGCTGGAGAAGCTCAAAGCAAGAGACCGTTGCCGACTCAACTACATAATCTGAGTATATTGCAGCAAGTGAGGCTGCAAAAGAGGCTGTTTGGATTAAAAATTTCATTAATGGATTAGGAGTGGTCCAAAGCATCCTAGATCCATTAGAAATTTTATGTGACAATAACGGGGCCATCGCACAGGCAAAGGAGCCCCGGTCACACCAGAAATCCAAACACATACTCAGAAGGTACCACCTGATCAGAGAAATCATTGATCGTAGGGACGTCAAGTTAGCAAGATAGCAAGTGAAGACAATGTAGCAGATCCTTTGACGAAACAGTTACGTCCAAATCTGCACGAGGCTCATTTGAGAGCGTTCGGTCTTAGGGCTATGCCCAATTGGGACTAGTGCTAGTGGGAGATTGTTAGTGTAAGCCCTAGCCCCAATACATTGTAACGAAACACTTGAAATTAATAAAATGAGGCATTTGTTTTATCTTTTGTATACCTGTGCATGTCAATTGATAAAACTATCCAAGAATGTCGTTTCGGTTTAAGTTATCATGTGTGAGGCACATGGATTGTAAGACCTTGAAACAAATGGGACTTCATTCTAAATATCCCTAGTCAGTCATTGTTATGGGAATAACAAATGAATTAAGACTAGTATGCTCTCTCTGATACTATGAGTTCTGTCTTACGGATCATTAGGACAAGAGTGTCAATCAGAGATCATAGATACATGTTAAAGAACATGGTATCTGGATTCGATCCGCTCATAAGAATACTATATGGTACAAGTCATAAGTGTTTCTCATATGCAAGTTTTGTATCAGAGTTCTTAGACCTGAAATCTCTATGAAACTCTTTATGAATTACTGTGTACTTTGACATACACCTAACGTGCTCGTAACAGAGTGACAAGTACGGGTATGATTGGGTATGCACTGATTCATGTTAGAGAGCATGAGAGAAGTGAAGGGATTACCCCTCTCGATAAGAGAGAAAAATATCACCGGCCACTTGATCAGTGAACTGAGAAGTGTATGGCCATACCGAGATGAAATAATGAGTAATCATTATTTATCTGAGAGTTCAGTGTCACTGGAATATCAAGAAAGGAATTAATATATATATAAGGATGACTAGTTCCATGCCTTATATTAATTCTGATATTTATGGGTAAGGGACTATGCAAAATTGCATTAGGTCACTAAATGCCATATGCATTTTCGTTTAATTTGGAATGCTATAATATCTTGCTAGAGAATATATATAGCCTTTGAATTAATTTATTAATTCATTGCCAACATTAAATGGACCTATAGGATCGCACACAAAGCATTAGGCTTAAAATATTTAAATTAAGTATTGAGCATTAATTTGGGCTTTTAATTAAAGTCAAATTAATGTATGTAATGGGTTATAATATTGCTATTGGGCTTTGGTCCATGAGAGAGAAATTCAGCCCACAAGGTTTAATTTCAATTAATTAATTATGTTACATTAATTAAGTTAATTGAGTATTAAAGCCTAAAGGAATTTAAATTAAATCAAATCACTTAAATATATATAATGAAGTGGCCGAAATTCCAAGATGGAATTCAAGGAATTTCGGCACATGCAATTAAGTTATATTAAGTGATTTTATTTAATTAAATGTCTTATGTTTTATTTCAAATTTGAATTTAAATTCAAAGGAGTTTAATTCAAAATATATTACTTATCTTTAGGAAGTGATAGAGTTTGAATTAATCATCTTAGGATGGTTGAATTCAGATCAAAGACTTGCCAAAGGATAAGCATATATATTAAAAGAAATAAAACCCTAAACCTAATTTTTTGTGGCATGAATAGTAACTCGTGAATAGTGACTCTCTCTCTCTTAATTCTTTTGTTCAATTTTTCACAAGGAGAAAGGATTGTTCCTCATTCTCTTGTGTTATTGAGCAGTAATAGCAATCTAAAGAAGTATAAAATCAAGTTTTGTAGCTTCAAACTATAACCCTTACACAATACCGAAAAAGAGATCTAGCAATCTCGTTTTTAAGCCGACGGTGTAATTGTGTGTGTGAGAATAAAGGGAGTGGTGCAAAAGGCTATTCCTTGGCATTGGTGATCGAGGTCTAAGGCAGACAAAGCCATCTTAGTTGCTGGTCATCATCGGAATAAAAGTTTTAAAAGGCATCAAAAGTTGTAAGTTCGATAACCCTAAAATTGCATGTTTCGATTCTATCTTTGGATATGTATGGTATGTATGATAAAATTTTTGTTTTTCCGCTGTGCTATCATGATTATCATACCATGTCATATTCCATCAGATCATATAGTTTTGGCCATGCTATGACATGTTTTATATATTATGCATATTATATCGTTATTTGAAGCAATGAATGATTATATATGTGTATGATAATCCATGTATGGGATGATACATGATATGTAAATAAATAGACATCATAATTTAAATTTTAAAATTCCCTCACCAAAATTTTAAGTCTTATGCCACCCATAATTATAACACATGTCAAGACCAAGATCACTAAAATTTAAAATTCTCTCACCAAAATTTTAAGTCAATGGCTTTAAATAATACTTCCACACTATCATTGTGATTAGTTCTTGATAAGGACAAAATAAAAGAAGATGGCACTAACTTCTTTGACTGGTTTAAGAACTTGAGAATTGTTCTCAAGCAAGAAAGGAGGCTATATGTGTTTGATGATCCTATTCCTCCTGTCCCACCCGCTGATGCCTAAAGGGCAATCAAGGGCAAACAAAAGAAACATGCTGATGATTCTATTGATGTGGGATGTCTTATGTTACCCACAATGTGCCTAGAACTTCAGAATGATCTGGAGCATTTAGAGGCTTACGAGTTGAATAATCATAACAAACAGACATTCCAACAACAAGCAAGGCAAGATAGGTATGAGACTACTAAAGCTTTACATTCTTGTAAAATAACTGAAGCAGCATTAGTAAGCTCTCATGTTCTGAAAATGAAAGGCTATATTGATCACCTTGAAAGGATTGGATTTCCCCCTCACTTTAAACCTGGCCTTGGATTTGATCCTTAATTTATTGACTAATAGTTATAACCAATTTCTTATGAACTATTATATGAATAATATGGAAAAATCCCTTACTGAGCTACATGCGATGCTTAAAATAGCTTAGCAAAGCATTAAGAAAAAGCCGAGTCATATTCTTATGGTTAATAAAGCAAAGGGAATGAAAAATAAGGGCAAGGGTAAGGCTAAGGCAAAATTTTTTAGTAAGCTTAAAGCACAAGTCGGACCCAAACCCAAAGCAAAAGCTCCAAAGGAGGGAGTTTGCTTCCATTGGAATAAACCTGGTCATTGGAAGAGGAATTGCAATCTCTACTTGGAAGAATTGAAGAATAAGAAGAAGAGTAGTGAGACTACATCTTTAGGTATTTATGTTATAGAAATTAATTTATCTACTTCTACTTCCTATGTATTTGATATTGGATGTGGTTCTAACATTTGTACAAATATGCAGGGACTCAAACAGAGTAGGCAACTGAAAAAGGGAGAAGTGGACCTACGAGTTGGAAATGGAGCAAGAGTTGTTGCTTTAGCTGTAGGGACTTATGAGTTGACTTTGCCCAATGGGCTTTTGTTAGTTTTGAACAATTACTTTTATGTTCCTACTTTGAGTAGGAATATTATTTCAATTTCTTGTTTGGATGATGAAAGTTTTTCTTTCCTTATTAAGAATAAGAAATGTTCTATTTATTATGATGATATGCTTTATTTTATAGCTGATTCATATAGTGGCCTTTACGTCATAAATCTAGAAAAATCCAACAATTAGGATATATATAAAATAACTATAAAGAAATCCAAACCCAATGATTCAAATAAAACATATTTATGGCATTGTCACCTTGGTCATATAAATGAGAAATGCATATCAAAACTCCATCAAGATGGACTTTTGAAATAATTTGATTTTAAATCATTTGAAAATTATGAATCGTGTTTATTAGGCAAGATGACAAAGGATCCCTTCACTGGACATAGTGAAAGGGCCACTGATTTATTGGGCCTTATACATACTAATGCATATGGCCCATTAAGTATAAATGCCACAGAAGATTTTAATACTTCATTACTTTCATTGACGATAGATATGGCTATGTCTATCTAATGAAATATAAACACGAATCATTTGAAATGTTTAGAACCTTTCAAAATGAAGTTCAAAATCAACTTAGTAAAATTATTAAATCATTTTGATCTTATAGGGGTGGTGAATACTTGAGCAAAGAGTTTGATGATCATCTAAGAAATTGTGGAATTGTTTCACAATTGACTCCACCAAGGATGCCACAATGGAATAGTGCTTCTGAAAGAAGAAATCAAACTTCATTAGACTTGGTTCGACCAATGATGAGACAAATAGATCTTTTTTTATCCTTTTTAGGGCTATGCATTAGAAACAACTGCATTCACTCTGAACCAAGTTCCATCTAAAGTGGTTGAAAATACACCATATAAGATATCGAATGAGAGAATTCATAGTTTGTCTTTTCTAAGGATTTGGGGCTATGAGGCTTATGTCAAATGAAAAGTCTCAGATAATTAGTACCTCAATCTGATAAATGCCTTTTTGTGGGATATCTTAAAGAAACTAATGGATATTACTTTTATAATCCCTCTGAGAATAAAGTGTTTGTTGCTCAAAATGGTGTCTTTCTATAAAAAGAATTTATTTCTAAAAGAACCAGTAGGAGTAAGATAGAACTTGAAGAAGTTTAAAAACCACTGGATGGCATTAGACTATCAATGGAAACTAAACAAGTTTCACAAACAATTGTGGAATGTATACAAGTTACACAAGAATTGCACAGATATGATAGGACATGACATCAACCTGAGAGATATGAATTTCTCGTAACAGATAGTCGTGAAGTAATGCTCATGGATCAAGATGAGCCTACTACCTATCAAGATGCTTTGTCAAGTCTATATTCTGAGAAAAGGATAGAGGCCATAAAATCTGAAATGCAATCCATGTATGACAATCAAGTTTGGAATTTGATTGATCCACCTGAAGGAATTAAAACCATTGGGTGCAAATGGGTTTTCAAGAAAAAAACTGACATGGATGGTAAAGTACATACATTTAAAGCAAGACTTGTTGCAAAAGGTTTCAAGCAAACTCATGGTATTGACTATGATGAAACATTTTCACCAGTCGCAATGCTTAAATCAATAAGAATTCTTATTGCCATTGCTGCCTATTATGACTACAAGATATGGCAAATGGATGTCAAAACAATGTTTCTTAATGGAAACTTACTTAAGGATATGTATATGACACAACCTAAAGGTTTTATCCATCTTGAGAATTCTAAAAAGGGGTGCGGCTGGAAAGATCCATTTATGGATTAAAGCAAGTTTCTCAATGCTGGAATCTTCATTTTGATGAAACAATCAAAGAGTTTGGATGCATCAAAAATGAAGATAAACCTTATGTATACATGAAGGTTAGCGAAAGTGCAGTAATATTTCTTGTTTTGTATATTGATGACATATTACTCATTGAGAATGATATCCCTATATTGCAAAAGACCAAAGATTGGTTAGGGAAATCAAAGCACTTATATAGATAAGGTGTTAAATGGGTTCAATATGCAAAATTCTAAAAGAGGCTTTTTGTCAATGTCTCATGGCATTACTCTTAGCAAGACCCAATTTCTTACGACATATAATGAGCAAGACCATATGAGTATGATTCCTTCTACTTCAGCTATAGGATCTATCATGTATACCATGTTATGTACTAGATCGGACATTTCATATGCATTGATCATAATAAATAAATACCAGTCAAATCCTAGTGAAAGTCACTAGACAACCGTTAAGAATATCCTTAAGTACTTGAGGAGAACTAAGGATGCATTCTTAGTGTATGGAGGATTGGAAGATGAGCTAGTAACAAATGGTTACATAAATGTAAGCTTCCAATCTAACAAAGATGACTATAGATCACAGTTCAGATATGTGTTTTTGTTAAATGGAGGTGTTGTTAGTTGGAAAAGTTCTAAACAAAGCACTGTCGCTGATTTTACAATAGAAGCTGAGTATATAGCAGCATTAGATGTAGCTAAAGAAGGAGTATGGATCAAGAAATTCATTGCTGAACTGGGTGTAGTTCCTAGTATCACAAATCATATAGACCTTTATTATGACAATAATGGTGCTATAGCATAGGCTAAAGAGCCTAGATTCCATCAGAGATCCAAACATATACTCAGGCATTTTCATCTCATTTGTGAAATCATCAAAAGAGGAGATGTCAAGATATGCAGAGTACTAATAGATGATAATATTGTTGATCCACTTACAAAGGCTCTCCAACAAACCCAACATGATGGTCAAACTAGGTCCAAGGGTATTAAATACTTATATGATTAGGCCTAGTGCAAGTGGGAGATTGTTAGACATTATGCCTTAGGCTAAACATTTGATCCTTTATGTAATGTCGCATTTCAGTTTATAAAATTGGGTTTTTTCTCATGTTATTATATTGTTGGCTTGTTACATTATAATAATATTTATAAACAACAATCTAATGTTATTTTGACTATCCCTAGTCATTTATCATTAAAGGACTAATGATAAATAAAGACTAGTATAAGTTTGATTGATAATCATGCAATGATTATATATGGTGATATGAATTAAACTTATCGGTACTTGTTAGAGAATAAAGTACCGATAGACTCGCTATAAGATACTACATGGGTTAATGTCATTAGTGATCGTATAATAGTTATGTTATCGATCCTTAGATCTGAGATTATCACAGTATCCTACATGTTGAACATTATGTTTTGACATAATCAAACATTATCTTTATTCGAATAATCATAAAGGTTATGATTGGACATGATGAGAATCATGTAGAGGATAGTGAATAATTAAGAAGGAATTTTTTCCTCTCTTATAAGAGAGATATCTATTAGGCCCCTCAATAAGTAGGACTAAGAAATGCATGGCTATGCTCAAATGAATTGATAGAACAATCAATATCATTGATATTATCAATCTATTTAGTGATTGAGAAAGTATATGTTTGGACTATATAAGTTTGACATGGGCCATGACTTATGTTCAAACAAAATATCATATAACAAAGGGATTATATCATTATCTATTAGATTAAAATTGAATTATCGATATTCATATTATTTTGGTAGTCATAATGTCTTGCTAGAGATCGCTTATGACTTGTGGACCCGTCATGGACTTGGGGCCTATTGCCACTATAATATGAACCTATTGGGTCATATATATAGAATGTGATGATTAGACTAAGGGTTAATTCGGGCATTTCAAAGTTTATTCTGTGATAACTTAAAATTCTAAATAAAATAATAATAATAATAATAATAATAATATTTAAGATTAATATTATTATTCTTATTTTAAATAAGAAATAAAGTTTTTTTATTTTAATAAGAAAAGTGGGCCTGAAATTTTCTCTTTCTAAATTGGTGTTAGGTTAACTATATATATATATATTAAACCCTAATTAAGCATACAAAAAAAAAAGAGAGTGGTAATCGTCACTTGGAGAAGAGAAAAAATTTATTTTCTGTAACTTTGAGAAAGAAGAAAAATTATACCATAGCCACTAAGGAAGGGAGCTAGCATCCCAGGCAATTCTCTTCATCATATTCCCATGTGGATACCGATAGAGGGTGTCATTTAGTGTGAGGCCACACCTGCAAATTCGATTTGTCTGTGCTTCAAGAGGTTAGTAATCGTTACACTCTTTCTATTGAATCAATTGGATTGCACTAATCCGTGGTGGGTTTCTCTTTTTTGCTGCAATTTTTTTATTTATTATTTTTCGAAACCTAACAAATAGCTATGGGAATTCTAAGGTAGAACTTCCTAAAATCCATTTTAACATGCTTTCTAGCTCAAATCTCCTAAATTAAGCTTAATAACCTTTTGTTGTTCCTTAATCCCACTCTTACTTAACTTCCAAATTATTAAATAAATCCACTTAAAGTCTTCAAACAAATAAGCACATCTAAATCTAATTACACACCTCCTTGACACTTAACCAAAGTTGAATCAAAACCATGAATAGATTGAATGAAAGCACACATATTTGTTAAATTGCATTCCAAACTCACTTCACACTTTGAATATGAATAACTCTTCCTAAGTTCATGAAGCACACTCACCAAGGCCAAACATACCCTATAAATATAAATCCACCTTAGGTTTAGCTAAATTGTAATTCCCTTACCTCAAAAACCATGTGAACTCTTTAATCATTCTAGAAGCACATACTAATTTAAATATAATAATTAAGCAAAAATATCATTAGTAGTTTTTTTTCAACCTCTAACTCTTAAACTCGTGTATTGAATGACAAACACACAATAAACATGAAGAACATATATTGAACTATAGAGGCCCAGTGAAATTAAACTAAAGACAGGATAACAACTTATTAAAAATAACAAACAAAACACAACTTATAAAAAATTGATGAAAATTTTAAAAAAAGGGTTAGAAGAGTTCTAGTTTATTGAGTCCCAACTCGACTCATGTTACTCTTTGGGGGCCGAGCTTGTAATCCATACAAGGGTCTTTTCGGACTTTGCTCCTCATTTTCTCCCATCAGTAGGAGAAACTTGTCAAAGTTTACCAAAGCTGGAAATTCCATATCTTCAATAAAGTATGACTCAACCCTTAGTTCATTAAAAATGAACTCTACCGGCTCTTCTAGCCTAAATAAATTCTTCAAGTGGACTAAATTCAGTGCTTCCACTTAAGAATTGAACACTTTTTGCTCTTTTGGTGAAAAATCATTCACAAGAGATTTAAATTCATCTTCCAAGCTACAAGACTTGTCTTTAATAATGATTGGTTCCTCCTTTAACTCATGCACCCTATACTAAATTTCCTTCCCATCTACCATTGCCACATTACTTAATTTATCCTTGCTATCACCACCACTTTGACTTTCCATATAAATACTCAAGAACTTGATCATGTCTAGCAAGTGTACTAGATCGGCTAGTAATATGGGAAAATAAGATTAACACCCTAAATATCATACCCAAGGGAACATAGATTGCTAAGCAAAATATCTATTAAATTAATATGAGATTGTTTCCTACGTTTTTGAATTGAAAACAAAAACTAAACTAAAGCAAAACTAAACTAACATAAATTAAACATAGAGCAATAACCAAAACACTTCTACTAAAGAAACTATCCACCTCAACTTCCATTGAAATGACTCAAATCAAAAGTAACACAAGTGATTATGGAAAAACTAGTTAAATAAATTTAGATATCTTATTCAAACTATCATTCTAAGCATTAAATCTTTTTATTAGGAATAATCCAATACTTAGCATAAAAATCCAATTTTATACTCCTAAATATTTATTAAATCCTCTTTCAAGTAAACTTAAATCCAATTTATTCTCAGTTCAACTTTTTTTAATCGTAATCCACTCTTACCAACACATAGCTATCTCAAATTCTAAATATAATCATACATCAATACTAATGAACTAATCCAAAAACATACATATCATAGATCATACTTGAAATCAATCATCAACCATTTATCAAATAAGTTAATAATCAATCTAATAACAATCAAAGATAAGAAGTTGCTCAAGAACTAAGAAATAATCAAACTTGCATTGACTTAAAGCACAAACTAAGTCATTACAATAAAAGTATGAGGGTTCAAATTTCCCTCAGTAAAGTAAGGAAAAATACTTACCGAACATGATTAAAACAAAAGAAAAACTAAAATAAAGAGATACAATACTCATGAAGCTTAAAACTTGCCCTTGATTATTTATCAGAACAATAGTAGAAAGCTTGAATCTTTAGGAGAATTGCAAACTAAGAAAATAAGAAAATTTAAGCTAAAACTATTGTACAAAATTAAATAAAGAACATTGAGTTAAAACTAAAGAAATTCATAATAATAAACCTACTCTAGGTTTAACTAACCGCCCTAGGTCTAGTTAACTGCTTAGTTATGGTGTTTTGTCTTACTTTTATAGCTAGATTAAATAGCAAAAAAAAGAAGTTTTTATGCCTTGGAACTTCCTGTTCTAGAAAGGAATTGAGCTTTAATGAAATAGGAAGACTTTTGTCGATAAACGTATCACACACTCAGGAGAGTGGATTTGATCACTCGGTTGAGTGATTGAATGCTCAAGAGAGTGGCTTTTTCACTCAGCAGAGTGATTGTTTCTTGGGGTAAGTGTGTTTGGCCTTGGGTGAGTGATCAAAACACTCGTGAGAGTGTTTATATACTTGGGAGAGTGATAAAATCACTGAGTCGAGTGACTCCTTATTGCCTTTCACGTTCCAATTGCCAACTTTTCCAAAATTATAGCTTTGCCCTTTAACTTCTCCTTTCTTTAATTTAACCCTTTTTCTTTTCAATTTAGCCCTGAAAAACTCCAAAACTAACAATTAAACCTAAAACACACACAAATTAAATAATTAAACCTAAAATCAACTAAATTAATACTAAATTAACTAGATTAAACACATAAAAACACACCAAAAACATAGTATAATTCACACTTATCAGAACTCTAACTTGGATTCCAGATTTTTAACTCCCAATTTTTGCTCCCTCATAGGTGTTCTTGAGTATTTAACAAATTCTCTTGATTTTCAATAAAACCTCTTGATTTTTTTATCTTCTATTCTTGAGAATTAATTATAGCCATCCATTCTTCTTTCTCAGCTCTAAATTTCCTTTCCCTACTTGCAAGCAAGTCAAGAAGAACTTGAAATTTGGAGGCATTATGCTCTTGCAAAACCCATAAAGAACAAGATATTTCAATGGATCATAATGAATAGACTGTTAAAGCTTGATGCAAATTTTACAATTCTTGCATCTCTCTCCTCAAATCTTCCATTTGTGCTCTCAAAAGAACCAATTCATAGTCTTGAACATAATCATGCATCATTTTGTAAATGATTAAAAATCTTCCTATAAAGAATAACACCAAATAAAAAAAATAAAAGTCGCAAACTAACTCAATTACAGATATTAGAAAAACAACACCGTTGTTCCCCGGCAATGGGGTGCCTAACAAGTATACTAGATATATAGAAAAATATAATTAAGACCCCAAGAATGTCGAACCCAAGGAAACATGGATTGCTAAGCAAAATATCTATAATTGAGTTAAATTCATATGAGATTATTTCCCAAGTTTTTAATTGAAAGTAATAACTAAGCTAAATTGACAATTAAGCAAATCAAAAACTAAGACTAGACTAACATAAATTAAAATACTTATTCTAAAGGAACTATCCACCTTAACTTTCATTACAATGACTTAATCAAAAATAACACAAGTGATTATACAAAACCAGTTAAATAAAAATAGATATCTTATTCAGAATATCATTCTAAGTATTAAATCCTTTATTTAGGAACAATCTAATACCTAGCATAATGTTCCAATTTTAAACTCCTAAATCTTTATTAGAACCTCTCTCAACAAATCTAACTCTAGCCCATTCTTAATTAAAAATTCTTAAATTTAAATCAACTTATGAACAAAAAATCGCTGCCTCAATTCTCACAACACAACAATTCATCGACATGAGAAGAATAAGCTAAGAACATACATATCCTCAATTAAAGTCTAAATTAGCATTCAACCATCTATTTGATATGTCAAACATCAATCCAACCATAACCAAAGATAAGATTTACCCTAAGAATTAAGAAATAACACACTTGGTTGAAAATTAAACTCAAATCAAAGTTATTACAATAAAAGAATGAGGGTTTAAGTTTCCATTAGCAAAAGTAAGGAATTACTCACCAAAAATTATTAAAATGAAAGAAAAATCACTACAAGAAAATACCCAAATAGCAACGAAAATTGTTGAATTTTCATTGTTAATCAAAAATAGCAATAAAACGAGTGGTTGCTATTTTGACGGTTGCTATATTTTACCAACGAAATTAATTTTCGTTGCTAATTTTAGCAACGGAATCACAATTTTCATTGCTAAATTTACCCATCAATAAAAAATTCACGAAGGTGCTTTCCGTTGCTAAAAATTATTACAATTTTTTTAATTATTATTGTTGGTTATGCTTGAACAACATTTAAGCAACCACAAATAATAGTAGACCACAATCAAAAATAAATAAAAAGAAGCACCTAATAATTAATAGTGGATCATCTTTACTTGTTCCTTCTTTTATTTCAATTGTTTCTTTTTTTGCTTCTCATCTTCACTTTCATCAATTTTTAGACCTTCCTTTGTTGTAAAGATGAGCTTCTTCCCCAAAAAAATTCCTTGAGCTGAACAATAACATACTCATTGATAGCATCAACCATGAACAAAACTTCATAGCTCTATAGAACTATGGCGAGAAATTTCCCTAAGAACCCCACCATCACCACCACCAATAACTAGAAACTGCATCACATATTTCATGAATTGAGAATTGATAAACTCCCGAATAGAACAAGAGATCACACAAACTTAAGACGCTGAAAGTTAATAAGGTTTCTTAACATCAATTAATTGATAAAGGGACAATTATTATCTCTTAAGAACTAGTGCTAAAACTCACATGAGAATTTGATCTTATTTTATTATAACATAATGCAAACTGGAAACTTCTTAATTTCTTTTCATCCTTTCCTTTTTCAGAAATTCCATGCTTTAAAACAACGATTATGAGTTATTCCAATAAGGAAGATTCAATATATATACTAAATGACCAACAAAATTTTCTAAAGCAACAAAAAAATTAAATACAGGAATCACTGCAAGGTCAAAATTATCTTCAAAAAATTTCAAAGACACAACAAGAAAGTCCATCACACATCATGAATTTCAGAGTTTAAGCTTTAGCTGAACTAAGACCTGTTCATGTTATTGCTCCTTTTAGAAAAGGAAAATGGTTATCATTATGTGGTAACTGGTAAGTCTATCAATAGGAGATAATAGAGAGTTTTATTCAAATTTCTCATATATCTTTCCTAGAATTCCATGAGGCCAATCCATTGTATTCTTTAATGTTAGTGAAAATAAAATGAGAGAAATGGAGGGAAAAAAAATTTCAAGGCTATAAGTCATACAAACTGGAGTCTGTATCACCTTTCTCAATTATTTTTCATTTAAGGCCAAAGAGAGCTAGGATATATAACAAACAAAAAATCTTTTTTAACAGAAGTAAACAAAAGTGATGTGTATAGATTTAAAAGAAGGAATTAAACAAAGTGGAAGATGGGCAATCATCTCTTGGTAGGGACACTCATCTTTCTCAGTCAACTAGATGATGCCGTCAAGAACAACCACTTTGCCATATGTGGATGACTACAGATAAAAAAACCAAGTATAAGCCAACACAAATGGTATATATACCCAAAACATTAGCCATGAAAATTGTCAAGTCTACGAAAATGAGCCCATACCTCAAAAACTAAGATCTTTTAGTACTTTGACTTTCCCTTGTACAAAATGTTTTTGACTTCTAAAGAATGTGCTTCTCCTACAAATAAAAACTCAAACAACATCATACATAGTTACAATGTCAAACATAGAGTACAAGTTAATCTTTTAATATTACTTCAGAGAGAGATAGAGAGAGAGATGAGAAGAGAAGAGAACAAAAATAGATAACTCAAACATATTAGTAACCAATAGCATATATAGATATTACTCTTCCATCCTATGAAAGAGAAAAAAAATGATTTAGATAAAGAAAGAGAACAAAAATAGGGATAGGGCAGAAAGGTGAAAAAATTTTCAAAGAGGAGGACAACAATACTATGTAGCAATTTTTAACATTCAACTGCAGCACCAATTTTTTTGGGGTAAGGACAGCACTGGTATTAAACAATAGAATAATAGAAGCAATTACATGTGAAATTACCATACTAATTCCAAAAGAATAGTTAGTATAGGAGGCAGTAGGCAGCAGGGCAGTCATAATTACCAAAACCCCCCACAAACTTTTAAAAAACAAGGCAAACAACTTTAATTTGTAGAAACAGAAGCAATTAATCTTGTACATATATACAATCAAAAAATTAGCCACTGGTTCAACAACATGGTTATTACATTCACCTATTAATCCTGATTGAAATTTCGTTTTAGTTTGATTTTTTCTTAGAGAGAAACAAACAAATTAACAAAAGATTATTACATAAAAAGAATTCGTTGATGTAATTATCAACTTTTACTTAAAATTTTCTTTTATGTTATATATCGAATAGCTAAAAAGTCTAGGGTAAAAACCTGCATCATTCTAATAAAAAATATTCTTTGTTGTAATATTATATATTAATTTGCCTCTAACAAATCTTAAGGAAAAATAATAAATTAACATAGAAATATGATTTAAAAGGGTTTCTTTTATATATTAACCAATTTTTAATCTTTTCATATTATTAAACATATAACTATTGTGTGCTCATATATATATATATATATATATATATATATATATATATATATATATTAATTTACTCATATACAAAAAATACATAACCTTTTCGTGCAGACTAATATTTTACTAAATAAACAAGAACTAGACCATGTATCAACTTTTAATGCACCACATGAATTAAGCTCTGTATTCCTATAAATAATTAAATAACATTCATGAAATTTCAAGATGACTTAACTCTCTATTTTTAATTTTATCAAAGATTTAGCTTTAAAATAAATAGTGCCCTTCATGTAGTGTTTAGACTATCATAAAGACAGATCAATCAATGACAATATGATTCAATGAAACTCAAAGAAAAAGACTACTAAGGAAATAACTCAAGTCTCTGTCAACTATATTATAAAATAGTAAATAAAACTCAACAAAATAATCTGAATATGATCAAATTACCTAATGCAATAATTAATATAGCAGGACTCTTAAGATTCTAATAGAAGAGGAGCATTTATTGATCCTCCTAGCTTCACAACCTTGCCAATTTGTTGGTAACAACAATATCCAACTAAGCTGCTTGCTCAACAATTTCCTTTCTCTTTCGGGTGGAAACATCATGTGCAATCTCTGCACAATAAGTCCTGCAATTATGAATTATGTTAATCGATGAGAAAAAGTCTCTACCAACTTCAAGCTTTAAAAAATTTCTAAAACAGCCATACCTGTTATACATCATCAGAAGTTCAAGCTCTTGGACATTGTGCACAACAAACTTTTTCAACCCATTAGGAAGATAGTGGCAGGTTTTCTTGTCTGATTTGTAACCAATATTTGGCATGAGTATGCATCCCTTGAACTTTCTCTTGACCCTTAAATTAATACCCTTTAGCCTTCTCCAATTTTTCTATCATAAAAAAATAAATTACATTTAATAAAGAAGCTAGGTAGCACATTGAATAGTCCATACTATAGTATGCATCTTGCAATAACCAATGTGCACAAATAGCCAAATCAATATGATTTTTTTATTCCACGCAACTTAAAGTGTTACCAATGTGCACAAATAGCCAAATCAAGATGAATTTATCCGTAGCCATACCTGTATGCATCATCACACAAAACTAGGATAATTAAAAACATTGCCATCAATTTAAAATAAGTTAGAATCCAAGTAGAAAAAAATAATTATAAAAATATATAGATATATGTACTGATCAGATATATGGTTCAAAGGACATCACGTACCTTAAGTCTTGTCTGTCCAACTATGCCTTTAACCATTCCAAATGGAAATCCAACCCATCTAGAATTGGTCTTTGTTCAATGTGAACCTATAGCATTGCAGAACATAAAAATAAATATAAGAGAATAACATAATATTGATATATCTCAATGTAACCCCATATAAACCGTGGATCATACTTGAGTTACACCACTGAACATGGATTATACATAAATGTAACCATAACAAAAATGATAAGAATAGAAATGAACAAATAGATTACTAAGGGAAATCTCCTATTAGATATCTAAAATGTTGAACTTGGAAAAACACCAGCCATAGCAGCACTACCTAAGAAAGTGGATTGAAATCTGACTCCTTCATCATCACTAAATGCAATGACTTGCAAGGTTTAGAAAAGTAACACAAGACATCATGAGATTAATAGTTGATTTTGTTTCATACAAACATTCTCAAACTCTAAATTTGAAACTTTTTATAGGGCTTTTTGGACATTTATAGTGCGACATATTAGAAACTAATATATTAGAAAAAGAAAGAGTGTTCCTGGCATGAGCTTTACTATCATTGAATAGACTGTAATAATATTGTAATAAGCTATTGTGGAAACAAACCGGTAAGCTACATGTGAACCAGATACTTTCTGGTAGTAAGAAAAAAAATGCATATACAACTGAACCGAATTTACTAATAATTTATATACAACTCAAAGCAATTTAAGTTAACCTACTATCAAGACCAACTATTCCTACCTTTAGCCAACATGTTGCTATTCCTGTGCAGCATAACAACTTAAGAACTATGACCCACAGAGAAAACATGCCACTATATCCACTCATGGGATACACGTTCAGATTAAAAGTAAAGCCATTTCGGTGCTCAACTGAGATTAGCTACTCTTTTCTATTGTTCTGCTTTCCACTTTTCATGCTTTTCAGTTTTTTGATATTAGCTACTCTATGTGGGGCTCTATTTTTTCTTGGGGTCTGTCAAGATATATAAAGTCTCCTTATATTGTACGCTATTTTATCAAGTTTTATAAAATTGATCTTGGCTTAAAAAAAAAAAGTAGTGCCAAATATTGAATACAAAAAAAATAGTAATAGTTAATAACACATGCTCCAAAGTTGATCAAGATGTAGCAATGTTCACGAAAAACACAAGAAAAAAACCAAGTGAAGAGATTAAAATTAAGCCGTAAGTGCATAAAAACAATAAATAATCCAACGATTTAAGCCAATGCTTCAAAAGAAACCAATCCTACTCATAAGCATCTATAAACTAAACAAAGCATTACAAAAGAAAACAAAAATCAAAATTGAACAAACCTTAAAAATCAAGCAAACACATAGGGCAATAGATATTCAGGACAATGAGAGTAAAAATTATGGAGAGTGGAAAAAAGTTGCAATACCTTATACAATAGAGAAACCCTAACCTTAGTCGATTTAGAACAGGAGAGAGATATCCCTTATTACTTTGAAAGAGAACAAAAATTGCAAACCATAATTGGGTTAGATTTAATGGTGAAAATACATCCAGATCGGAGGTAGATGAATGGTAAAGGGGAGGCACCGGTGTCAAAAAGGAAATGGAGAGAGAGAAGGCAAGGGAGAAAGAAGCAAGAAAGCGAGGTAGGGAGAGCAAGAGGAAGAGGAAAAAATGAACAATTTATACCTAGGGTAAAGATGAAAATAGCAACGAAATGAATTCTTGGTTGTTATTTTAGCAACGGAACATATCTTTTGTTGCTAAAATAGCAACCGAAAATACATTTCATTGCTATTTTAGCAATGAAAAATTATTCCGTTGCCAAATTCCGTCGTAAAATTGGTGATTTTCGTTGCAAATTTTTTCCAGTGCCAAAATTACCAACGAAAATGCAATTTCATTGCTAAATTCCATCGTAAAATTTTGGCGCTAAAAGTTTCCTCCATTTTTGCCAACAGAAGACAACCATTTTCCATTTTTGTTGCTAAAGCTAAAAACTTTCACTGATTTTAGCAATGAAATTTAATTTCTATTGCTAATTAGCAATGGAATTTGAATTCCGTTGCTAATTTTTTATTGCTATTTCAAAATTTTCTTGTAGTGAATTAACATAAAGAGATACAATACTCATGAAACTTCAAACTTATTGTTGATGACTTCTCAACACAATAGTGGAAAGCTTGAATCTTTTAGAGAATTGAAAACTAAGAAGAAAAGAAAAACTAAGTCTAAAGTATTGTATAATTAACTAATGAAAACTAAAGCTAAAAACCTAAGTAAATTCATCTCTCTAAAACTGCTATCAATTCTAGTGTTTAAGTTTGCTTAAGTACTCTGAAAAGAAGAAGTTTAATGCCTTGTAACTTCCTAAACTAGAAGACAGAAGAATTTTATCAACATAGGAAGTTTTCCCCTTAGGTGAGGGCCTTTCTCCCTTGGGTGAGGGCTTTAGTCCCTCAGGTGAGGGCTTATTCTCGTCCTCCCCATGAGTGAGGGCTTCATCTCTGTACTCAATGTGCATCTTGGCTTCAAAATTTCCAAATTGCTCCAATTTTCTTCCTTTCTTCAAATAACTTCCTCTTTTCTCCAATTTAGCACCTAAAAAAACCAAATTGCAATTAAGTCTATATAAATTACAACTAATAAAATTAAACAACAAATTAACACTAAATTAATAATTAAATCACCTAAAAACACACTAATAACATAGTTATAATTCACAATTATCAATAACACATTAGTGAGAATTTAGCTAGAGATATTTCATCGTTAAATAACCATAGTTGATAAGGAAAATGAGTAATATTGCAACAAAAATATTGTCCTCACAAAATTTAGTTAGAACATTATCATTGCAAAGTTCATGCTGACATTTAGTAAGGATAAATTCTCACTGAATTTAGTGAGAACAATATTTGTCACAAAATGCATGCTAAATTTAAGTAAGAAAATTTGTTCTTACTAGCTTAGCGTGTGGTTATTTCTGCACATAGGTAAAAGAAAAGCATTCTTGAGACCAGAAAAATTGTTTAATAAATTTGCTGATATCTGGAGTCATATCGGAGTTAGGGCATGAAGGTTAAGGCCCTTTTTTATGTGATTTAGAATTTCTATCTTGGTTTAGCATGTATATGCCATAGACAGTTTTGGAGCATTATTGAAAAAATGATTTTTATATCAAATAGTTCTAACAAAGTTATTAGTTTATTATATTTTAATACTATTGGTACAAAAAATCTTTTTTCTACATGTAATAGTCTAGAAATAATTGTATAATGCTACAAACAGGTATAAAGCTATGTTTATATATATACAGATAAGGAATAAGCATAAAATGTTGATAGATAAACATTGGAGGATTGAAAAAAAAAACTTGTTGAAGTTTAATTTGGAGTTATGGAGTTGGATGGGAAATTTTAAAAGTGTAAAAAGCATTTTTATTTATAGGAGGATAGAAATATTATGAAAAAACTTTGTTGAAATAAGAATAAGTAGTAAAAACTTCGAGTATTTTTAATTTAAAAAGAAATATTGTTATTTGTATATTTTTAGATTATAGTGTAGTCGGTAACATTCTTATTTGGTTTGCACATTGGACCGGTATAGAGGTTACAAAACTTTTATTTTTGCTATGTTTTAACTAAATTGATTTAGCTAGAAAAATCGTCAAAAGTCCTCGCTATTTTGCCTTTCTTAGTTCGTTTACACACCCTACATAAACAAGTCTGTTGGGTTTTGAAAGAATAAATAAAACAAAAATTGCAATGGAATAGTGAAACCCACAAGGATCCATGAAATCCAATTGATTCAAGATGGAGGAAGATAAATGGTTACCAACCTCTTGAAGCACAAAAAAAATGATATGTTAGGTATTACCTTAACCAAACGAACACCCTCGACTTTACCTACGCTCAAATGTGATAAACGAAATCGTCCGGGGTGTTAGCTCCCTTTCTTTAGCAATAAAGGTTTAAGTTTTTGTTCCTTTCTCAAAGTTACATAAACAAAAATATCTCTTCTCTTGAAAAATGATGACTCACTTTTCTATGTATGCCTTAGGGTTTTAAAGTGCATATATACACACACACACACACACAAATTTTTAGAGAGAAAATTTCGGGCACATATTTTTCTTATTTAAATAATAAGTATTATAATATTATCTTTAAATTTTTATTTTGAATTTTATTTAAGTCAAATTAAAATTTAATAAGTTCATATTATGTTTGCAGTGGGTTCTAATTCCACAAGTCATAAGCAATCTCTAGCAAGACATTATGACTACCCAAATAATATGAATATCAATAATTTGATTTTAACCTAATAGAACATGTTATAATCCCTTTGTCACATGATATCTTATTTAAACATAAGTCATGATCTATGTCAAACTTATATAGTTCAAACATATAATTTCTCGATCACTAAGTAGACTAATAATATCAAATGACATTGATTGCTCCATCAATTCATTTGAGCATGGCCATGCATTTATCAGTTCCACTTATCGAGGGCCCCGATAGATATCTCTGTCATAAAAGTGGGATAAATTCCATCTTGATTATTTCCTATCCTCTGCATGATTCTCATAATATCCAATTATAACTTTTATGATTATCGGATTAAAGATAATGCTTGATTATGTCAAACATAATATTTCTCATGTGGGATATTGTGATAATCTCGAGTCTAAGAATCGATAACATAACTATTATAATATCACTATTACATTAACTCATGTAGTATCTCATAACGAGTCTATGTAGTATCCTGTTGTCTAACAAGTACTTACAAGTTTGATTCATATTATCAAATATAAGCATCCCATAATTATCAATCAAACCCATAATAGTCTTAATTTATCATTATTCATTTAATGATAAACCACTAAAGATAGTTAAAATAACATTAGATTGTTATTTACAAACATTATTGTAATGTAACATGCTAATAATATATTAATGTGAAGAAAATCCAATTTTATAAAATGAAATATGATATTACATAAATGTTTAAATGTTTCGCCTATGGCATAACCACTAACAGTATTCACATAACACCTAATATTTACACTATATACATAATCAAAACTCATAAAGGAGAATACCCCTTGTATAAATGGGTCTTCAAATTTTTACCTCAACACGTTAAGGGTTTTTAGTGATATTGCAAAACTTGATAAAGGCTAATAGTGTGATTTTATAGAGTAAAAATAATTCCAAAAACTTCTAATTCTAAGGTTTTTTATAAAATTTTTCATGCGATCAAAATATAATTTTTGTATTTTAAGATAAGCGCTCTATCTTAAGGTGGCATATGTAAAATTTAGAAAGATTGAAATGGAAAGAAAATAAAGTTATTTCAATCTTTCAAATATTTTCAAGCATTTATTAAAAAAAGGGACCCACTTAAAAAAACAGTTACGTGATTTTTTAACTACATATATCTTAAAAAATCAAGATATGCATATCTTGACATAGGATCAAGATATGTGTTCTTAAATTTTTTTGGATAAGAAACAACTAAAAAATTAAAAATATATATATTTTTAATTCATCTCAAAAATTTACAAATAATTGGAAAAAAAATTTGGAATATTTTACAATCTTATCTTGACTATTCAATATCTTGATCCAAAAAGTATTTCAGTCTTACCTTAAAATTTTTTATCTGGATCGATATGATAAATATTGCCAGTGGTGTAGTCACGTAGGTAGGAAGAGAGGCAATTAGCGGAGCCAGGATCCTAGGGTCAGCGATAGAACACATTATAATTTTAATATAAAAAATTAAAAATGCATAAATTACACCATAACAATATATTTGATTTAAAATTGAAAAAGGATAACGTTTAAAATCAAATAAAAATACAATTTTCACAATTGTTTTCGATGCAATTTCAAATTTTGAAACCGTTGAATAATTAGCTCAATATCAATACTGTCAAAATTAACAAAAAAAAATATTTTATTTTAATAAATTATCACTTAAATTATCTATTTTGTTTTATTCAAAATTATTATTAAAATATACATTCAATTTACCAAAACTTAAATAATTTATAAAATAATAAAAAATTAATTAAAGCAAAAATTAACAAACACAGTATTAAAATTTACAAAAAAAAAGTGAAATTTTCTCACCAAATGCCAATTAAAATAATAAATAATACTTGTTAATACTAATTTGAAAATTTTTTTTCTAAAATTTAAATCTACTGTATACAATTTATCCCATTTTGACGGGATTGTAAACACATGAAATTGTTTTCTTTAATATTTAATGTAAGGTTGTTGATCAAACAAAAACAAAGCAAAAAATTTCCTTCTCTTGTATTATAGCAATCTTGCTCTCCATAATGTTTCCTGTTATTATAATTTACGTACCAACAAACTGATAGAGTGCTTTTTTCAAAAGATTATGACACTTATGTAGTCTAATTGGTAATTATAAATATTAGAAGAGAAAATCAAAATGGAGATTGATAACTATGGAAAAAATATTTCCAAGACCCAATCTAGTCAGCCTAACAATGCTTAACAGGGCCCAAAACCCATCAACAAAAGGAACAAAATATGAGTTGGAAGACAAGATATAAAGATACAGTGTCCGATCGGACTGATGGGACACCCTATTCTGTCTAGTCCACTAACACAAGCAAGCGTACATACCTTTCACCTACTTCCTGTCACATCGCCGCACAATGCCAGTTATCACACTCTAAGGTACTTAAGTACCCCTCCCAAAGAACTCCTATAAATAGCCTAAAATACAATGGCTTCAGGTATTGAACATCTGAGACTCTTTCTCTAAATACTCTATCTCTAAAAGCTACTAACTTGAGCTTCGAAGTGTTAACGCCCGAGTCCGATTGGGCACTCCTTCTAACAGGCTTATTCATCCAATCGGATCATCAGTTGCCGACTCACCTTCTTATAGATAAAGATAAAAACTACTTTATCATTTGGTGCTTTCATTGAGAGCATGGCAGGTTCAAGATCCAACAAGCATACAGCTTTTAGAGAGTATGATCACAACGGCCAGGGCATATATAAGCCTTTAGGGCTAAGAGAGAGATTTTCAGATCACCCATCGGGGGTAACCCCCTCCCAGATCTCGAGGACATGGTCATGCAACAGCCGGAGGACAGTTACTATCAGAGATATACATGCCATTCTTAGTGACCTCACTAAAAGTGTAGTCCAAACTCTGGAAAGGGGTAATATTCCCAAGACTTTTGAAAGAGGTCATAAAATGGTTTTCACGACCGAAGACTTCAGAGGAGGAAGAAATAGGGAAATCTCCATGAAGGAACCATGAGCCCATAACTTCGAAAGGATATGGGTTAGAATCCCAGGGAGATACGATAAGGGAAAATGGACGATGTCCTCAAGCAGATATACTCCTTAAATCCCCAGTAGATCATCCACCTTACCCTCGGGCGACGATCCATCCCTTATGCACGCACCTAATCACAGTTGCTCCCGTAGATCTGAAAAGGAGTTCGCTTTCACAGTAAGTGGACGAAGGAAAGATAAATGGTTCAAACAAAAACTCCAGTAATTCAGTTTGATAGAACCTAAAATGTGTATTTAAGGGGAACACCAGCAACAACATTGCCTCCCCTTTCTATAAGGGAATTACAGAATTTAAGCTGCCTCTCAAGTGGAGGAACGTGGTGATGGATAAGTATACAGGTAAAATTGATCCCATTACTCACCTTGCAAAATATTTGACTAAGGTGCAGGTCTACACCTACAATGAAAGGATTGCCTACAAAGCCTTTCCAACCACCTTAGGAGGTGATGCTTTGAAATGGTTCCTTGGACTCCCTCAAGAATTAATCGCCTCCTTCAAACAACTCAAAGAGTTGTTCACCAAGCAATTCACTGTGCAAACATGTGCACCAAAGTCGGTCAGTGACCTATGCAACCTCTATCAAAGAGCCGATGAACGTCTTAGAGATTACATCGATCGCTTCTAAGCCACAATATTGGAAGTAAGAGACTTAAGCATGGAATTGGCATCGAATGCCTTGGCGAGAGGCATCGCAGATCGTCCACTTTCTGAATCATTGACAACAAGGCCACTGATTAGCTTCTCCGACCTGATGGATAGGGCCAGATAGCACATCCAGCTGGATGATGCTCTCACATCCAATAGAATAAGAAAGACCAATGTTATGGATAGATTGCAATATCCAGATGGCCGACCCTTCAACAGAACCTCCCCATCCGAGCAATTAGAAAGGAATCTTAACAGGTCAATCTTCTTGAGGATTATGGAAAGGACAAAGGAGATCGAGTGGAGTAAATCTAATCGCTACAATAATTGGCTGGCTGGAACTTCCATTTCACTCAATGTCGGTCCCGCCCAAACATTGATGGGCACCAAGAAAAAGTACAGGAAAGCTAACCAGCCCAAAATATCTAAACAAGATAAGAAATAGTGGAGACCGCGATGAAGGTCGTGAGTTATGCAAAGTTGTCGGGCACTCAAACCAATGAGTGGGAAAGCATCGATAAATGGTGGTCCAGCAATGGGAAAGATGTGGCCGACTCAGATGGCGATGACAAGCACAAATGCCAAACCAATTCAAGCTGTATGTAAGAGCCATCGAATAATGGCAAAACAAGTACAATCGTTACAATCTGAGTTTCTCATGAATTTTTTGTACTAAATTTTAATGCAATTTTCAGTCTCATGTAATAAGCGCTAGATTGCTAGCCAACTTTCATATTATCTATTTATTATTAAAATTTCATCTTTGAGTCTTTAAAGATGCAGCAATAAAATTTCCTACCATCGGGAGATGAGATGAGGATCCCAATGCTTGTAGACCTCTCCCCGATCGGTCAGTATAATCAACCGTCACTGCGTGGATCGAAAAAAAATTTTTCTACCATCAAGAGTTTGAGATGAGGGCCCTGATGCCTATAGACCTCTCTCTGACCAATATGTCTTCTAAGCGGATAGTCTCCATAAAGCCACTACTGGCCAATATGTCTCCTAAGTGCACAATCACCGCGAAGATAAAAGCTAACATCCCGATCGAGGTTCTCCATACAAGTAACGCCCCATAAGCGGGTAACTCCCAGAGTTGCCATGATAATTTTGGTCAGTTGATACAGATATTTCGACTAAGGTTCTCCATACAGGTAACTCCCTATAAGCGGGTAACTCCCAGAGTTGCCATGATAATTTCGATCGGTCGATACAGACATCCCAATCGAGGTTCTCCACATGGGTAACTTCCAGAGTCACCATGATAATTTTGGTTGATCGATATAGATATCCTAACCAAGGTTCTCTATACGGGTAACTCTCCATAAATGGATAACTCCTAAAGTCACCATGGTAATTCTGGTTGGTCGATACAGAGATCCAGATCGAGATTCTCCGTATGGGTAACTCTCCATAAACGGTTAACTCCCAGAGTTGCCGTGAAAATTTTGATTGGTCGATGTAGACATCCCAACCGAGGTCTCCATACGGGTAACTCTCCATAAGCGAGTAACTCCCCATAAACGGGTAACTCCCCATAAGTGGGTAACTCCCTTAATCCTTTTAAAGCTAAAATTCTCTGTTCGGCACAACTTATTTGCTAGGGTTGATATAGCTGAAGATGCAAAAGTTAGAGTTTTGAATCAACACATTAAGTACCTTCGCTAGGCTCGATGTTCACCCCGAGCCCAAGAAGCGAAGCGCACATATTTAATCTCCATCGACTCATTCGCTAGATTCAATGTCCAATCCGAATCTAAATTGTGAAGGCCGACAATTGAGTTAATTATCTCCCTCAAACACTCGATGCGTGAAATCACCAAATCTTTAAAATAATGCAAGACCAAAAGGTTATTCCTATGCATGACTCCCCTACAAATAATTGATCTTTATATCCTATCGGATAATACTTCAATTGAATAAAAGACTAAAAAGTTACCTACTGTGCTTGACACCACAAATCTAAGTCATAACTCACAACCTAAAAGGTTTATCCTCTAAATCTGATCGAATTAAGTGATCGTCGAATCCTAAGAGTTGTGTACTGTAATGATTGAAAAGCATCTTAAAATTCAGGAAGTATTCTCCTTAGTCGATTTTATACGTTCTCCATAGTTAATTTTACATATTCTCTGCCCAGCCAATTTCATATTTTCTCCTTAATTGATTTTATGATAAACCGTACTCAAAATGAGGATCACAGTTTGAAGGCACAATTGAAGGTAGATAAATCTTATCAACATGAAAAATTTTTAGAAGTTATAGAAGCAAAAGAGAAAGCTACTACAAAGAAAAACACTATGAGGAAATAAAAGCCTAAGTTTCTATATATCTATAATCTCTACAATTGTATGAGGCACATCTATGTTGGCTAAAGGCTGAGAAGATTCTGGGGCTACCACAGAAACAGCCGCTTCTGGCTTGATTGTTGCTCCGGGAGTTGACAGAGACAATATGGGATTTTGGAGAGCTTCCTCTTCATTATCGTTAGAAAGAGGGTCGGACAAAATTCTTGGGTCCTCCATCCAGCTAAGGTCAGTCTCAGGAAAGCGTTGCTCATCTGCATAAATCAACCTAGTCAGTAACCGCCCTTGGGCCTCTCCCAACCAGTCTAGAAGCTTTTCTCTTTAGGTGATGAGCTCACCCTCAAGTTTTTTACCCCATTCCATCTCTCTTTTCGCTAAGGCGGCTTGCAGTGAATCCCTCTCGCTGCACAAAAGGTCACGCTTATTGTTGGCCTTTGAACACTCGACAGACAGATGCATGTACTCCCCCCTCAATTTTGCTGCCTTTTCTTCAAATTTTTTCCCTAAGGTATTTTCGGCAGTCAAACAAACTACATCCCCTTTAAGATGGTCTATCTCTTTCTGCCAAGCTTTCAGGTCTTGAGAAAGATGAGTGGCCTCCTTCTTCAGTTTGTCAACCTCTAACTAAGCAAGCAGAGACTCCTTCCTAGCCGCGTCATATTTAGCTTCTATCTCTCTCCTGATCCAATCGACATCTTCCCATTTCCCTCGGCAAAGAGCATCCATACCGTGCAAACGCAAACCCTTCTTTATTAATTGGAAGATAAAAGGAGAAAATGAAGGGTCAATTAACCAAGAGCACAACATATAGAAGAAAGAGCGAGGCAAGATCATTCAGAATGAAAAGTTTGAAAAATACCACTACACTTTGCTGTTGAAAAAGGCTGCACTCTCAGGCAAGTGTGCTGGGATCTCCCATTGCCTTGAAGTCCCCCTCTTGAAGCATACACTGACACAAAAAGCTTGATACCGTCTTACTATTAACAGACCAGTTGTCGCCAAATTGATTCTTTAAAATCCCTCCTAGTGATGCGGCCCACCTCTCAGAGATTCTTGCTGAGGCACTCCGAGCTAACTCATCCCGTATGGGTTCTTTGCCTCTTGCAGCAATTCTCGCATCCACTACGGCTACCAGGTTGGTAGCTTTTCTCCTAGCTACCTCTTTGGTCCTCCTTTGAGCAACTTTATCTACTGGGGGCGTGTTTGCTTTAGTTAATCCCCTCTGAGGTAGAGCTAGTTGCTTTTCCTTCGAATCTATTTTGTCCCTCGAGAGGAAATGCCGAAGGGGACACTAACCCTCCGATGCAGGCTGAGCAACAGCGGATCCTGGAATGGTCTGAGGAGGACAAGAAATGAAAGCACTTGCAAAGGGATAGAAAGCCTGAGCTTCTGAAGAGGGCACGAACTTTCTCTTTTTTGATCTCCTCTCTTCCTTAGCAGCCCGTTCTGCGTCGATTCTCGCCTTAGCCTGGTCGGCTAGTTGTTTAGCGATGTCATCTCCCTTAGCCATCACGTCTACAGCTGAGTCATAAAAATAAAAGATAAGTATTCTCCCTAGCTGATATGTTTCATGAACATGCAATGCATGATTATCTATATATGCACTTCTCTCACATTCCAACCATAATGCTCACGATTTTGCGTCAATGGCAGCATCGGAGTTTGATGGCCCGACCAGAATGCCCAAAAGATAATTGGAGTTGTAAGGTTCCCCTTGCCTTGCCACGACACTCAACAGCTTTTCAATGATGGTCTTATAGATAGACCGCCCGACAGCTTGGTCTTTCAAAGCAACAGCTACATCTGACTGGCCATCCCCGCTAAAAATAATCTTTCTTAAAACCTTTCATGGATGGCAGTATGTTGAACAGCTTCCTCTGCGGTCAGCTGGTAAAAAATATATTATGTGCCATCACTCTAGCCCGGGATATAGATAAAAAGAGGGAGCAAATCCAGAGTTGGCACCACTCCCTCCATCTGGCAGAGGATCTTGAAGCATATCACTGTTCTCCACCCATTCGGATGCAACTGGAGTGTCCAAGCTCCAAACATGGCAAATGAATCACTCATTATCCTTGCATCCAAAAGGTCCCTCTATCACTGCCATGGAATTCGGACAGGCTATCACTGACACTTCTGCAGGAAAATTGTATTAAGAAGAAATTATCACCACTTCCTCTTCTGTCAATCACGAGGAATGAGCAAGAGGATCCCGATTCTTGTAATCCTCAAGGAAACTTCTATCTATTGGCTAACTATTGCTCGAAGCCATTTTTGGTGGAGGGGGAGAAGTAAAAAGAGCATATACGATGAATGAGAAAGAAAATCAAAGGTAGGGATTGTTTACTTACTTGGGTGATCTCGTAAACACTATGAAATTCTCCGAAATTTGAAGTACTTCCCTCAAAAAATTTTTAGCAAGGGTTTCAAATAGTAAATTTCTTTGGCAGAGTTTTGCTAAGAATTGCTGAAAGTGAGGGAAAATCACCTCAAACTTGCCTATTTATAGGCAAAAAGCTTATAGAATACTCCAAATGCCTCCACATGGGATGGATACCACGTGTTCTCTCGCGGAATTAAATACAGAACAGTTGTCTGAAATGAACAAACGCGACTCATCAGTTTGCATCTCCCAAAAATTCAAAATTTCGCCAAAACACTTATATCGCCCGATCGGGCCCTTTGGAGGGGGGGACAAGTGATAACTATGGAAAAAACATCTCCAAGGCCCAATCAAGTCAACTCAACAATGCTTAATAGGGCCCAAAGTCCATCAACAAAAAGGACAAAGCATGAGTTAGAAGACAAGACATAAAGGCGCGGTGTCCGATCGGACTGATGGAACGTCCTATCCTGTCTAGTCCACTAACACAAGCAAGCGCCCATACCTTCCACTTACTTCCTGTCACATCACCGCACACCTACTCCTATGCCAGTTATCATGTCCCAAGGTACTCAAGTAGCCCTCCCAAAGAACTCTTATAAATAGCCTAAAACACAATGGCTTCAGGTATTGAACATCTGAGACTCTCTCTCTAAATACTCTTTCTAAAAGCTACTAACTTGAGCTTCGAAATGTTAACGCCCAGGTCTGACCAGACACTTCTTCTTGCAGGTCCATTCATCCGACCGGATCATCAACTGCCGACTCTTCTTCTTACATATAAAGATAAAAATTGCTTTATCAGAGATTATCACATTTTTAAATTGAGTATTGGTTATCAAACCAAATATTAATTAAAGCGAGTCTTCCAAACAATTCTATGAATAATCAACTGTCCTTATACAGGTTTTGGACATAAATAGGAAGAACAAAATAAAAATAAAAAACTATAAGAATAAATGCATAGTAGCATATGGGTGGGTGGGATAATTAATTAATGAAAGCGACTAAAGTAAATATATTAAGAAAGATAATCCAATAGGTTAATGAAACTGAGTTAGAAGTGTAGGAATGAGGTGATCGGAGATAATTTGATTGGTTCTTTCAGTGGGATGAAATGCATCCCAAAATACATATTTATTGGCATCAGGACATGTAATTGAATGCTCATTGCACAAATAACTCATTTCAAATGTTCCTGTTGCACAGCATGCCATTTCAGTCACCTCGAATCCTGCATAAGAAATCACAATTACGAAATTAATTAATATGATATACTCTATCCAGAGACGAACTGCACGCATCATAAGATATATATGTGATCAAATTCATTACCTTTGGGCGTGCATGTGAAGAACTTAAATGCCATGCATGCATGCGCACATTGCTCTGCCCTAGAAAATATCTAGCAAACCCTTGTTAAGTTGGTGTTAGCTTTTATGAGAATAGCTGGCAATGTTGCGATAATTGGTTCATATACCCTTTTCAGATTTATTGTCCACCAACTAAAAATCTTAATTTTATTTTTCATTAGTGACAGAAATGATTTTCTTTAAACGTAGATGGAGGAAATTATTATCCCTATCAACATCTTATATCAATAGGACATTATTTGCTTGAGCTTTCTTCTTTTTTTTTTTTTTTTTTTTTTGTCTACATATGATAAAAAGAAATTGTCTACCTCTTTAATGCATAATTCAACTCATCAAAATCTTCCCACTTAAAATAAAATAAAATTCACTAATCAAAACATTGCAGAAATGGAAATTAAAGTAATAAAAGAAGGGAATAAGAAATAAAAAAATAAACTTACCATATACTGAAGGCCTTCTAATTATATCATAGAAAATGTCATAAACAGACTTTGTAAAGAGAATTTGGAGTCCAGGAAGGTGATTACTGAGCTGTGAAACCAAAGCTTCCAATTTGGCATTGAATTGTAAAGCAACAATGTTGTATTCCTCTAAGCAATCATGTTGGTTAAAGAAATTGGTTGTCCTCTCCAATGGCAAACACCCCATTGGTGGAACTCCTGTCAGTGATATTTTTCTAGCTCCAAGATTGTATAATTCCGTAATGAAATTTGCAGCCAATCTAATCAGAAAATCTTGATAGCCTTTCACGCTGAATTGGGATCTCCTCGTAGGAAATGTGTAATAATTTTCTAGAAAATCATTGGTTCCTAAGCTCATCAAGTACAATGCCTCGCTTATTATCTCCTTTGCCTTCTCATTTCCAACATAATCTCTTAGCTTCTTCTGGTAATCCCTGTAGTACTCTAATTCTTTCCACAATGGTATCACATTCTTCGCCCCCAAACCAAAAAGCACATAAATGAATTAATAAGATAAACATTTATACATTTTTCTTCAACTCCATATTATTTTTTTTTTTCAACTTTTCTTCAATTTAAGAATATTAAAAAAAATTTAATTACTAGAATATCTTCCACCTGACACCTCATCTTCATTTTGGTAAGAAACATATACAACAATCTAGATCAATTCCAATTTTTTTATGACAATTTCCATTCAAATTCTCTGTTAATTTTTCAATCCATAATTAACGGAATGGCAAATTGAGACTTGACAGTATTGTCTATAGAGTGGATTTGTTCACTTTTTTATGTTAGAAGGTGATCTAATTGAATTTAAGTGATAGATTGGAAGATATATGTAATTAATTGTAAGCATAGAGTTCGATTTGGATACATTTGAACCGTTGAAATGGATTTGATCTGCTTTAAAATAAGGAGCAAAAATATGGAGAGATTTTAGCAACTAACCAAAAAAAAAAAATCCCATGCATGTATTGTAAAGAAACTTACCAAGACTTTAGAAGTGGCATTATCATAGCCGGTACCGGCGGAGGCAAAGCAAACGCCGGTGGCGAAATCTGAAATACTATACATAGGATCTAAGTAAGCTGGTACGGCTGAATTGAGACCAAAAGCCTGAGAGATAAAATCTGGAGGAATGCGACCATTGCAGAAGCGGCCAGTAGGCCGGCCACCGTCGAAATCTCTGCCGTATGGCCGGAAATTGCTCTTAAGAAGGGTGGAAATGACGTTGTTGTTTCCAGCATCAACTGATGAATCACCAAACACTATGATTGCTGGAATTTTGGCTCTTGTTTTATCAAGTATCTGTAGTGTGAGTGATAATAATAGAAAGAAAATAATAATAATATTTTTTGGCATTTTGTAATTTTGTGTTTGAAATGCTAAATGAGAAAAGCTTGAATATGGAGATGAGATGAAAAACGTAAACAAGTATAAATGATTCTAAACTAATGCTAAAAATGTTTGATGCTTTTTCTATATTTAACTTTTAGAGTTTGCTCGGATTTATATAGCTCCGGTGGTTTCCCAATAATAATTATAATTAATTAATTAATATATCAACAGTATAATTCATTTTACAGACTTAGTGGGATAAAAATACATATTAACATAATTTTTTTATATAACTATTAGGCATCAGAAGTCCATTGCATCCGACTAATTTAAATTTATACTGAGCATATTTATAAAAAGGTATAAAGTATTCACATCTAAATATTTAACTGCTTTATTCTCAAAATTCAATCTAGTTAAGAAACAATGGAAAAAACACAATTGAATTTTTAAACTTTAAATATTAGTAAAACAACATGCAAAGGTTACTAATTAAACTAAACATTTTTTTTTCCTATTCATCAGACCCTGAATTATCTATTGTGAGATTTGTGAGTAACTAGATAGTTTTATCTGTCCATAATTATCAAGGTAAATGTGTCTGAAAATATAATAGTTTCACCTCTCAACCTGTTACGAATTATGACTGCAATGCTAAATACTTTTAATTACTACGATTATCATTGAAATTGTTCGTTACATCCAAATTATCATTGGGATAGTCATTATTGTAATTTTATTATTATCATTCTATTTTTCATAAAAAAAAATATATATTTTCCCTAAATAAATTCAAAAGAATCAATTTAAAATCTTTTAAAAGCATTTGCGTTAAATGTATAGTTAAGAATAGGTTCAGAAAATAAGTTTGGGATGTCAATGTACTATTTTAACTAAGTTCATATGCATGTTTCTGTTTGTGTTAAGCCCAAGTATATTCTGCTATTGTCCGAAAACAAAGGGGATTGTTTTCCATGCTTAATCGTTCATATATATATATATATATATATATATATATATATATAAAGAACTAAGGAGATTAAGTGAAGAAGAAGAAGAAATTCTTTTGGGAGGAAAGTTAGTAATTGCAGTAGTTGGAGTCTTTAATAAGTTGGATAAAAATGAGAGGAACTAAATTAGAGAGAAGCATTAAAAGCTTCCAACAGAGAAGTTGGCCCCTGTTAGTTACCGCAATTATGAGCTCCAAAAAAATTTATAATTAAATTTGAAATAAATAAACTCGTGCCCACATTTGGATCTCCTTTAATTGCCTCAAAAATAGTTTTAGTGATTCCCGGCCCCTTATGGCTTCTTCAATGGTGAGGGCTAGTCTCATTAGTGTATGGTCCCTTTTTGTGCCATGTGGGTGACATATAAAATTAAGTGGAACTCTCTCCTCTAATTTTGAGTCGCATTTTGAATTTCAATTATGATTTTACATGATTTTTTTTATTAAAAAAATAAACTTATTTATTAAATAATTTTTATAATAGTTTTGAATTATGTAATTCAATTTTTAGTTTGGATAAAATGTATAGTATTTTTTATTTTTTAATTATTTCATTTGTAAAATAATTTTCAACAAATAAAATTGCAAATATATAGATTGGATAAAAATAATTTTATATTTAAATCTTTGTAACTATTTTAATTGAAAATTAAATATCAATAAATAAAATTCGTTATATTAATAAATTTTATTATTGCAAACAACATTTCATAATTTAAACACAATTTTATAAAAAAAAAATTGCATGGCAAACAACATTACATAATTAAAAAATTGGATCTTATTTTCAATATATATACCTCTTCTATGAAACAAAAATTTTCTCACCCAGATTGGGCAGTGATATGCCATTCACCACATCTTTACAAGACAAGATCTAGTTGATAAATGTCCGCGGAGTATGTGCCTTTCATCGTCAATAATCACATTATGCAATATAATACAAGCCCTCATTATTTTTGCAAGGTTCTCTTTATGAGACAATTTCATCCATGGTCACTGGACTTACGCCTAATCGCCCAAAAGTAATTGACTTATTTTCCGTGACTTAAATGTCACTGAACTTATCACATTTTTGCAGAAAAGTCAGCTTAACCAATTTTCGGCGATAATCATTGCCGGATGTTGAAGTGGCAAGGCACACCATATGCCTGAACACACGTGGCATGACATGTCAGTAGCCACATCATCGAAAGAGGTCATATCACATGATAAGTCAGCACGTCACATCATATTTCTAGACACATGTGGCCTCTTCTGGTAACGTGACTGCTAACGTGTCATGCCATGTGTGTCCAAACATATGACGTGATGTGCCACGTCAGTATTATAGCAAGAGTAATCTTCAAAAATTGATCAAGATGACTTTTTCTGCAAAATGGAGTAAGTTCAGTGACATTTAAGTCATGAAAAATAAGTCAATTACTTTTGGGCGATTAGGTGTAAGTCTAGTGATCATAGATGAAATTGACCCTTCTCCTTATCCCAAAATCGTGTAAAGACGTGAACAATTGTAAAGCGAGCCTATAACACTCTAAATGCTTGCTCAATGTATTTCCATTCAACTTTCTTGATATTTTGCAAACAATTTCCTTTTATCTCTCTGTTGTTAGGAGATTATGTTGTCGATTCAAGATAGATTTCATATGTTAAATAATACCCCTTGTGGTTGTGACCTAGCACTTCATCAAACAACGATGATTGAGTTAATGCATTGATATTATTGTTCAAACTGATCACTCTAAAAAATACATCTCATATTCTTATGTCAGATAACATTAAAGTTGGAATCCATTTGTAACCATTCATGTACATCATTTTCCATGCTTTCAGAAAGTTTTTCCATTGCGAATTAATGCATGTTGATGCTGCCATCACCACCACAATCTTTCTATCTCTTCATTTTCTTCTCCTTTTCGTATTTTCTCTCTCCAAATCGAACTTTCAATCTCATTTTTTAGTGATACCATGAACCGGTTAGCAACATGATCAATATTACCAAACTCTTGACATTAAGGAGCACTAAGATCGATACATCTCTAGTGAATTATGGAGATCACAGCTGGACACACCATTTAGCAGCAATTGAAATGCATGTATTAATGTAACGTTTATAAGAGACTTTGTGTTACTTTAAACAAAAGTATAAGGTTCTAAAGAATATATTTATTTATAATCTTTTTTTTGTAAAAGAACCCAATATAGAAAATTTTAAAAGTTTTGGGATCTAACAATGGGTTTTCCCACCTAACATGTTATATAATGGCAATTGAAAGTATCTCTTATTGAAGTATCGATATTTAATCAAAATTTTTTTTTCATAAAAACTCTAATGTAAAATATTTTAAAAGTTGGAGAGAATTCAAAGTAGATTTTCCCATTAAATGGTGGTTTTTATATATACATACATTACAGATTAAGTCATCAATGAATTGTCTCCATATTATTAATAGACTATAACATTTTACTATTTCTCTTTTATCTTATAACTTAAATATGAATAATGCATATTGTAGGTGCACCTGCAATAAGAAATAAGATATAACACATATTTACCTTTTTTAACATAGTAATTAGAATAGTGGAAGCAAGAATTTGGTTTATGTTACTAGCATGACTTTATCCACTAATAACTGATGCAGGATAACAACAACTGTTTCACAATTTAAAAGTGCCTAAAAGTTATGGAATATAAGAGTGGGAGAATAAAATTCTTAAATTCTATTAAGTTGAGTGTACCACCTTTTTTAAATATGATTTCTCATCCCCTATTTATAGTATTCTTATACTTATAAATAAGAAGCCAATAAAATAAATATAGATATATCTTTTCTAAATAGTAATCTAATCAAATAAAGATATGTATATCGTTATTTAATTATCTAAATCCGATTGATATAGAACCATATTTGTGATGCACACTAAACTCTACAGGCATCTGGTTTGCTCTCGAAAGTCCACTTTTAGGACTCTAGACCGGATGAAGGTTTATTTAACTCATGAAGGTTGGTCACTTTATAATAGACAAGATTTTATTCCCATCTATTGTTGACGATCAACCTATAAGGGCATTTGTTAAGGACTATAAAATAGGTATCAAAGATTTGCCACCTAATAAAATATTAGAAAAGTGATATCTAACCTTATGAACCCAAAACTAGAGATAGTTCGAAATCTCACTCTTATTTATACCTTTGGTTAATGTTATATAAATGAGTTTTAGTGATTAGTTTATTTTACCTCTTTTCTCACATAAGACATCATGCTAAAGAAGTAAGGCACATTCAAGCACACTGGAAAGCTATAAAAATAAATATGGAAAGTTGTAAAAGCATGATATAGAAAGCATTAAAGAATTTAAGAACAAATGTATTCCATATAAATAACAAATATGCTAAAACAATTAATTAATAAATAAGCTAATATAATAAGCTAATTAAAAAAAATAAATAATAAACTAAATTAATGTAGAATATATATTAAACATAAATTACAAAGAATAAAGCAAAGTGAAAATGGATGCAAATGCAGGTGAAGGAAAAACAAAGACAAAATGCAATTGAATTAAGGTGTAAAGTGGCAAGGACAAGTGCCCAAAAATATAATAAAATAAGAGAAAGATGAAAGGAGTGTGAGATGTGAGTGGTGGTGGATGCATGCAGAGATTGAATGACTCGAGCGAGGAGGAAAGGCAGCAGTTAGCGAGTCAGGCCAGAGGCATGACTTGGTCTGACTCAAGGTCGTGACTCAGTCTAGAAATGAGTTCTAGCTATTAGAATAATGCCTGAAAGCCATGAAAATGAACCAAAATTCACCAAAAGCTCAAATTTGACTATTTTAATTCATAAAAAAGGCTAAAAAACCTCAATAAAACACATGAAAAACATAATTTTAACAAGAAAAAAAAGATTAAACAAAAAAATATGGAATTCAAAAATTAGACAAAATAAAAAAGATGATGAATAGTAAATTTTAATTAACTTATGTACTTAATTTTAACATAATTTTAATTAATTAACATAAGTTAATGAGTGAAACAAGCATAAAACTCAATTAATAACAAGTAAATAAGCTTAAATTCAATAAATCAAATATTAAACAAATTTAAGCTCTAAAAAAGGAAAATAGGAATTTTTACTGTAAATTAAGTTTTAACACTAGATTAAATGGTTTGTAAAGACTTTGAATATTATCCTTAATGTTGGTTTCATCAAAAAATAATGAATTCTTATGCTCTTGGCCTTTTTTTTCCCTTTTTTGGAACTTTGTTCTTGGTTTTTGAAGATACGGTGTACGTGTGTGTGGAGAGAGAACATGAGAGAGAGAGAGAGAGAAAAAATAACAGAGAAAGCCCCCCTCTTTTTTTGTCAAAACCAAAGAATTAAAAACCTCTCAAAAAATCCTTAATGATCAATCCATTCTCAAATAAGATGGAAATTTTTTTTAAAAAAAAAATATTTTCCCCTATTTTGCAATTTAGAATCATTAAAATGGTTTTCAGGGAGTGAGTCATGGCCTTGACTCACCGAGTCAACATTTAAAACTAGTAGAAGAGCTTAAAAAGTATTTTAAAAATATAAAATTCAAAAGGACTTTATGCTTACGAAGAGACTTTGGATGCCTTACGAAGAGGACTTTGTGCTCATGAAGAGACTTTAAATGCCTTGTGAAGAGGACTTTGTTCTCACGAAGAGAATTTGGATGCCTTATAAAGAGGACTTAAATACCTTGTGACATGCTTCGAACCTCATAAGCATCTGGTTTGCCCTTGAAAGCCTGCTTTTAGGGCTCAAGACCAGATAAAGGTTTATTTAACTCATGAAGGCTGATGGCTTCACAATGGATGGGAATTCAACCTAATCCACCATGCCTTGGGGCTCAAAAAGGCATGAGACACCATCTCGTGGCATCCCCATTCCATTATTATTGATCAACATATGAGGGCATCTGCTGGGCACCATAAGGCAGGTATCAATGAGTCTCCACCCAATAAAATATTAGAACAATGAGTTCTAACCTTATAAAGTCAAAACCAGAGATAATTTAGACTTTAATCCTATTTATACCTTTGGTTAATGTTATATAAATGAATTTTAATGATTAATTTATTTTATCTCTTTTCTCACATGCGATGTTATGCTAGAAAAATAAAGTGCACTCAAGCACGTTAAAAAGCTATAAAGTATGTATATGGAAAGCTATAAAAGTATGACATTGATAGCATAAATGTAAAGATAAACCATAAATAAATTAGGGATTTAATTGAGTTTATTTGGATGAGGGCATTGGCTTTCGCATTCGCATGTATATTTGCAAAAAGGCATAATTTCGAGGTGCATTTTTGATAAAAGAGGGCATTAAGCCCATACGGCTTTGAAAAAGAATCGTATTAGTCAATTTTAAGATAAATAATTATTTTGTATTAAAGAAATAAATTCTTAATTTACATGTTATTTTTTGTGTAAAAATAAAGATATTGGTCCCTTTTATTATAGAAAAATCCCACTCAAACTTATATAAAATTATTCAATGAGATTTTAGCTTATCATTTGAAAAATAATTTATTTAATTTGCCATAAAAAAATGGCATGAAAGAATAATAAAACAAGTAAAAATCCATAAAATGGGCTATTTATTGAATTGAGAACATTGGTTCTCTCATGTAATATTTATTTTGTTTAATTTTTGGAATGAAATAGGGCATTAATCTATTTTATTAGGAAAAACCATGATTAATTGAGTATAAATATTTTATTGTTGTTTTTATTTAAAGCATGCAAAAACTTTTATTACTAAGCTATTACAAGCAATAAAATGAAAGGCATCAAATAATAATACAGAGTAAAAAATAAATAGGGAAAATAAAGAAAATCTTAATCTAATCTCCTACTTTGGCTTAATCTCCAGCTCAACTCGGGAAATGATGCACATATGACATGAAAAATAATCATGAGTTAATAAAGAGTTCAATCAAGTAGTAGATCGTTAAATACAATAATTAAATAAGTATATAATAAAATATATTAATAAATGAAGTCAATATAAATAATATCAACAATAACAATAGTAATAACAACAATAATTTTGATGTAAAATTAATAATGACAATAATAATAAAAATATTAACAAAATTAACAATAAATACTAAAATTAACAAAACAATAATATTAGTAATGCAAAAATAGTAATAATTAGAGGTGGCAAATGAACGGGTTGGGTAGGTTTGGGTTGGGTCATAAATGGATTAAAAAAATATGCATCATAAATGAATTAATATCCAAAATAGGTTGGGCAGATTTGTACCGATCCATGGGTTTAATGCAAATTATTATAAATTTTTTTTATTAATTAATTAATAAATCCATTGATAATAATATTCAATTGAAAACATAATATAAATAATAAGTTGATATAATAATTTGTGTTAATAAAAATTTGCATATAATATTAATTAGTTGATATAATATTAATAAAAATTTTTATAATAATTTGCATTAAACCTGCCATTTATTGTTATAATTATGAGCCACTCGAGCAACAAGATATCATATCAAGAACATATCCTAGAAAATTAACATATTGAAGAAGCTATTACAGGTTGTTCATTCGAATGATATAATACATTTGTTGCTTAAATTACACATGGTACAGATGATTTCCATTTGTAATGCTCCATTAGGATTTCAGAAATCTAATGAATTGATAAATGCACATGCAATACGCATAAAGATAGAGGCTATGTACAAGTTACAATCATATACGCAAGAAAATGTAATACAACAATGGTTGATATGTTTATTTCTGCACAGCCTTTTCACCAAATAAAAAGCTTCTAACTCAAACCCACAAACATCATTTTCCATTCGGCAAGTTCTAATAGGAACTGACCCAATGGGTTGGTAGACCCATGTTAATAGAAATTGACACAATGGATTGGAGAATAAAATGGGTCAATTTTTTGTTAGCCCAGTGGGTATTTATTTGAGTTAGAGAATAAAATGGATCAATTTTGGGTTAACCCAATGGGTATTTATTTGAATTAGGTTGGATTTAGATTATTTTTATTGGCCGGGTTTGGGTGGGATTTTAGGTTTGGCTCAATTTTCCAAGCCTGGTAATAATAATGGCAATATTAACAATAATACCAATTATAATAATAAATTAGGCAAAAAAGATAATTAGACATTAATTTAATAATAACACATTTAAAATAAATAATAAACATGTTAACAACAATAATAAACAAAATAACATTAGCAATTAGAATAATAGCAGAAATAATAAAACAATAAATAAACTAATAAATTAATCTAATAGATTAAATAAAAGAATTTAGAAATTAATAATAGAACAATTAAATAATAAATAATGGAATTAAACACTAATTAAGAAGCAAATAATTAACAAATTAACATAATGAAACAATTAATTTATTAGCTAATGTAATAAATTAATTAACATATAAAAAGGGTTAACAAATTAATATATTTAACAATTAGTTAATAAAATTAAATTAATAAAAGAAATTAACAAAATATTAACAAAATTAAACTAATAAATCATATATTAAAAACAATAAATGAAAAAAAAAATTCTTTACATGGTAAAATTGAAATTAAATATTAGATTTATAGGTTTTAAGGACTTAAAAATATGACCTTCAATGTCGGTTCCGTCAAAGATTAAGGATTTAGTGTTATATGGCTCTTTTTCCAAATTTTTGTGATTTTTTGCAATTTTTTTGGTAATTTTTCTTCAGTTATAGTGGAGGTGGAAGAAGAAGAAGAAGAAGAAGAAAAAGAAAAAGAGAGAAGAGAGAGATAGGAGAGAGAAAATAAGGGAACTTCTCTTATAAGCTAATAAAAACCCCTTAAAAAATCTTTGTGGGATAAAGATGAAAATTAAGATTTTTTTCCCTATTTTTGGGTTTAAAATGCACTCTAAAAGCGACTATGGCCTTAAATCACACCCCTTATTCCTTAGCCAACTAAACTCTAATTCAAAATATTTTTCAATTTTTAGACTAGAAAATGCCATTTGTTTGACTTGGTGTCTTCTAGAATTTGTTGCCCTTTGTCTTAGCTTTCCAATGAATCAAGAATCACAATTTGGATTTGTATATTGGATTTATAGCCAAAATACTAACAACTGCTCCTAGAAAATTTTCAAGGATAGAATTGATGTCCTGATTTGAAAAATTATTGGGAACAATGGATTGAGAATTAAGTCATAATCTCCTCATGAAAGTTGTTCCAAAATGAGTCTGGTGTTCGGGTCATTTATGGTCAAGGCTAATTTTGAGAATTTCAAGGACTGAATTAGATTTGGGTTCCTTCATTAAAGTTGTATGTATTTTTTTTAAGATTCATTTGGATTTGGAATCATCTAATTATGAGGTCTTTAGGCTAAGATAAGGCCATAGAATTCAAGACTGCTCCAAGTTTTTGAAATTGATTCCATCATTTTGCTCGTTTTAAAAGAGATAAATGGACGAAGCTTGAAAAGAAAGCTATTTTGAAAATATTAAAAAATTCGAGGAAAGCCTAGCACTTCTATTCTTTGTCTATTTATGAGAAATCATTTTCTCATTAGGTAACCCTAATCAAGAGCCACCTCAAGATCTAGTGTCTATAGTTGTCCCTAACTTTGGGGAATTTTGTGCACTAATGCCTAAGTGAGCTAAAATTCAGAGTAAAAGAGTTAGGAACACATACTTGAGGTGGCTATCTCTTTAACTGTTAAGGTGTAGTGATGAGGCACATAATCTTTACTTTAAGCTAATGACCTGGTTATTTATAAAAGGCACCTCTCGAAAAGGTCTTTGGATTTATCTAAGTTTGCTTCAAATAGACTTTGAATTTTGAATGGTTTGCTCTGAAGAGACGTTAGATTTTGGTTTGTTTGGTTTTCTCCGAAGAGACTTTGGATTTTGTTTGGAAAGGATATTTAATTTGTTCACTCCAAAGAGACTTTGAATGTGTTTTGCTTCAAAGAGACTTTAGATGTGGTTGCTCTGAAGAGGCTTTGGATTTTGTTTTTGGGGTGGGTGGTTTATCATCAACTTGGTGACATTTTAACCCTCTTCGGTGACTGCTTAGCTTGGAGTGCCTCCTAGGAGAAGCTTATGCTCACAAAAAGACTTTAGATGCCTTGCAAAGAGGACTTTACTCATGTAGAGACTCAAGATGCCTTGCGAAAAGGAATTTGCGCTCATGAAGAGACTTTAGATGCAATGCCTTGCGGAGAGGACTTTGTGCTCACGAAGAGACTTTGGATGCAATTCCTTGTGAAGAGGACTTTATGCTCACTAAGAGATTTTGGATGCCTTGCAAAAAAAAGGACTTGATGATCGTCAAAAGACTAGGAATGCTCATGAAGAGACTAAGAATGCTCATCAAGAGACTAAGAATGCCTTGGAAAAAGGTCTTGATGCTCGTTAAGAGAATAGGAATGCTTATCAAAAGACTGAGAATGCCTTGGAAAAATGTCTTTATGCTCGTTAAGAGATTAGGAATTCCTTGGAAAAGGACTTGATACTATATGTTTGACACCTACGGGCCTACACAAAAAGCACTTTAGTTAGCTTGTTATTTTATCCTATTATTTTACCATTCACATTGAGGATATTACTTGCCTATTCCTGATGTGAATAGGTGAATTATCATCTCGTATTTTGAGGTAAGCAAAAATTTTCCTCACTTTTGAGGGCATTCTACGAGTGAAGGCCTACTGGCTTGCCTCTGGAGAGTCTTTTTGCATTTTACTTGCAAAAATTGAGTTTTTCCTTTTTTATTTGCATTTTGTTGTTTTTTTAGTTTGTTTTTGTTGAATTTGAATTTTGATAACTTGGGAAAGTTTTAAGGACTTGAAACTTTATTGTGTTTGGGAATGTACATAATTTATATTCTTTGTACATTTGTATTTTTAGAATATTTAAATAAACTCTATACATTTGGATTTTGGCTTTTGAATTTTTATTCACTTAAGGAATTTGAAGTTTTGTACATTGATATTTTTGTTCATTTAAAGAACTTGAATTTTTTTCTCATTTATTGTGTTGCATATTCAATTGTATATTTCAAGACAAAGAGTCTTACCTAATTGTCCCTAGCAATAGTGCATGCCAACGGTTTAGCTCCACAAAGGATTTCCTTTTTATGGGTTTGCATGATTTCTACCTATAGAGATTTTGTCTTTGAGCGAGATAGTTGTCCCCATGAAATTGCTTCTAGCATGGCATGCACAAATGACCTTGCTTTCTAAGATATTCATCTTGCATGATTTCTCCCATAGGAGTTTTTCACGGTCTAATTGTCCATTGCCTAAAGCTATCTAATGATCACTTCGATGTGTGGATTTTATTTATGTTTTCCTTGCAAGAAATTACTCGTGTGAGTATGTGTAAGGAATCATATATGCAGCGTATGGGCAAAATTCATACATGTACGCACAATCATGTATGCAGCACGTATTGCAGGCAATGTATGCAAAAAGTTATTTGCCAATAAGTGTCTAAAGTTTAAAGTAATTGCAACTTATCAAATACTTTGAACTTGAATTTTACTCATCCTTGAATAAGTTGAATGGACCATATTCTCAACTAGTTCCATCTCAACAAGAGAAATTAAAGGGTTATTCTCAATGAAGAAATAGGGGAATAGGCATGTTAATACCAAGGCCTATCAAACTTATACATAAGCACAATGCGTACCAAGCAAATTTTGTGTATGTGTGCTAAAGGCCAAATAAAACATAATTTTTATCTTTTGAAAAGCAAACTCTGGATGTGAATTTAGGTGCGAGATTTAACTTGAATGTATAATGCATTCATGGCTTCTTGCTTGAAGCTCAAGAAACATCATATGCCTCTTCTTACATACCAAACCTTACTAAAAAGTCATCTCCAATAGGTTGGATGAAACCAAATCCAAAATCAAGAGGTCTTACATTAGTTGTAATGTTAGGCTTAGGTGAATGGCTATCAAAGATGGGTCAAGTTTCTAGAGAAAAATGACCATTATGTTTTCTTAACTGGCAAAAGGATTATTCTCTACCTATTTGTTTGCTCTCAAAGCACTCTTACATTTGGTTTTGGTGATTTTCAATTTATCAAAATTATTTGAGGGAAATAACTTCAGACTTCACTTTCCTTTTCATTTTTTCCTTCTTTTTTTTTCCTTATTGTGGTGATGTTGACTTCAAGGGTTTTCTATTTCCCTCTTCTTTCTTTCCTTTATTTCTTTTTCTTTTTTTTCTCTTTATTTTCTTCTCTTTTCATTTCTTTTCTCTTTCTTTTCTTTTCTTTTCTTTTCTTTCTTTTTCAGCTTTATTTCATTAAATAAACTCAATTCCTTATGAACAAAATTTACACAAAGGCTTGGTAGAAATTAACCCTGACTGTTCTTGAAATGTGAAACTAGCTTAACCACGGTGGTCACCTTTCTAAGGGGAAGACAAAATTAGTTTAAGTAAAGGGGGTCATTTAACATATGTAACAATAAAATGAGCATGCATTTGGCATACTTAAAATAAAAGTTCAATTGACTAGTAATCGATTATGAAATCTGGGTAAGAAGAGTCATTTAGAGGGCTATCTAAAAAGGGGTTGCTTGAATCATTTTCAAGATTCTTGTCTCATCCTGGGGTCACTTTGACGAGTAATCAGAAAGGTTTTATTGCTCTTAATGAGTTTTATCCCATCCCTTCAATCGCAAATTGTTTTCCTTCTTTTCTAAAAGCTAGTCTGAGGTGCTCAAAATTTAAAAATTGCATGGTATAGCAAAGGCTTTTATGCAATTTAGTAGGTAGAGATAAAGCATGACTATCTCCTATTCAGTTCATATTTGCATGAAGAACAAATTTTTAAAATCGAGATCAAACCCATTCATAGTTGAGAATTACTCAGATGAAGTAAAATTTCAGATTGAAAGTAAATTAACAAGAAGCAATTATGTCAAAACTTTGGACATTGCTTGGCAAGATAAATTAGACTTAAGGCACAAATTATTTAAATAAGAATACTCCCTATATTTTGAAAAAGGACATCATTATGGCTGTCATCTTAAATATATTGGATTGGTGTTTAACACTTGACAAGAGAAATTCTCCAAATCTTCAAGCCTTGCAATTAGTGTATCACATGTGAGGCCTTAAAAGAATTGTTGATTTTAATTGAACCAAAGCAAGGATACGACCCACCTTCACTTTTCTTGTAAGGTTATGTATATAGAACATATAGAAGAGATTGTGTGTGCATAAGGAATTATGTGTGAAGAAACATGCAAAAAATTATATAAGTGATGCACACAAGATATTACATATGTGAAACACATACAACGAATTGTGTGTAGCAAAAGGATTATGTGTGCTAACACATGTAAAAAATTGTATATGAAGCATTTACAAAATGGCGCAAAAGGGAATATATGTGTGTATAAACATATGCAAGAGATTATATGCATTAGAATGCTCGGGTTAAAAAGAAAGCCTATCGAAATGCAAGAGTGCATGGAAAAATGTATGCATGAAATGCAAGAATACATATGAAAGTGTGAGTATATATGCATGAAATGAAAAAATGCAACAATGTGTGCATGACATGTAGAGATGCAAGAATGTATACATGAAATGCATGACTTACACTATAGGTGGTTAGGAGACTTTGTCTTGGACATAAGTTAGCTAATGATCCACGTGTGTCTTCCCCAAAACTCATGGTCTTCAGGCAAGATTTCTCGAGCTGTCTTCTTTAGTTTTTTCTACTTTGCCTTCTATCTAAGCTTTCTCATTATTTTCAAGGAAGGCAATATGTCACTGTTGCACCCCTAGCAAAAGAAAACCTATTTCCTTACAAATTATGATGCATTCATCCCATTGGGTGTTGTGTTATGCTGAGCTTGTAAGCCTATGCTTTTACTTAGAAGTTGTACCCCTTGTCCAAAGGATTTAGGGTAAGTAAAGATAGATTATTTTCCTCCATAACTCTGTCTTGTGTCTTAAGCTATATGTTTAACTTTTTATGCGAAGTGACTTGATTACTAGGAACTTCCATAGGTGGTGGCCATACTAGTATCTCGAGGTGATTCTTTTTCCCTAAAAGACCTAGTCATTATACTGGATGACCTTTCACTGACATACCTAACTTTCATGATGGCATTATTCTACTTATCTATCCTGCTCAGTATTTAACACTGATCCCAAAGAACCTAACCGGTGACTACCATCTTCTTGGCATGATTAAAAGTTCACAATAGGTAGACCTTATCTCCACTTTATATGTCCATGGCTAAAATTTTTGTTTACCTCATCAGATGGGCAATATGGATGCCTACTCCCAAACAGGCTACATAAGGCCATATCCTAAACTGTAACTCGCTGTACTAGACAACATGAAGAACCATAAGTCGTAGTGAGAAATCTTTTTCCTTTAGAGGTAGTCTCCTATCTTGTCAGGCTATCATCTCCCTTGGAGAAAGCAACCTTTAAGATTTAGCATACAGAGACTTAAGGAGTGTGATCTACCATCTTGTTCAGGTGTAAAGTGTGGGTGACTAGCCCCATAGTTAATTAGAGCAACTTGGTTAGAGTGCTCAAGGTTTCACCTAACTCTAAGTCTTATCCCGAAAGTGTCCGACTCCTATCAAGAACTAACGTTCAACTTTTACTGACAATCTCGTTCCCGCTTCATATACTAAAGAGAATTTAAGTTAAAATGCCAGTGTTTGCTTCATAAGCCCAGAATGCACATAGTGAACTCTCAATCCAAATCTTATTGGCCTATACCTTTTTAGAGGGCATCTTCTTATGCTTTAATTACTCTTTTAGCTAGGGGAACACTCATGGTGTCGAGTATTTTTTTTTTATTTTTTACCTAAAATCAGCCATAATATGACAAGAGAGTCCATGTCTAAACATCAAAATCTACTTTAATAATCACAGCTGGTTCTCTGAGGACCTGATTACTTGAGGGATTTGACTTTTACCCATACTATGATGGTAGCAGCAAAACTCTAGTCCTTCTGAAACTGTCAGGTATATTTCCTGTGATATCTACTCCCTGAATTAGAAATATCTATGTCCATGGCAAGGTAATAGGACTTTTAGAGAGCTCTATAAAAGCCATCATGAGTTCTGCCATAGCCATCATAGGCTTTTTCCTCATTTGTGCACCCAAACGTATGTCATTAGGGAAAACTCCTCTATTCAGAACCTTATCGATACTGATAAACTAGGCAAAGAGCTTATGGATCCTTTTTGGTATTTCCTAAAAAACTTCCTCTGGGGATGTTAGTCTTTCCTAAATGAGTTTGAGTGTTGTAACACCATGGTTTCTCATAGTCAGTCTGAATGTTCATCACTTATATGGCTTTGAAACATAATATTTCTAAGCCCATTATCAATTTTAGCTTTATGATCACCCTTGTTGGAATGTTCAACATAGAAATTAAGGCTGTCAAAGCGCATGCCAATTGATTCTCATCCCCGGGCATAAGACCTAGAAGGCAAACTAGTTGCTCAATCTTTTTAAGAACCTCTCATAAGACATCAGTTACTTCTCTTTGATGGAATGCTCACCATAAACTAAGATAACTACCATCAATGAGTTTTTAGACACTCCTACTATCTTTGCATCCAAAGCTAATAGCACTTCTAATCCATATATGCAGACTTTATGTATAACCCCTTTGTTGATGACCTTGGTAATTTTCATCATCAAATGAAGTAAGGATTACCCCCGAACTTCATAGAGGTATACGGAGTGCTGTAGTCACCGCCTTAAAATTTATCCTACCCTTGGATAAAAGGTACTCATCATGTGAAATGCTGCTATCCTTCTAAGAGAACCCCCTTTAAAAATCTATTTTCACATAGGCTTTAGGCAAGCTTGCTTTAGATGCTTTCTCTTCAGTTTTCTTTTTGCCTTGCCTTCTTCCTGAGTTTTCTCATTACTCCCAGGGTAAGTAATCTATTCCTGTCTTACTTTCACTGATGATAACCTTTTTCTCAATAGACTGCATATACCATCTGACACCTTTAAAAACTTGGAAAGAAATTATATCTTAGCCTTTACACTCCATTCAATAGCTTTATAAAGGGATTGATCTATCATACATCTCTTTTAATATCTATTGGGCTCATGATTCAGCACTTTCACTTTACCCATTCGAAGTTGCACCCCCTACTCAAAGAACTTATAGCCATCAAAGGGATATTTTCTTGACTCTAAGGCTCTGCCTTGTATCGTGAGTCATGGGCTAACTATAAAAATTCTCCGAGTGCTCGTAGCCTTCAAAAACATTATAAAAGCATTTCTACTTCATTTGGTTCAAGTGGTACAACTTTATCTCTATTGACCCACACTAGATTCTATTTGCTATATTCATCAAAAATAAGCTTCTGGATTGTTGGAATTTAACGGTTACATGCATCACATACATGAGCGAAATTTTAAAATTTTTTAACCATTAAATCTGATCTTGCCATGAATACACAATATAACTATATGAGAATAAGAAAAATCACCTTTGATTTTTGTTGAACAGTTGATTTTACTTCGCACCGGGTTGTCGCAAACCACAATGTCCAAAATCGAACACCTCCAATGAGTAATCCACACTAGAGAGGGGTAAATTGAACCAACAAATTGGTGTTCAACTAGGGCTGGCCGAAATTCCAAGAAGCTAGCTTGGAGTTGGCACAAAAAGGGAGAGAGAATAAAGAAAAAGACTTTCCTTTTGTTTTAATCACTTAACCCTAATTCTCATTAGTTGGCCTTTTATAGTTAGGTTAAAATTTCAACTCCTTAATGAGTTTGGGCTCTTTAAAATTGCTGGAGAATTATTAATTGGGCCTCTGGAATTAATTATAATCATTTGGGCTTAATTAAATCCAATTTAAACCTTTTCATAAAAGTCTATGCACAAAATCCATAAACTAGGCCCTTTGTGCATCTAATTGAATTTAAATACCCAAATGGATTCCAAATCCAACCAAATTAAATATGTAAGTTCCATAACACTTATGTAACATATATAAATTAACTTGGTCCAAGAAAAAGCCCTCTAAGCCCTTCTGTATGGAGTTGGTGTGTGGCCCTCTTCTGGAGGGCTTCCTCCAACTTCTTAATTCCTTTGGCCCTTTATAATTTCTCCAATGGACCTATTAATTATTATATCAGTCCTATAACACTTATAGTAGTCTTATAACACTTATAAGATAATAATAATAATAATTAATCATAAAATATATTATTTCAATTAGGTCCAATTTTGCAGAACATTTATCAAAAGTTCCGCGGACAATTTTATTTGATCATAATTAATTAAACTCTTTAATTAATTATTATCTTATTCACTTCTCTACATTCATAATAATATCAAATATTATTATCCTTGTTATTTTACCATTTTACCCTTTTCTCTATATGTGTGTGACCTATTGGGTTCATGTCTATGTTGGCAGTATAATATGTAATTGTGAGTTCTATTCAAAACTCACATGATTTAAACTCCTTTAAATCATCTTATCAATCCCTATTGATACTTTTGATATATCATTATACAAGTCATGATTGGCCTCTAGCTAGGCATCATGACTACCCAAATGTCAGGAAAGTCATGTGGTTTGACTGTACCCTTCCATAGAAATAGTTACCGTGCAATTACTCCTTTCACCACTCTTATCTCAATTAGATTCTGAGTATGGATTTCTGTCAACTCATATAAATCTAATTATGTATGTTCTATTAATTTAACCATTGTTCCTAAAATGCCCTTCATAGATCTCCATCCATCTCGGCATATTACTCTGGCCAGAGATTCTCTGAACAAGGGAATTATAGAATCATGTGAGATTACTTCCCTTGTTAAATCTAGGATGGTGAATCCTTTGTCAATCACTCAACTATCTTCAAGTAGGTCATGATATACCCAATCTCCTAACTATGTTCACTCCCAGTTGGAAGTAATCAGTTATGGAGTCAAAGTATACCACTTGCTACTTAAGATAACTTTGGTGATCTCAAGTCTAAGGATACTTGTACAACCGCTATGAAGAGATTCCTCACTGACATAGATTTAATATCCATGTGAGGATTCTTTATGCAGGTCTCTAATGAACTTGTTCTTCTAACAAGCATCCACATGTTAGCTTTGATTATCTTTCATAATCATAGTTATGAAAACCACTGCTTGAACCATTCAAGAAGCATAACATGTGCTAGTCTGTCCGAATTAACAATGTCCTATCTTGTTATTTCTATGACTAGGCATATTTAGATATTAAGACATTTGCATGCAATAGATATCTCACATCATGAACACCTTCATGATTGCCTTTGCACTGTGTTTATAATATCTAAGACTTCATTTATTAATTTAAGATTTACAAACTCATGTATTCAAACATAACATTAATAAATGAATGATGCCTTTTATTAAGAATATAAATTTCATACATATGAAAAACATCCCTATTACATGGGCTCTAGGGCATACTCTCTAACAATCTCCCACTTGCACTAGAGCCAATCACTCATATGTCTCAGACCCATGCTATTTATATGGTGATCATGCTTAATCTGGGAAAGTGCTTTAGTGAGGGGATCCGCCACATTTTCATCTGTGGGAACCCTTTCTATTTCACATCATTTCTAGCTACTATTTCCCTTATAAGATGGTAGCGTCTGAGAACATGCTTGGATCGCTGATGAGACCGTGGTTCCTTTGCTTGCGCAATGGCTCCATTGTTGTCACAATATAAAGGAATTGGATCAACAATGCTAGGCACCACTCCTAGTTCGGTTATGAACTTTTTGATCCAGACTGCTTCTTTAGCTGCTTCTGAAGCAGCAATGTACTCAGCTTTCGTTGTGGAATCAGCAGTTGTTTCTTGTTTGGAACTTTTCCAACTAACTGCTCCTCCTCCCATTATGAACACATAACCAGATTGTGATTTACAATCATTTTTGTCAGATTGGAAGCTGGCATCTGTATACCCATTTACTTCCAAACTGCCCTCTCCATATATCAAGAATACATCCTTAGTCGTTCTCAAGTACTTAAGAATATTCTTGACAGCTGCCCAGTGTTCCTCTCCAAAATTAGATTGGAATCTGCTTGTGACACTCAAAGCAAATGCTACATCTGGACGTGTACATAACATAGCATATATGATAGAACCAATTGCAGATGCATATGGTATTCTATTCATGCTCTCTCTATCCTCTAGTGTTTATGGACACATAGACTTAGAAAGGTGTTTCCCATGCACCATGGGTATAAACCCTTTCTTAGAGAGATCCATATTGAACCTCTTCAATACTTTATCTATATATGTACTCTGAGAAAGACCTAGCAACCTATTGGATCTATCTCTATAGATCCTTATTCCTAGAATATAGGATGCTTCTCCAAGGTCTTTCATTGAGAATTGCTTGGATAACCATATTTTAACTGATTGGAGAAGAGAAATGTCATTTCCCATTATCAATATGTCATCTACATATAGAACTAGGAAGACAATTGCACTCCCACTGACCCTTTTATACACACAAGGTTCATCTTCATTCTGTGAGAAACCAAACTCTTTGATTGTCTCATTGAATTGTATGTTCTAGCTCCTAGAGGCTTGCTTCAATCCATAAATGGATCTTTGAAGCTTGCATACCTTTTCGCCATTTCCTAATGTGAATCCTTCTGGTTGTGTCATATACACATCCTCGGTAAGATTTCCATTAAGGAAAGCTGTCTTCACATCCATTTGGCAAATCTCATAATCATAATGAGCTGCAATGGCTAAAAGTATTCTTATAGACTTAAGCATCGCTACAGGAGAAAAAGTTTCGTCATAGTCAATACCTTCTTTTTGACGATAACCTTTTGCTACTAAGCGAGCTTTATAGGTAACTATATTACCTTCCATGTCAGTCTTCTTTTTGAAAACCCATTTGCATCCTATGGGTCTTATCCCTTCAGGTGGTTGAGTTAAAGTCCATACTTTGTTCTCATACATGGAGTCCATTTCAGACTGCATAGCCTTAAGCCATAAATCATGTTCTGAACTGTTCAAAACTTCTTGATAGCTTGTAGGCTCATTGTCCTCTACTACAATTATGCCTCTATCCGAATCAATGTGAAATCCATATCTCACAGGGATAGAACGCATCCTAGTAGATCTTCTAGGATTTTGTGTATAATCAGGTTCAACTGTAATCTCATCATTATGAAATTTAGTTTCGGGTTCAATCGGTTCATCATCTTCTACTTGTGGGTCTTGAACTTCACCAAGTTCAATTTTACTCCCACTATCCTCTCGTAGGAGAAATTCTCTTTCCAAGAAGACAGCATGCCTTGAAACAAACACCTTTTGTTCTAAGCGATGATAGAAATAATATCCAAACGTTTCTTTTGGATATCCCACAAATAAACATTTGTCAGACTTAACATCCAGTTTGTCTGACATTGTCCTCTTCACATAGGCAGAACAACCCCATACTTTCATATGAGAAAGCGTGGGTTTCTTGTTATTCCACATCTCATATGGAGTAACATCAACTGATTTACTAGGAACTCTATTTAACACATAAACAGCAGTTTCTAGTGCATATCCCCAAAAGGACTTAGGCAAGTCCGCTCGGCTCATCATTGATCGAACCATATCTAATAGTGTTCGATACCTCCTTTCGGATACACCATTGTGTTGTGGTGTATATGGAGGAGTCCATTGAGATAAAATCCCATTATCTCTAAGATAATTCTGAAACTCTTGACTTAAGTATTCTCCACCTCGATCTGATCTAAGTGTTTTAATACTTTTGCCAAGTTGTTTCTCTACTTCATTTCTGAATTCTTTGAACTTTTCAAATGCTTCAGACTTATATTTCATTAGATAGATGTATCCAAACCTGGAATAATCATCTATGAAAGTAATGAAGTAGGAGTAACCTCCTCTGGCATGTGTAGTCATTGGACCACATACATCTGAATATATTAAGTCCAAAACCATTTTAGCTCGTTCTCCTTTACCAATAAAGGGAGCTTTGTCATTTTTCCCAATAAACAAGATTCGCATGTATCAAATGATCCCAAATCACCTGACTTGTGCAATTTGGTCATGCGTTTTTCATTTATGTGGCCTAAATGACAATGCCATAAGTATGAGGTATTTAGATTATCATGTTTCATTCTCTTGGTATCCACATTATGTACTTCTTTAATTAAATCAAGAACAAATATACCATTCTCAATGATAGCTTTTGCATAAAATATATTGTTCTTAAAAATGTAACAACATTTGTCCTTTAAAGAAATATCATAATCGTTCATCAAACAACTGAAAGAAATAATACTTTTGGACAAAGCTGGAACATAATAACAATTATTTAATTCCAGTACTAATCCACTACGAAGAGGCAAATAGTAAGTCCCCACAACTGTTGTAGAGATGTTCTGTCCAGTAGCTGACTGCAAACATATCTTTGCATTTCCAACTCTTCTAAAGCTTCTAAGCCCTTGTAGATCATTACATAAATGAGATCCACATCCGGTATCTAATACCCAAGATTGTTTTGAAGCAATAGAATAAGTATTAATTTCAATCATATGAATACCTGAAGTAGAAGCATTAGCTTGCTTCTTCTTCTTGAGAAAATCTAGATAGGCCTTGCAGTTACGCTTCCAATGACCATCCTTTCCACAATGGAAGCAAGTTCCTTTGGGATTCTCTTTCTTGGCAACCTTCGTCTTAGAGATCCCACCATTCTTTGGCTGCGCCTTGGTTATCTTCTTCTTCTGCTTCTTGTCTTTAGCAGAAGTGACAACCATGACACTTTTTGGATCCTTCTTAAATAATCCATCAGTTGTCTTGAGCATATTGATTAACTCAGGAATGGATACTTGGATCTTGTTCATGTTGAAGTTAAGCACGAAAGGTGCATAACTTGGAGCCAACGAGTACAAGATTAAATCTATGTATAGATCATTATCCATAACATAGCCAAGTCTACTCAAATTCTCAATATACCCATACATCTTCAATGCATAAGTAGCAGCTGAAGTGCCTTCCACCATTTTGCAGCTAAATAGAGCTCGAGCAATCTCATATTGCTCAGTTCTAGCCTGAGAAGAATAATGCTCCTCTAGATGCAAAACGATGGTTCTAGCATCCATCATTTCATGTTGCTTCTGAAGCTCCGAGGACATAGCACCCAGCATCAGACATGCTGCTGTTTCACTATCCTCCATGTATTTTCGATAAATGCCTTTGATCTCATCAATGGCATCATCTGATGGAAGTGGTGGTGGATCTTTATCCAAGACATAGTGGATCTTTTCAGCTCCGAGAAAACCCGATGGTTTTCTTAGTGGGCCAATATCCAATCCTTGATATGTAATTTGACCTTGACTGTGGTCAACAAGCCAAATTCCATACCCTTGAAAGGTAGGTATCTCTATACCAATTGTGTCTCTACACAACTATTAGATCATTAGGTTAACAACTCTTGATGCATGCATATCATATATGCATTCCCTAATCTTGCCTCTAGAACCATTAGCCTTGACTATGGTCAACAAACTAATAGGCTAGCTAAGATGACCCATTTAATTAGATTTGAACATATTCGATATAATGTGAGCTTGACTGTGGTCAACAACCCACACTATAAAGAACTCTGGTTCTCCTCAAATTAATGGAAGGCTTATATACCTTAGTATTTGTTTGAGGGTTTTAGTTAATTAAGTCTCATCATACATGGTTGGCATACATTGGTATGCATCCTATATCTATCACATAAATATAAGCATACAAATATGGTATAGTTATGGACTTCACTACATTGATTTCCCCGAGCCAAGAGGGAAATCAAAAGGTCACACCTAGGTAGTATGCATGATTCAAACAAGAAAATAATTACATTATCTTCAAGCTTGTTGGATCTCCATCCGACCCATCTTGCTCCTTGATATTGGTCTCCATCTCTATTTCTAATTCTAATCTAAGTAATCTAATTACATATTACAATTTGAAATGAAATACAAACCAAAAACAAGTGGCCGGGACATGAAAGTCCTCATTGGGCGAAAACATGCATTATGCTCAATCACATTGGGCTTTGTCCATAACTAACCATCATGCTAATCATTCACCCTTATATGCCTCTCTAATGCATAAATAAATGGATTACTAACTTTGTTTCAACCTTTGAAACTATATTTTGAGTTATTTAATGATGTGATCAAATTAGGAAACTTTTTCCATTTTGGAAACTTTCATTTTAGGAAACCTTTTTGCATGCATGTGTTCTTGTCTTAATAATCAATCCAATTGATTATTAATTAATTATAAATTGATTATTTAATTAATTAATCATATTAAATAATTAAAAGAATCAATTTTGGGCTTAAAACAAATGTAGGCCAAAACCCACAGAAGAAAAACCCTAACTGTGTTCACACACAAACTAGTTTTGTGTCTTTTGGACCATTTGGGCCTTTTGGAATGAGCCAAGCCCACTCCAGCCCTTAAAACCCATTAATAAACTTAATTAATGTTTATAATGTTTAATTTAAATCAGCTCCTTGGGCCCACCAAGTCATTCACTAATTTAAACCAAGTCCGTAAACATAATTAAGCCCATTAAGTGGTTTTAATAAATTAAAATTAATCAAATTAATTTAAGGCCCATTTTAATTAATCCAATTAATTAAAAACACTTTAATATATCATATATGTCAGATTTAGAAGATCAAAAGTCATTCTAACCAAGAACACACGAAGAACACCAATTTATCGAACTTTTCGACTAAACTAGTTTTCATGAAAAACTTGTTCGATTTTAATTTCGTTCGATCCTACGGCTTAATATCACATATTAAACACATAAAATATCATCTAAATGATGTTTTAATGGATCCATAAGAAATTAAATTAGAACAGCCCCTTAAATCACCTAGGGTTTCACGCCAAACCCTAATGGGTTTCACGCCAAACCCTAATCACAATCATTCAAAATTTCGTTTTTGTTTCCACCAAATTTATTTGATCACACATACAACCAGAAATCAATATTTATCATTCATGAACAATCAAATCTAATATTTTAAAGTTCATGAAATAAATAACTCAAAACAAAACTTATTCCGCAGAAAAATATAGAATTGTATATCCATGGCAAAACCGTGGCTCTGATACCATGTTGAAATTTAACGGTTACATGCATCACATACATGAGCAGAATTTTAAAATTTTTTAACCATTAGATCTGATCTTGCCATGAATACACAATATAACTATATGAGAATAAGAAAAATCACCTTTGATTTTTGTTGAACAGTTGATTTTACTTCGCACCGGGTTGTCGTAAACCACAGTGTCCAAAATCGAACACCTCCAATGAGTAATCCACACTAAAGAGGGGTAAATTGAACCAACAAATTGGTGTTCAACTAGGGTTGGCCGAAATTCCAAGAAGCTAGCTTGGAGTTGGCACAAAAAGGGAGAGAGAGATACTAAGAGATGATCTTCCTCTATAGTGTATAACCATTAGCATAGTATCATGGTGGGGATGTAATGATGAGAATGTCAAGAGAAGCATCTGACACATGAGGTGTTGGTTTTGTCACTTGAGAATTTAGCCTCAATACATGCCCTTTATGTATGCAATAAGTTTTTTTATACATGTTAGTCATATGTTTATGCCTAGCTTATGTATGCATTCCTATTTACACATATTGCATAGGGGCAATCATACTTAGACATGTAATGCAAAAACACATGTCCCATTCATTCTCAAGGAGGTGATACCTTGTGTGCATCCGACTCTTGTTACCAATCAGTCCTCACGAGTTTTCTTGATTGAATATTTTCTCTCAACCCTTAGCTTTTGTCTAGGATGCCTTTTTTGGTTTTTTCCCTAGCGGGATGCCCAATTTTAGCAAGGCTACCTTTTTTCGATTTTCAACCTATATGGCTGCATTTTCTCTTCTTTTGATCGATTTGATTTTTTTTTGCCATGGAACCCTTTTCAGGCCGTCAATATTGCTTGATTAATTAAACCCCTTTTTAACCATTTCTGGTGAGAAATGGTTGCCTTTTCTAATCAAAGCTTTTTTCAGCATAAAAGGTTTGGCTTTGGCTTGTGTAAGCTGGAACACTTTGTTTAAGTTGTTTCTTCTAAATGATGGCTTTTAACCCATTTTTCAAAAGATTAAGTAGACCTTTCGTTTCTTTATGAAATCAACCAGGATGGCAAGTTCTCCTTCAAATCACAGAAGGCCTTATTTTACTCATCTGACTCTGACAGTTAAGCTCTTGAAGCATCTTTCACTAGTTGAAGCTCAATCTTGATTGGTTGCATCGTGTTTATCTCCAAATGTTAAGTAAAAAGGAACAGTCTTTGAAACTTCATTTTCTATCTTGTTTCTTCATATATGTTGGCCATGTAAGCTTCTATTGTTACACCCTTCATGGAATAGTCTTTTCCGAAGCAAAGATAGCACTAAACGATAAATTTTTTTTATTCACTATAGATCAATTTCGATCACATTAATACCTTTAATCTTGCTCACCCATCAATAATCATAATAACAATAATCAGTAAGAAAATTCATGCAAATACTTTCATCGACACTCACCCATCAATAATCATAATAACAATAATCAAAATACAGTTTAATCTTTTACCTTAATTGTCTACGTATGCAACTCAATTTAGCACTATTTCTTTTTTTCTGATCTTGCTCCACTTTGTATTTTGCTCCCGTATCACTTCATAACCTGCACACAGTAAATACTACGTGTTGAGCACTAGACATGCTCAGAGGTGACTACTAATCCTAGAATTTCTCAATTAAAGCATTATTACATAGATTATTCCACTCTTATACTTATTTCATCAGACATTTGCTTTTATTTCTGTTATCATTAATTTTATTATTTACCCACATTTTGGTAATCTTTTTGCTTTAATTTTAAATCTTTCAATTCGTTTTATACTATTTTCTTATGTGAATCAATGTCAGATTAACTTTTAACTTTACGTTTCTTCTTTACTTTAGCTTTTACTTTTACTTAACTTTGGTTTTATGTTTTTAGTCACATCGATTTAATTATCATTTCATTTAACGATTTATATTGTTACTCGAGCCTTTAATGGTATCATATCTATTCACTATTTTATTTCTCATTTGATTATTCAGTTATCCAATATGTGCTATAATTATAATTTTCGCTATTTATTTTTTATTTTATTTTAATTTTTAAACTAATTAACACATTACTATTTTTAAGGCTTTAAGCTTTAAATGCAAAGTGATACAATTATTTCGAAACACTTTGCATACTAATCTTTATTTATTTCTATTTATATTTAAACATGTTCAAGTACTTATTTAGGACTTTGTATCTTTTCCTTTTTCCTACTTGAACAGTTATGTGTATTTTCATCGTTTTACTTTTCATTTAAGTTTTCTTTTAGAAATATATTACTTAAGCATAAGTTTTCACTTAAGGACAATGTTATCACTTTTTGACTTTAAATAGGAAATTACTACTATTTTCTAAACTTATCATTTTTTCAAATTAATAATTGGTACATAAAATACCAACTGATTTTAATTTATCTTTTTCATATAAAAATTCATTTTAAACCTTTAATTTTCTTTACAAAAGCTTAATTAAATCTTCATTTAACATTTTATTCTTATAAACACTTCTTTTTCATTTTTACATATTAATCACAATTTTGTTTTAGAAACATTACAGTTTTATCCCAACTTTTTATTTTCTTTCAAACAAATTATTTTTCATTCGATTCATTTAAATCATACAGATTTATTCATTACGATATGTCTCTAGTGCAATATAACAGGACTCTTAAAAAGGATATGCGAGACATGGACCCAAAAGTCCCACTGAAAGAGAAATGATCCCCAAGGTACCATTTCTCAAAAAATATTTCACTTTCACTTTTGCTTAAAACACTGAAGCTATGGAGATCAAAGATCCTACCCAAAGCAAAGCAAGTCACAACGACTTGCACCGCGGTATAGGGTGTCCTTATGGCTAGCAAATTATATCCTGACCAAGAATATCATTAACTAACTATAACTAAGCACAAAACAATTAATTATATTTGAAATAATTTTTAAACATTTAAAAATCTTTAGTTTCTTTCCTTTATTTCTTGATACAATACATTTTTGTCAATCGGACACTTTTTTAGCGTTTTTGACTATTTAGTAGCTTTTCTTTCTTTTACTTTCTTTCACTTTATCTTTTTAAATTATTTTTGTGAATTATTCTTTAATAATTCACTCGGACACTTAAGACTTTTTAGTCTTTTATACACTTTATGAATTATAACATTATAATTCACAATTTCTTTTATTCTTTTTGTGTAATACTCTATAAATTATCTTTTAACAATTCAATAATTAACTTTATGATGATCTTTTTTTTGTCTGAAATTTTAATTATTCGGGTATACCAACTTTTATTTAGTTGGCGAATTATTTTATAATAATTCAATTTTTTAATACTTTATATTGACTAATTTATTTTGATAAATTAGTCAAACATTTATTTTATAACCTTTTGAACAATTATAAGTTATACTGATAAAATTCATTATTTTATTTTTCGCAAATGCAATAATTGGCTTTTCACTCCCTTTTTATATGAAAATAATTTTCTTCATATAATTTACGATCTTGAACTTATTTATCGAAATATTACTCAATAATTCCGTATTTCTAATTATACATATTAAATGTTAAATCTCAAAAATATTCTAATATTTCACATAATTTCTACAAAAATTTTTATACACATTATTGTATAATTTTCATCATTTTCATTTATTTTATGAATTATTTCACAATAAGTCATTATTCTTATTACTTTTATAGCTCAATAATTATTTCGAAAATATTCTCATATTTCATATAAAATTCACAAAAATTTATATGGACTTTATTCCACTATTATTTTCATTTTATGACATAATTAACAAAATTTCATTATTTTTGTTAACTACATCATTTAAAAAATATTCTAAAAATATCCAAATAATTGCTATAAATTTCATAAAAATTTATAGACACATTATTTCATATTTACTACCATTTTTCACTTATTTTATGAATTATTTCACAATAATTCATTATATACACTATATACATACACATTTAATAAACTTTAAAATTCTTAAATTAATTCCAAAAATTCTTTAAAAATTTTTGGGCACTAATTATTTTATCTATAATTAATTTAGGCTATTATTTACTAATTTCATGCACAAATCAACAAATTATCCTTATATAAATTCTCAACCAACATAAAATTTCTATCATAAAAATTTGTTTATCTCACTTTAAGCATTTAATTTACATTTTTCATTATCTAATTTCATTTTTCTCACATCAATTACATTTATTAAGAAATTTAACAAAATTTCCCTAATTACATAAAGAAAATTAATTCACATAAATGGAAAATCAAAGGATTTTGTACCCACTTACATTTTTTTCTTGCTTATGGGTGCCTAAGCTTCCCTTTTTCTTCCTCAATCCATGAAAACTCCTCCCTCTTCACTTAATCCTACCATGGCTGGCCAAATAATCTCATTAAATCATATTTTTTGTCCTTAAATGCAAAAATTAAGCTCATAATTAGCTTTTACATCTCAAAAAATATGAGAAAACACTAAAGAATTAATTAAAATCAATTAACTTCTTAAATTCCATCTTATTCCTTTTTCTTTCTCAACTTGATTTATTGCCTTCTTTTTCTCAAATCACTTAATTGAGATCACTAGGGTGATCTAGAGAGCTGGAACTTCAGTTTTTATGTTGGGATTTATGGAAGATTTGAAGTGGATTAAAGAGAAATCAAAGGAAGAGAATAGAGAAGGAAGGTTCGGCCACTTAGAGAACAAGAGAAGAGCTGGTGAATTTTAGAAAAATCTCCAAATTTTTAGCCCTTATATATCCTCTAAATGGGCCCAAAATTGGGCTTAACTAATGGGCTTAGCCCAATTTATTTCTAAGGCCCAATTTAGGCCTTATAAAGCCCAATTAAAATTCTCCTATTTCTAACCTTCAAATCACTCTAAAAATAATTTCATCACTCTTATCACATCAAAAATAGCTAGTACAAAAATTTTTAGCTCAATCGGAGTCTGTTATCGATCCAATACAAACTTATCGGTCCGATTCAACACCTGCCGGTATCACCGAAAAATTCAATTCTCATTACTAAAATATTTCACATAAAATTCATGAAGATTTACAAAATCTGGCAATTTTTGGAATTCGTTTACTATTTTTAATAATTTATGCAAAATTAAGTCTTCTTTCTCGTATTTATTACTTTTTAGAGGTCTATTTGACCTTTGTTTCACTTAAAATTTCAATTCCGGACTCACCATGATGAATACTTTTCAATGGTCCAATAAAATATTTTTGACTTTCGGGTATCCTTTCGATTCGAAAAATACTATTCACTGTCGGAAAGTACTGTTCACGGCTAACTTGATGGTTAGGCCATTATATTTCTCCCCTACTAAAAGAAATTTTGTCCCTGAAATTTACTTATATCGAAAAGTAGAGGATACAATATTGTTATCTTATCGAAACTTCATTCACATTCGATGGTTCCAAAGCATCTTTGCCAATAGAACCCACTTACTTTTAAGCTAACTGTAAGGCCCCTAACATTACCCTAATTTAATTTGCATATTTTGAATGGAATTTTTATTTGATTAAGATTAAATTAAATGAGAATTTTTTATAATTAAGGGTCAGGGGTAAATTATCATGTTATTATGTTAATTGCATGAAAATAAAATTTAAGAGTATGGTTTAATATTAATTGAGGGTGCAATTGAAGTAAAAAGGTATTAATTTGGGGTAAATTTATAATTTTGAAAACTTAAGGGTCAAATGTGGATAGAAGCATATATTTAAAGGTCAATTTGAGAGAAGGAATAAATTGATAGGTTAATGTATGAAAGCAATTAAAAGGATGGGTTAAAGTTTAACATGCAAAGACTTGCTAGGTTATTTTATGGCATGCAAAAGGTTTAAGGACTAATAAGGGAATTATCCTTTGCTATTATAAAAAGCCAACTTTGAAGAGAGAGAAGAAAGAGTGGGACGACATTCCTTCAAAAAAAACACAGAAATGTTCTTCTTTCTTTCTCTTTTATGATTCAAAGTTGATTTCTTAAGTAATCTTGAAGAAGAAATTGTACATGTTGGTTAATCAATAGTTTAAGGCATTAAACTAAGGTAATTAATCTATTAATGAACCCTTCAGCATCTTCTTCTTCTTTTTCTTTTCATTTTGATTGAGGAGAATGTTAATTAAGTGCTGGAAATTTGAATGACGATAATATTTGTGAAGGAGAAGAGGAAGAAAGAAAGAGCAAAGGAAAGAGTACTGCTAGAGGTTGAAGACATAGGGATTTTCAGCCAAGGTATGGGAATTAGGGCAGTTCATATTACATGTGGAATTAATTGCTAGAATTTGTTATGATTGACAGAAATTTAAGATTTGCATTTTGCTAGATTTTATCGAAGTGAGGTTGAAGAACAGATTGTGTCCTTGTCGAGTCATGAAGCTCTTCACGAGTCGTGAACTATTGTCTGACTCGGGAAGCTCTTCACGAGTCGTGCATCTTCTTCCTCTGGATCACTCGTGAATGTTGGTCTCACTCGTGAATACCTTCACGAGTCATGAATTTTACTCCGACTCATAAGCCTCTTCATGAGTCATGAAATGTAGCTTTTCTTCTCCACTCATGAATCCCTTCATGAGACATGAGTTTTGGCCTTTTAGCTTCACTCGTGAATCTCTTCACGAGTCGAACACTTCTTCACGATTGATTGACCTATCTAGATTGTTTTGCTCATAAGTTGTGCTATAGAATAGCAAATTGAATGATTCTTTTTACATTGAAAAATAGACTTCCATACCTATATTGCATGTGAAGAAATCTAAACTTAAATCTGCCTCTAAGTACATGGAATTTAGGGTTAAATCTGGACTAGTTCCCTAGACAGCTCACAGAAATAGAATTTACAATAATAGGCATAACTTTTTTTAGAGATGTTGAAATGTTACAAAATAAAATTCTAGTAAAATTAAAGACATGAAAGTCTAACTTTGATGAAGAAATGTTGGTCTAAATCCTTCTAAATTTTACGTTATGAATTTTCTAAGTGACAGTCCACATTGTTTTTGTTTTAAAAATAGCCTATAGTATTTCTCGAATAACTCGAGCTATAGGTAAGATATTAAGATGAATCTTGATGATCTAGAAACTAGACACATAGAGGGATAAGATTGTAAAAGATCATTTTGACTAAAAATGACATCTTCCATTTCAAATGTGGTTCACAAGTTGAGTTCAGAATGCTGCCCTGTGCAGATTGTTGCTACACTTGATATTATGATTTTTTTTATTAATTGAGAAAAATAGTTGTTTATTTGATAGTAAAATAAATTGGATAGGGCATGTAATATAACTATTAATGAAGGATTTATATGCATACATGTACATTCATTTGTGTAAATGAATAAAGATTAGTGATGAAATATCTAACCTATACATGTAATTAGACTTGTACATGATTGTCATATGCCAAATTGATGTATACATATGTAATCCTACGACATGAAAGTGCACATGATATGAATGATGATAAAGGCATATATATGTTGGTAAACATGCTTATAGGAATAAGCCTACTATATGCGAATGTACCTACAGGTTTGTACATTTACGATTATATACATGATAGTATGAGCATGTAAGTTCCCTGTGAGATAGAAGATGTTGTAGCATGACAATGAACATGTGAGATGCTTAATGAGAACATGATCAAGTATATGATATGATGATTATATGTCATGCCTATATGTCATGATGCAAATTTATAGTCACACGAATTGGATTAGCTAATTGTATAACTTGGCATATGAAATGTGAATATATCTGTTTATGCACCAGAGAACTTATAGTTTTACAAGACTCTATATATGTACAAATAGTATACTCTGAATATAGTCTTAATATGTGAATTGAACATGAATATAGTTATGCCTGTAATAGAGTTTCAGAAGTGGATAGATAGGCATCTATGAGGAAATTACAGCTACCATAGTCTGGCCCAATTGGGTCTAAAGTATGTTTGATCCCGTTTGGATCATGAACAGCCCCGTTTGGGTTGATAGGCAACCTCATTTGGGTCTGCTTGATCGGTCTATAGTATATTTTAGCCCCGTTTGGGTCTATAGATCCGATATCTTAGGATATTCTTCATTTTGATACCGATGTGTATCGATAGTTCCCGTTATCCACTGATAAAGCTAAGGCAGGCTAAACTTTATTTATAGTATTGATCAAAATTAAACAGTTAAAGTTTATCTGACTAAAGATTGATATTATGGATTATATTATTGGTTTGCCCATAGAAATTATGTTTCATTTGAATATGTTCACATGGGAAATTGTTGTCTATATGAATTATGAATATGAGAATATTTGTTACTCTCTTGGGTACAATGTTTATGTACATAAGGATACGTTTTATGCTTTAAAGTATTTGTTATTATTGTCATTTTATGTTGTACATGTTATTTATAGTACATATTGTATGTATATTTTGATGACCGTTGTGAGTGGTCATCCATCTATAGATATTCCCCACTAAGCTTTATATCTTAGCACGGGTTATTTATCCGTGTAGCTACAGTTAACAAGACTTTTGTTGAGGGACGATCTCTGCATCAGGAAGGGCCAACTATCGACTGTTAACCTTGATGTAGGATATTTTTGTATTACTATTATCATATGTTTTGCTTTTTGGCCAGTTACCTTATAAAATATGTATAACCGATGTAAAGTATTGTAAATCACTAGTAGTAAAGCTAAGAAAGAGTATGTGTGCATGTGATATACATAAAGTAATATTCATATAGTATAGTATGCATGATACTAAGTATGAAATGAAAAACAGGAATAGACTTGTAGGACATACATAAGCATATGAAACCATATGACATGATTAATGGTAAAATGATGGTTAAGTGAATGTAGTATAAGCATGATTAATAGTATTTAAATTATCAGATAAATACGTTATTTGTATAGGGGGTGCTACAATTTATGGTATCAGGGCCTAAGTTTAGCCTTTTCTAGGTAAAAATGAACCTAGGATTCTATAGTATGATATAGTGTTTTGTTGGCCTGATGCAGAAGTCCCTGTTTTCTTATAGATTGAAGATGGAGAGCTCTAGAGATGCTTTTGAGGAATCGGCTGAAAGTAACAGGCCGGTTAGAACCAATCCTTCTAATCTTGGATCTTCATCATCCAATCCAAATGAGGTCCCAGCAGCCATCCCTGCAGAAGCATTGTTAAAGATATCATAGGATATGGCTCAAATTCTTCAAAGGATGACAGTACCTAAAGCCCCAATACCTAAAATTAGGAAGCATGGTGCTGAAGAGTTTTTAGGCACTAATCTGGAACAGTCTGAGGAAGCTGAATTTTGGTTGGAAAGGCTAGAGAGAATTTTTGATGAAATTCTAGTGGGTCATAAGGCATCTTGTGCTGTGTCCTTATTACAGGGAGCAACTTATGATTGGTGGAAGTTGGTGTTGAAGCAACCTTAGTTACTAGATCCCCTTACATGGGAATTTTTCACAGTTGAATTCAAGAACAAGTATGTTACTGAAGCATATAAGCATGAAAAGTTAAAGCAATTTCTCAACTTGAAGCAAACAGTTATGTCTGTGGCTAAATATGAGAAAGAATTCAGTCACCTATGTAAATATGTTCCTGATGATATGTTAACTGATGCTTTTAAATGTAGACAGTTTGAAGATGGGTTAAATGATTGTATCAGAGAAAAGTTAATTGGATCTATATCTTTACAAGTGGTTAACTTCACTCAACTGGTTACAGCAGCCTTGTGAGTTGAAAAGAATGAAATTGCAAAAAGGGAGAGAGAACAGAGAATGAGTGGGTCCAAGGGTGGATCTTTCACTGGAAAGAGAGCTAAAGGAGCTCAAGGAAATTAGTCAGCTGAGTCTAGCTATAGTTTTGCAAAAAGGGGTAGGAGACAAGAATCATCTGCAGTGTCTAAACAAGGAAGGGAAGCTTCAGGGAAACAAAGTGGGGGGCAACCTCCGGTGTGTCCCCATTGTACTAGGCAACATTGGGGTAGTTGCAGGAAATTGACTGGGGTGTGTTTCAAGTGTTGTGGTACCGATGACTTCATGGAAAATTGTCCTTCGAAGAGGGAACAGGGTGTTGAACAGCAGGGCAATAGAGGAACTTTTAATGCACCACCTTCGGGTAGAGGCAGAGGAAGAGGACATGGGGGATCGAGTCATCAGGGATCCCAGTCCAAGAACATTTTTGAATTAGTTGATAGACCCATAGCTCCAGTTGTTCCTATTCGGGCTTATGCAATGAAAGCTAGAGAGGATCAGAGTGCTCCAGAAGTCATAATTGGTATTTTCTCTCTCTTTGATTCTGACATGCATGCACTGATTGTTCCTGGTTCCACTCATTCTTATGTTTGCACTGGGGGTATGGGTAGAAATGAGTCTACTGTACATGAACTAGAATATAATATATGTGTAAGCAACCCTTTGGGTCACAGTGTTATTGTTAATAGAGTGCATAAACAGTGTCCTATTGTAATTCAAGGGAAAGAATTTCTTGCTGATCTTATTGAATTTCCATTTTGGGAGTTTGATATTATACTGGGTATGGATTGGTTGTCTAGACATCATGCAGTGATTAATTGTGAAGCTAAAACTGTAACTCTTATTGGTGCTGATGGTAAAGAAACTATAGTTCAGGGCATTCGATCTAAACCCATAGCTAATGTAATGATAGCCATGCAAGCTAAGTGATTTTTGAGAAAGGGGTGTGAAGCTTTCTTAGCACTTGTTCTTGATTCAAGAAAAGAGATTGTGAATCTCCAAGAGGTTCCAGTGGTGAAAGAATTTCCTAATGTGTTCCCTGAAGACTTACCTAGTCTTCCACCTGAAAGGGATATTAAGTTGTCTATAGAAATTATACCTAGTACAGCTCCTATTTCGAAGGCACCATACAGGATGGCTCCTTTGGAATTGAAGGAACTAAAGGTTCAACTACAGGAGTTGCTTGACAAAGGCTTCATTAGGCCTAGTGCATCATCTTGGGGTGCATCGATTTTATTTGTGAAGAAAAAAGATGGGTCTATGAGGATGTGTAAATATTACAGACAGTTAAGTAGGGTAATAGTGAAAAATAAGTACCCTTTACCTAGAATTGAAGATTTATTTGATCATTTGAAGGGTGCTGGAGTATTTTCCAAGATTGATTTGTGATCGAGTTATTATCAACTTCGGGTTAAGGATGTGGATGTTTCCAAAATAGCCTTTAGAACCCAATATGGGCATTATGAGTTTCTGGTGATGCCATTTTGGTTAACAAATGCACCGGCTACATTTATGGATCTTACGAATAGGGTATTTAGACCCTACTTGGATCAATTTGTTGTTGTGTTCATAGATGACATTTTGGTGTATTCGAGAAATGAAGCGAAACATACTGAGCATTTGAGAATTGTTTTATAGACTCTGAGGGAGAATAAGTTATATGCTAAGCTGAGAAAATGTGATTTTTGGCTTAAGGAAGTTTCTTTCCTTGGTCATGTAGTATCTTTTGAAGGCATTAGAGTGGATCCAGCAAAAATTGAGGCTATAGTGAATTGGAAGTCGCCTCAAAATGTGATAGAAGTGAGAAGTTTTCTGGGCTTACCAGGTTATTACCGTCATTTTGTGAAAGACTTTTCAGTTATAACTGCACCACTCACTAAACTGTTGAGAAAGGGTATAAAGTTTGAGTGGACTGACCGGTGCCAAGCAAGTTTTGACCAGTTGAAGAAATTTTTGATAGAGGCTCCAGTTTTAACACAACTAGTTACAAGAAAGGAGTATGCTATGTATAGTGATGCTTCTAGAGTTGGCTTAGGTTGTGTGTTAATGCAAGATGGTAAAGTAATTGCCTATGCATCTAGACAGTTGAAGCCGCATGAGCAAAACTATCCAACCCATGACCTAGAGTTAGTAGCAGTAGTGTTTGCCTTAAAAATTTAGCGACATTATTTGTATGGGGAAAAGTGCAAAATCTATACAGATCACAAGAGTCTCAAATTTTTTCTCACTCAAAAGGAACTTAACTTGAGACAGCGAAGATGGTTAGAACTGTTTGAAGATTATGGATTACCATCTAGGCAAAGCTAATGTTGTAGTTGATGCCTTGAGCCATAAGATGATGGCTGCTATGATTGTACATCACTGTAGATGAAAACTTACATATGATGGTGCTTTAATAGCACAGTTGAAGGCTAGACCTTGTTTGAAGCAAACAATGATCGATGCTCAGAAACATGATGAAAGGTTGCAACAGATTTCGAAGTCTTCACATGAAGGGACCCAGTTTGAGTATTTAGTGAAAGAGGATGGGGGTGTGTATTATCAGAATAGATTATATGTTCCTGATGACAAAGAATTAAAAAGAACAGTATAAAATAAGGCTCACAATATAGTATTTACTATGTACCCTTGTGGGAATAAGATGTACCAGGATTTGAAACAATGTTATTGGTAGCCTGGCATGAAGAAAGATGTAGTAGCATATGTCTCCAAATGTTTGACTTGTCAGCAGGTGAAAGCAGAGCACCAGTTACCCTTTGGTTTGTTGAACCCCATCCCAATTCCACAATGGAAATGGGAGGATATTACCATGGATTTTGTAACAGGATTGCCCCTTACACAGAAAAAGCATGATGTAGTTTTGGTTATAGTTGATAAGCTGACTAAATCAACTCATTTCATACCAGTTTGGATGGATTACCCTATGGATAAATTGGCAAAACTTTATATAAATGAGATTGTTAGACTGCATGGCATTTCGGTGTCAATAATCTCTGATAGAGTTTGCAAAAACTATATATAACTCACACTTATCAGCTTGTTGACCACAGTCAAGGCTAATGGTTCTAGAGGCAAGATTAGGGAATGCATATACGATATGCATGCATCAAAAGTTGATAACATAATGATCCAATAGTTGTGTAGAGACATAATTGGTATATAGATACCTACCTTTCAAGGGTATGGGTTTGGCTTGTTAACCACAGTCAAGGTCAAATTACATATTAAGGATTGGATATTGGCCGACTAGGAAAACCATCGGGTTTTCTCGGATTATATAGTGAGGGCTATTAATTCGCAATAAAATAGTGGGAGTAAATGGATTAATTAAAGACCTTATTAATGCATACATATATATATGAACATACTCTTATATCTCTTTTTTTTCACATCTAGGTCATCATCATGAGCACATCAAACATTAATATACGATCAATCTTGGATAACAAGCTAGTTGGAAGCAACTATTCTAACTGGATCAGGCAAGTAAGAATTGTTCTCAGAGCTGAAAAGATCCATTATGTCTTAGATAAAGATCCACCACCACTTCCATCAGATGATGCCATTGATGAGATCAAAGGCATTTATCGAAAATACATGGAGGATAGTGAAGCGGCAACATGTCTGATGCTGGGTGCTATGTCCTCGAAGCTTCAGAAGCAATATGAGATGATGGATGCTAGAATCATCATTTTGCATCTAGAGGAGCTTTATTCTTCTCAGGCTAGAACTGAGCAATATGAGATTGCTCGAGCTTTATTTAGCTGCAAAATGGTGGAAGACACTTCAGCTGCTACTCATGCATTGAAGATGTATGGGTATATTGAGCATTTGAGTAGACTTGGCTATGTTATGGATAATGATCTATACATAGATTTAATCTTGTACTCGTTGGCTCTAAGTTATGCACCTTTCGTGCTTAACTTCAACATGAACAAGATCCAAGTATCCATTTCTGAGTTAATCAACATGCTCAAGATAGTTGATGGATCCTTTAAGAAGGATCCAAAAAGTGTCATGGTTGTCACTTCTGCTAAAGGCAAGAAGCAGAAGAAGAAGAAGAAGAAGAAGAAGATAACCAAGGCGCAGCCAAAGAATGGTGGGATCTCCAAGAAGAAGGTTGCCAAGAAAGAGAATCCCAAAGGAACTTGCTTCCATTGTGGAAAAGATGGTCATTGGAAGCGTAACTGCAAGGCCTATCTAGATTCTTTCAAGGAGAAGAAGCAAGCTGATGCTTCTACTTCAGGTATTCATATGATTGAAATTAATACTTATTCTATTGCTTCAAAACAATCTTGGGTATTAGATATCAGATGTGGATCTCACTTATGTAATGATCTACAGGGGCTTCGAAGCTTTAGAAGAGTTGGAAAGGCAGAGATATGTTTGCAGTCAGCCACTGGATGGAACATCTCTACAATAGTTGTGGGGACTTACTATTTTCCTCTTCCTGGTGGATTAGTACTGGAATTAAATAATTGTTATTATGTTTCAGCTTTGTCCAAAAGTATTATTTCTTTTATTTGTTTGATGAACGATTATGATATTTCTTTAAAGGACAAATATTGTTACATTTTTAAGAACAATATGTTTTATGCAAAAGCTATCATTGAGAATGGTATATTTGTTCTTGATTTAATTAAAGTACATAATGTGGATACCAAGAGAATAAAACACGATAATCTAAATACCTCATACTTATGGAATTGTCGTTTAGGCCATATAAATGAGAAATGCATGACCAAATTACACAAATCAAGTGATTTAGGATCATTTGATTATGGATCATTTGATACATGTGAATCTTGTTTATTGGGAAAAATGACAAAAGCTCCCTTTATCGGTAAAGGAAAACGAGCTAAAATGGTTTTGGACTTAATACATTCAAATGTATGTGGTCCAATGACTACACATGCCAAAGGAGGTTACTCCTACTTCATTACTTTCATAGATGATTATTCTAGGTTTTGATACATCTATCTAATGAAATATAAATCAAAAGCATTTGAAAATTTCAAAGAATTCAGAAATGAAATAGAGAAAAAACTTGGCAAAAGTAGTAAAACATTTAGATCAGATCGAGGTGGAGAATACTTAAGCCAAGAGTTTCAGGATTATCTTAGAGATAATGGGATTTTATCTCAATGGACTCCACCATATACACCACAACACAATGGTGTATCTGAAAGGAGAAATCCAACACTATTAGATATGGTTCGATCAATGATGAGCCGAGCGGACTTGCCTAAGTCCTTTTGGGGATATGCACTAGAAACTGTTGTTTATGTGTTAAACAGAGTTCCTAGTAAATCGGTTGATGTTACTCCATATGAGATGTGGAATAACAAGAAACCCACGCTTTCTCATCGAAACTGGATGTTAAGTCTGACAAATGTTTATTTGTGGGATATCCAAAAGAAACATTTGGATATTATTTCTATCATCCTTTAGAAAAAAAAGGTGTTTGTTTCAAGGCATGTTGTCTTCTTGGAAAGAGAATTTCTCCTACGAGAGGACAGTGGGAGTAAAATTGAACTTGGTGAAGTTCAAGACCCACAAATAGAAGATGATCAACCGATTGAACCCAAAACTGAATTTCATAATGATGAGATTGCAGTTGAACCTAATTATACACAAAATCCTAGAAGATCTACAAGGATGTGTTCTATCCCTATGAGATATGGATTTCACATTGATTTGGATAGAGGTATAACTGTAGTAGAGGACAATGAGCCTACAAGCTATCAAAAAGTTTTGAACAGTTCAGAACGTAATTTATGGCTTAAGGCTATGCAGTTTGAAATGGACTCCATGTATGAGAATAAAGTATGGACTTTAACTTAACCACCAGAAGGGATAAAACCCATAGGATGCAAATGGGTCTTCAAAAAGAAGACCGACATGGAAGGTAATATAGTTACCTATAAAGCTCGCTTAGTAGCAAAAGGTTATCGTCAAAAAGAAGGTATTGACTATTTCGAAACTTTTTCTCCTGTAGCGATGCTTAAGACTATAAGAATACTTTTAGCCATTTTAGCTCATTATGATTATGAGATTTGCAAATGGATGTGAAGACAGCTTCCATAATGGAAATCTTACTGAGGATGTGTATATGACATAACCAGAAGGGTTCACATCAGGAAATGGAGAAAAGGTATACAAGCTTCAAAGATCCATTTATGGATTGAAGCAAGCCTCTAGGAGCTGGAACATACGATTCAATAAGACAATCATAGAGTTTGGTTTCTCACAGAATGAAGATGAACCTTGTGTGTATAAAATGGTCAGTGGGAGTGCAATTGTCTTCCTAGTTCTATATGTGGATGATATATTGATCATGGGAAATGACATTTCTCTTCTCCAATCTGTTAAAGTATGGTTATCCAAGCAATTCTCCATGAAAGACCTTGGAGAAGCATCCTATATTCTGGGAATAAGGATCTATAGAGATAGATCCAATAGGTTGCTAGGTCTTTCTCAGAGTACATATATAGATAAAGTATTGAAGAGGTTCAATATGGATCTCTCTGAGAAAGGGTTTATACCCATGGTGCATGGGAAACACCTTTCTAAGTCTATGTGTCCGCAAACACTAGAGAATAGAGAGAGCATGAATAGAATACCATATGCATCTATAATTGGTTTTATCATGTATGCTATGTTATGTACACATCCAGATGTAGCATTTACTTGAGTGTCACAAGCAGATTCCAATCCAATTTTGGAGAGGAACACTAGGTAGCTGTCAAGAATATCCTTAAGTACTTGAGAAGGACTAAGGATATATTCTTGGTATATGGAGATGGCAGTTTGGAAGTAAATGGGTATACAGATGCTAGCTTCCAATCTGACAAAGATGATTGTAAATCACAGTCTGGTTATGTGTTCATAATGGGAGGAGGAGAAGTTAGTTGAAAAAGTTCCAAACAAGAAACAACTGTTGATTCCATGACGAAAGCTAAGTACATTGCTGCTTCAGAAGCAGCCAAAGAAGCAATCTGGATTAAAAAGTTCATAACTGAACTAGGAGTGGTGCCTAGCATTGTTGATCCGATTCCTTTATATTGTGACAACAATGGAGCCATTGCGCAAGCAAAGGAACCACGGTCTCATCTACGATCCAAGCATGTTATCAGACGCTACCATCTTATAAGGGAAATAATAGCTAGAAATGATGTGAAAATAAAAACGGTCCCTACAGATGATAATGTGGCGGATCCCCTCACTAAACCACTTTCCCAGATGAAGCACGATCACTAAAATTTGCATGGGTCTGAGACATATGAGTGATTGGCTTTAGTGCAAGTGGGAGATTGTTAGAGAGTATGCCCCTAGAGCCCATGTAATAGGGATGATTTTCATATGTATGAATTTATATTCTTAATGAAAGGCATCATTCATTTATTAATGCTATGTTTAAATACATGAGTTTGTAAATCTTAAATTAATAAATGAAGTCCTAGATATTATAAACACAATGCAAAGACAATCATAAAAGTGTTCATGATATGAGATGTCTATTGCATGCAAATGTGTTAATATCTAAATATCTCTAGTCATAGAATTAACAAGATAAGGATATTGTTAATTCGGACAAACTAGCACATATTATGCTTCTTGAATGGTTCAAGCAGTGGTTCTCATAACTGTGATTATGGAAGATAATCAAAGCTAACATGTGGATGCTTGTTAGAAGAACAAGTTCATTGGAGACCTGCATAGAGAATCCTCATATGGATATTAAATCTATGTCAGTGAGGAATCTCTTCATAGCGGTTGTGCAAGTATCCTTAGACTTGATATCACCAAAGTTATCTTAAGTAGCAAGTGGTATACTTTGACTCCATAACTGATTATTTCCAACTGGGAGTGAACATAGTTAGGAGATTTGGTATATCATGACCTACTCGAAGATAGTTGAGTGATCAACGAAGGATTCACCATCCCAGATTTAATAAGGGAAGTTATCTCACATGATTCTATAATTGCCTTGTTCAAAGAATTTCTGGCTAGAGTAATATGCCAAGATGGATAGAGATCCATGGAAGGCATTTTGGAAATAATGGTTAAATTAATAGAACATACATAATTAGATTTATATGAGTTGACATAAATCCATACTCAGAATCTAATTGAGATAAGAGTAGTGAAAGGAGTAATTGCACAGTAACTGTTTCTATGGAAGGGTATAATCAAACCACTTGACTTTCTTGACATTTGGGTAGTCATGATGCCTAGCTAGAGGCCAATCATGACTTGTATAATGATGTATCAAGAATATCAATAGGGATTGATAAAATAATTTAAAGGAGTTTAAATCATGTGAGTTTTGAATAGAATTCACAATTACATATTATACTGCCAACATGGACAGGAACCCAATAGCTCACACACATATAGAGAAAAGGATAAAATGGTAAAATGAAAAGGATAATAATATTTGATATTATTATGAGGGTAGAGAAGTGAATAAGATAATAATTAATTAAAGAGTTTAATTAATTATGATCAAGTAAAATTGTTCGCAGAACTTTTGAGAAATGTTCTGTAAAATTGGACCTAATTGAAATAATGTATTTCATGATTAATTATTATTGGAATATAAATGTTATAGGACTACTATAAGTGTTATAGGACTGATATAATAATTAATAGGTCCATTGGAGGAATTATAAAGGGGCCAAAGGAATGAAGTTGGTGTAGAAGCCCTTCTGTAGAGGGCCACAAGCCAACTCCCAGACAGAAGGCCTTAATGGCCTATTTCTTGGACCAAGTTAAATTATTTATGTTACATAAATATTTTGGAACCTAAATATTTAATTTGGTTGGATTTGGAATCCATTTGGGTAATTAAATCCAATTAGTTGCACAAAGGGCCTAGTTTGTGGGTTTTGTGCATAGTCTTTTATGAAAAGGTTTAAATTGGATTTAATTGAGCTCAAATAATTATAAAGAATTCCAGAAGCCCAATTAATAATTATCCAGTAATTTTAAAGAGCCCAATCTCATTATGAAGTTGGAATTTTAGCCTAAATATAAAAAGCCAACGAATGAGGAATTAGGGTTAAGTGATATAACATTTAAGAAAGACTTCTTCTATTATTCTCTCTACCCTAGCCTCCCAAACCATTGCTAGCTCTAGGGTTTTTCAGCCAGCATTTTTCCTCTACCAATTTGTTGGTTCATTCTATAAATCTCTAGTGTGGATTACTCATTGGAGGTGTTTGATTTTGGACACTGTGGTTTGCGACAGGTGCGAAGTAAAATCAACTGTTCAACAAAAAATCAAAGGTGATTTTTCTTATTTTCATGGCAAGATTAGTAACATTGGTTAAACAATTTTAAATTCTGCTTATGTATGAGATGCATGTAACTGATAAATTCCAACAGTGAATCTCTTCACGAGTCGAACACTTCTTCATGATTGATTGACCTATCTAGATTGTTTTGCTCATAAGTTGAGCTATAGAATATAAAATTGAATTATTCTTTTTACATTGAAAAATAGACTTCCATACCTATATTTCATATGAAGAAACCTAAACTTAAATCTGCCTCTAAGTACATGGAATTTAGGGTTAAATCCGGACTAGTTCCCTAGACTGCTCACAAAAATAGAATTTACAATAATGGGCATAACTTTTTGTAGAGATGTTGAAATGTTACAAAATAAAATTTTGGTAAAATTAGAGACATGAAAGTCCAACTTTGATGAAGAAATGTTGGTCTAAATCTTTCTAAATTTTACGTTATGAATTTTCTAAGTGACAGTCCATATTATTTTAGTTTTAAAAATAGCCTATAGTATTTCTAGAATAACTTGAGCTATAGATCAGATATTAAGATGAATATTGATTCTACAGAAACTACACACATAGAGGGATAAGATTGTAAAAGATCATTTTGACTAAAAATGACATCTTACATTTCAAATGTGGCTCACAAGTTGAGTCCAGAATGCTGCCCTGTGTAGATTGTTGCTACACTTGATATTATGATTTTTTTATTAATTGAGACAAATAGTTGTTTATGTGATAGTAAAATAAATTGGATAGGGCATGTAATATGACTATCAATGAAGGATTTATATGCATACATGTACATTCGTTTGTGTATATGAATAAAGATTAGTGATGAAATATCTAACCTATACATGTAATTAGATTTGTACATGATTGTCATATGCCAAATTGATGTATACATATGTAATCCTATGACATGAAAGTGCACATGGTCTGAATGATTATAAAGGCATATATATATTGGTAAATATGCTTATAGGAATAAGCCTACTATATGCGAATGTACCTACAGGTATGTACATTTACGATTATGTACATGAGTGTATGAGCATGTAATTGCCCTATGAGATAGAAGATGTTGTAGCATGACTATGAACATGTGAGATGCTTAATGAGAACATGATCAAATATATGATATGATGATTATATGTCATGCCTATATATTATGATGCAAATTTATAGTCACACGAATTGGATGAGCTAATTGTATAACTTGGCATATGAAATGTGCATATATCTGTTTATACACCAGAGAACTCATAGTTTTACAAGACTCTATATATGTACAAATAGCATACTCTGAATACAGTCTTAATATGTGAATTGAACATGAATATAGTTCTACCTACAATAGAGTTTCAGATGTGGATAGATAAGCGCCTATAGGGAAATTGTAGCTGCCATAGTCTGGCCCAATTAGGTCTAAAGTATGTTTGATCCTGTTTGGATCATGAACAGCCCCATTTGGGTTGATAGGTGACCCCGTTTGGGTTTGCTTGACCGGTCTACAATATATTTTGGCCCCATTTGGGTCTATAGATCCGATATCTTCGGATATTCTTCATTTTGATACCGATGTGTATCGATAGTTCCCGTTATCCACTGATAAAGCTAAGGTAGGCTAAAATTTATTTATAGTAATGATCAAAATTAAATAATTAATGTTTATCTGACTAAAGATTGATATTGTGGATTATATTGTTGGTTTGCCTATAGAAATTATGTTTCATTTGAATATGTTCACATGGGAAATTGTTGTCTATATGAATTATGAATATGAGAATATTTGTTACTCTCTTGGGTACAATGTTTATGTACATGAGGATACGTTTTATGCTTTAAAGTATTTCTTATTATTGTCATGTTATGTTGTACATGTTATTTATAATACATATTGTATGTATATTTTGATGACCGTTGTGAGTGGTCATCCATCTGTAGATATTCCCCACTAAGCTTTATAGCTTAGCATGAGTTATTTATCCGTGTAGCTACAGTTAACAAGACTTTTGTTGAGGGACGATCTCTGCATCAGGAAGGGCCAACTACCAACTGTTAACCTTGATGTAGGATATTTATGTATTACTATTATCATATGTTTTGCTTTTTGGCCAGTTATCTTATAAAATTTGTATAACCGATGTGAAGTATTGTAACTCACTAGTAGTAAAGCTAAGAAAGAGTATGTGTGCATGTGATATACATAAAGTAATATTCATATAGTATAATATGCATGATACTAAGTATGAAATGCAAAACAAGAATAGACTTATAGCACATACATAAGTATATGAAACCGTATGACATGATTAATGGTAAAATGATGGTTAAGTAAATGTAGTATAAGCATGATTAATAATATTTAAATTATCAGATAAATAGGTTATTTGTATAGGAGGTGCTACACTAACCAATTCTAATATCAAAATTTTTGTATCAGTCTATTTCTACAGGTCATCTCACCCTGTGTGCAGATTTCTTTCGTATTTCAATTCAAATTAAACTTTACTGAGTTCTTTGTACTTAATTAAGTCCAACATAAAGGACTTATCATTTCTTTTCTGACATTGTCTCTATGAGAGTCAATTTCTACTATAGATAAGCACTTTTCACAATCATTATCACATTCACATTACTCAAATATAAATTCTTATGCTGAGGTTTTCAGCTATTCCATTAACTTTTTTGTAGCACCCGGATAATTCCAGGAACTTCCCATTTAACCTAAAGTCACATTCACCAAACCGAGCAGATAGTTACTTACTTTTAAATACTTACAGAGCAATTCCCAAATACTCATCATACTCTTTTAGTATCTCAAAACATATCAGATGGTTACTACTTAAATCCTCTAACATGTATCTAAGTAAAGGTGGAAGACCCTGTTTGTCAATTCACTAGGGCGATCAATGCATTAACAAATCTAATTGACATGACTAGTAACTCATAATGGCCACATCAATTACGAAAAAAATAACAAGCATGCTATTTCTCGTCTCATTCTCAGGTCGTCCTTGTGCTCATCATATCCCCTATCAGTTTCATCCTATCAAGTGGGGCCTATACATATGGTATGATGCAGATCAGATGCTATCAAATAATGTAAAATGCTATGAAATGAATGTATGATTTCATGTATGCAGGTAGAATATTGTCATGTATTCTCATATGATACAGATGTATAGCCCATCCTAATACTATGTATGTGTAATCAAATTCCCATGCCTGTAAAGGAATCTCTAACAGGTATGTAGAGCATCTTAAATAACCTTAACTTATAATCGTAATAATTTGCTCAATAGAATTCTTAAATCATGATAATCCAGTCAAGGTATCGCTTCGTTCTACACAATTTATATGTACTCAATATACAATCCCTTCTTAACTTTTCGACACATTCTTTATTTTGTCCTTCATTAGATTGTTTCTCATCTATATAGACACTTAAACTCTCACACTTACACTACATTTTAGTCAACTCTTTTTTTCCTTGCTTTGACCTCCACAAGATCTCAAGCAGCAATACTTCCATTCTCACTCACTACCGTCTTTATTGTACAGAATCAATCCTTTCACACTTGACAATCTCAGTCAAATGTCAACTTGTCACTTTAAAATAGGTAGGAGAGCAAGTACACGTCAGACTACTTAACACTCATCCACTTATAATTGGCATGTATATACAGACAAATCTATCGCTTAAATTTATTCCACTCCGATCTTAGAACCGTTTAAACCTTAGCTCTGATACCACTAAATGTCATACCCTTCATGAAACAGTCTTTTCCGAAGCAAAGATAGCATTAAATGGTAAATTTTTTTTATTCACTATAGATCACTTTCGATACACTTTAATACCTTAACTTCAAAATTTTCTATTCATTCGATAACATTTTAAACAATTAAACATACACTAATAAAATTCATCCAAATACTTTTACCAACACTCACCTATCAATAATCATAATAACAATAATCAAAATACAGTTTAATCTTTTACCTTAATTGTCTATGTATATACATGCCATAATACAACTCAATTTAGCACTATTTCTTCTTTTCCGATATTGCTCCACTGTGTATTTTGCTACCGCATCATTTCATAACCTGCACGCAATAAACGCTACGTGCTGAATACTAGACATGCTCAGAGGTGACTACTAATCCTAGAATTTTTAAATTAAAGCATAATTACATAGATTATGCCACTCCTATACTTATTTCATCAGACGTTTGCTTTTACTTCTGTTATCATTAATTTCATTATTTACCCACATTTTGGTAATCTTTTTGCTTTAATTTTAAATCTTTCAATTCACTTTATACTATTTTCTTATGTGAATCAATTTCATATTAACTTTTACCTTTACATTTCTTCTTTATTTTAGCTTTTACTTTTACTTAACTTTGGTTTTATGTTTTTAGTCACATCGATTTAATTATCATTTCATTTAACAATTTATATTGGTACTCGAGCCTTTAATGGTACCATAACTATTAACTATTTTATTTCTCGTTTGATTATTTAGTTGTCCAATATGTGCTATAATTACAATTTTTTCTATTTATTTTTTTATTTTATTTTAACTTTTAAACTAATTAACACATTACTATTTTCAATGCTTTAAGCTTTAAATGCAAATTGATACAATTATTTCGAAACACTTTGCATACAAATTTTTATTTCCCTCTATTTACATTTAAACATGTTCAAGTAATTATTTAGGAATTTGTATCTTTTCTTTTTTCCTACTTGAACAGTTATGTGCATTTTTATCGTTTTACTTTTCATTTAACTTTTCTTTCAAAAATACATTACTTAGGCATAAGTTTTCACTTAAGGATAATGTTATCACTTTTTGACTTTAAATAGGAAATTAGTACTATTTTCCAAACTTGTCATTTTTCAAATTAATAATTGGTACATAAAATACCAACTAATTTTAATTTATCTTTTTCATATAAAAATTCATTTTAAACCTTTATTTTTCTTTACAAAAGCTTAATTAAATCTTCATATAACATTTTATTCTTATAAAATATTTCTTTTTCATTTTTGCTTATTAATCATAATTTTTTTTGAGAAACATTACAGTTTTATCCCAACTTTTTATTTTCTTTCAAACAAATTATTTTTCATTCAATTCGTTTAAATTATATTGATTTATTCATTACGATATGCCCCTAGTGCAATATGACAGGACTCTCAAAAAGGATATGTGGGACATGGACCCTAAGGTCCCACTGAGAGAGTCTCGAAAAATATTTCACTTTCACTTTCACTTAAAATGCTGAAACTATGAAGATCAGAGATGTTACCCATAGCAAAGCAAGTCGCCATGACTTATACCGCAGTATAGGATGTCCCTATGGCTAGCCAATTATATCCTAACCAAGAATATCATTACCTGACTATTACTAAGGGCAAAATAATTAATTATATTTGAAATAATTTTTAAATATTTAAAAATCTTTAGTTTCTTTCTTTTATTTCTTGATACAATACATTTTTATCAATTGCACTCTTTTTTAGTGCTTTGGACTATTCAGTAGCTTTTTCTTTCTTTTACTTTTTTTCACTTTATCTTTTTAAATTACTTTTGTGAATTATTCTTCAATAATTCACTCGGACACTTAAAACTTTTCAGTCTTTTTTGCACTTTATGAATTATAAAATTATAATTCACAATTTCTTTTATTCTTTTTGTGTAATCCTCTGTAAATTATCTTTTAACAATTCAATAATTAACTTTTCGACGATTTTTCTTTTTCTGTCCGAAATTTTTGTCATTCGAGTATACCTACTTTTATTCAGTTGGCGAATTATTTTATAATAATTTAATTTTTTAATACTTTTTATTGACTAATTTATTTTGATAAGTTAGTCAAACATTTATTTTATAACTTTTTGAATAATTACACATTATATTGATAAATTCATTATTTTATTTTTCGCGAATGCAATAATTGGCTTTTTCACTCCCTTTTTATACAGAAATAATTTTCTTCATATAATTTACGATCTTGAACTTATTTTTCAAATTATTACTCAATAATTCAGTACTTTTAATTGGACATATTCAATGTTAAATCTCAAAAATATTCTAATATTTCACATAATTTCTACAAAAATTTATATACACATTATTTTACAATTTTTATCATTTTTATTTATTTTATAAATTATTTCACAATAATTCATTATTCTTATTACTTTTATAGCTCAATAATTATTCCGAAAATATTCTCATATTTCATATAAATTTCACAAAAATTTGTATAGACTTTATTCCACTATTATTTTCATTTTATGACATAATTAACAAAATTTCATTATTTTTGTTAACTACATCATTTAACAAATATTCTAAAAATATCCAAATAATTGCTATAAATTTCATAAAAATTTATGGACACGTTATTTCACATTTACTACCATTTTTCACTTATTTAATGAATTATTTCAGAATAATTCATTATATACACTATATACATACACATTTAATAAACTTTAAAATTCTCAAATTAATTCCAAAAATTCTTTAAAAATTTTTGGACACTAATTATTTTATCTATAACTAATTTAGGCTATTATTTACTAATTTCATGCACAAATCAACTAATTATCCTTATATAAATTCTCGGCCAACATAAAATTTTTATAATAAAAATTTGTTTATCTCACTTTAAGCATTTAATTCACATTCTCCATGATCTAATTTCATTTTCCTCACATCAATTATATTTATTAAGCAATTTAACATAATTTTCCCTAATTACATAAAGGAAATTAATTCACATAAATGGGAAATCAAAGGATTTTGTAGCCACTTACATTTTTCTCTTGCTTATGGGTGCCTAAGCCTCCTTTTTTCCTTGCTTTAATCCATGAAAACTCCTCCCTCTTCACTTAATCCTACCATGGCTGTCCAAATAACCTCATTAAATCCTATTTCTTTGTCCTCAAATGCAAAAATTAAGTTCATAATTAGCTTCTACATCTCAAAAACTATAAGAAAATACTAAAAAAAATCAATTAAAATCAATTAACTTCTTAAATTCCTTCTTACCCATTTTTCTTTATCAACTTAATTTCTTGTCTTCTTTTACTCAAATCACTTGATTGAGATCACTAGGGGTGATCTAGAGAGCTGGAACTTCAGTTTTTATGTTGGAATTTATGAAAGGTTTGAAGTGGATTAAAGAGAAATCAAAGGAAGAGAACAAAGAAGGAAGGTTCGGCCACTTAGAGAACAAGAGAAGAGCTGGTGAATTCTGAAAAAATCTCCAGATTTTTAGCCCTTATATATCATCTCAATGGGCCCAAAATTGGGCTTAACAACAGGGCTTAGCCCAATTGATTTTTAAGGCCCAATTTAGGCCTTATAAAGCCAATTAAAATTCTCACATTTTTTACCTTCAAATCACTCCAAAAATAATTTCATCACTCTTATCACATAAATAATAGCTAGCACGCAAATGTTTAGCTCAATCGTAGTCCATTATCAGTCCGATTTAAATTTATTGATCCGATTCGATAATTGTCGGTATCACCAAAATATTCAATTCTCATTAATAAAATATTCTACATAAAAATTCATGAAGATCTACAAAATCTGGCATCTTTTGAAAGTTGTTTGCTATTTTTAATAATTTATAGAAAATTAAGTCTCCTTCCCTACCGAGGAAATGGACTCACTACCTTTTTTGTATTTTTGACTTTTAGAGGCCTATTTGACCTCAGTTTCACTTCAAATTTCAACCCCGGACTCACCATGACCAATACTTTTCAATGGTCCAATAAAATATTTTTGACTTTCGAGTGTCTTTTCGGGCCCGAGAAATATTATTCACTGTCGAAAAGTATTGTTCACGACTAACCCGATGATTAGGCCATTACATCTATACAAGTTTTCCATTTTCTTTTTCCTATCTTTATCTTGATTCATTTTCGTCAGCCTATTCTTAGCGCAATACTTCACTTAAGATAATGATTCCCATCAGCAACTTGTGGATCATTCTCTAGTCACTCTTTGAGGCATCTTCAAGAAAATTTTGGTACTTTCAGGAAATAGAACTATAGCTTCCCGTTAGTTTCCTCGATGTTTGTCACTTGGAATTTTCGTATTATCTTTTCTACCTTTTGGTCTAAGTCTTTGAATTTGCTACTTAAATGGTTTGTCATTCAGATATATTTTGGGCAACATGTCTTAAAGTGTCTCTGTTGATTTTTTTTCATGTTGCTTTTAGTCCAAGTAAATACTTTTTTCTCATTTTTTTTCATTTTTCTTCTCATTTTTTCATTCTCTCAACGCATCTCACTTCAGGATTCATATTGAATGCAATTAAGATGTTATTTTTTCCTTGAGATTAAATGGAGCAGTGATTGAATTAATTTCATAAATAATTGAATCATGATTATTGCCATGTATGATTAATAAAATAAGACATTGCATACATAAGAAAATATCATATTATTAACATGATTAAAGAAACATATGCATATTTTACATTAGTAAAAAGTGGCCTATATTACACCTTCTCTATTACAAGTGCAGGTAGCAAAAGGTCTTTCAATATCTCAGGCTTTTCTTTCTCTGGACGGTGCCCCCAAAATCGATGATAATATTTACATCTTGCAACTCTTTAAATTTCTTGTCATTAGAATTGAGCAGGTGACGACTAAATACTCACATGCCATATACATCTCAAAGCATATAGATTTTTGGCGAGCCTGAGTCAAATACAAAAATTGGAAAACTTACCTCTTCCTCTTATCCTTTAGGTTTACAATTTGCTTGGCATCGATAAGGTCCTAGATTCGGCTTCTTAAAGTTTGATAATTATCCATCAAATAGCCAGTGTGCTGGTGAAAAGCACAAAACTGGTCATCCTTAGAACTTGGCAAACCCTGAGTTCTTTCTTGCCTCCCTTGATGGTAAGGGTTGCAATTTCCCCATTTTAACTAATCATTCAAAAATATAAGACAGAGGCTTACTTAAATCAGAGTACCTTCTTTGTGCTACTTTCATATCTGATGCCTCTATTGTCTTCCCAACATTATTGCTACTACTTGGAATAACTATTTCATCAGCCTCAACACTACTACCATGATTTCTACCTCTTAGAATGAAATAATGGATCCTTTCTTCTAAGTAGCCTCCTCCTATTTCTACAAATGTATTCCTAAAGGACTCACAATCATTCATTAGTTCTTTATCCAGCCAATGACACCAATTAATTGGGGGTATTACACCATTTTGTATTAGGGGCAGAGTGCTAGAAACCAAAGCTAGATTAGCAATAAGTCTGGCAATGGTTTTCCTTTCAAGGTCTTCGATCTTTTTACCCAGTGCATTTACAAGTTTAATTACTATCAACAAGACTCTACTTTTAAGGTCTTCAAATCTTTTATCTAGATTGTAAGGGTTAGAATTACCAGCTTACTAAAGGGGGTCTACCATTTTTATTTCTACTAAATATTTTGTTGACTGCTTGGAGGCTCTATCTAAGTCCAAATCTGACCTTGAACCTAGTTCTAACTTGCTGGACTTTAACTTCTCTAAAAAATTACAAATAGAGCGATCGCCCGATCCCTTAAACCACTTAGGCAAGTAGTCTAAGATGGCTACAAAATCAAAGGGTTAGAATGATACATGCCAAAAATTTATACCAAAATTGTATACATAGAATGAAATGCACACATAAAATGGGATATATAAACTCTATTATTTTCTTACATTTTATTTTCAAGACAAGTTTATATGATGCATATGTATATGGAGAACATGTATGGCATACAATAGGGAAATAAAAACAAAGTCTAACATGGTATGACAAGCAATGCATATATTTATGACATATGTATAATGAAGGTGTGCATATAGGATATGGTACAACATAAGAATAAATATATATGACACATGACGTATACGTATATGACATGTTTCAAGCATGATGGTTTGTGTACATAAGGTATGACATGGTATATAAATGAATGCACATGACATACGGTATATATGTATATAACATGACTTACATAATGATAGTGTGTGTATGTGATGTGAGATAAGATGCATAAAATGTGGATGATAATGCATGTTAATGAATTGCATAGTATGGTAGGAAATCACATACAAAAAAGTACAAGATGTATGCAAAAATAATCCTGGCATAGGAAACGGCATGGTATATAAATAAGTACATTTAGTGAGTATCATATGTGTATGATGTATGTTATGTTATGGGCATGCGGGTATATGATGAATAGGATGTATAGAAAATGTACGACATGGCACAAAAATTTGTGTCCATGATATATGACATGGATATCCATGGTATAGGTTACATATGGCATATGTATAACAATCTACAGAGGATAAAACACATGTTCATGACATACCTCATATATAATGGTATGTATACATATAGCATGAGAAAAGGTAACGTATCATAGTGAAATGCATATGACATGGAATGCAATTTAACATAGGATATGCATGGCATTTGCTTCGTATACAGAATCCAACATGAGGTAAATGTGATATCTACGTGCACATACATATGGTAGCATACATGAGGCACAACTCAATGACTAATGTGCACATGTTATGATACATGCTGATATATTCATGCTATGATACATGTCAATCATGTAAGATGCTCATATGTGCATGCTATAATGTATGTTAATACAAACTCGTGTTAGAGAATGCATATTGCTACAATGTATATTAATATGTATATGTAATGATGAGTGTAATGCTAATGTGATAATGGATGTGTATATGCACATGCTATAGTGTACGCTAATATGTGCATGCCAAGCCACATGTTAATATGTACATACTATAATACATTATGGATACTTTAAATGTACATGCCATAACTCATGTATGCTCATTTATACAAGTTATAATAGGTGACAGATGTTTATACATTCAGGTCATGACAAGTGTCAACATGTTCATGTTATAATGTATGTTTACATGTCACTATACACGTATAGGATGTATGTTTATATGCTCATACTATACCACATGTCAACATGCAAATACACGATAGATATATGTGCATGCCATAATATATGCTTGGACACTCGTTAATGTGCACATATGATAGTGAATATTTATATGTAAAGGCTAATATGCATATGGTAGATGCTATGAAGAATGTCTATATGCACATGTCATGATGTATGTTAATATGCACATGTCATAACAAACATTATTATGTATAAGCAGGATAGGCATGTGTACATGTCATGATGTATGTCAATACATACGTGCTATGACATGAATTAATATATACATATACACTGGATATATGTTCATGCCATGGTAATGTTAATGTATTATTATTATTTTATTATTTACACTTTTTGCATGGTAACGATGTGTATAAGATGATGTACGAAAATGAATATTGTGACTTGCATCGGAGCCGCCGCTCGTTTTATGTTGGATTCTCAGAAGCCTGCTTTTAGGGCCCGAGATCAAAGGAGGCTAGCTGTTAATCATAAACTGGCCATTTCACAATAAGAAGGATTTAACCCTACTTATTGCCGATGATTAACCCATAAAGGCATCTACTAGTAGGCTCAAAAAGGCAGGTGTCATAGATGCACCACCCAACAAAACGTTAGAAATTGAATCTCTACCTTATTTTGATGCCCAAATAGAAACTGGTGTTCGAGACATCCCTCTTATTAGGAATCTTGGTTAGATATTGTTTTATAATTGAGTTTTAGAATTAATCATCTCACCTCTCTCACACGATGCAAATGATAGAATTTAAGTAAACATTCCATTCAAACAAAAAGCAATAAATAATTATTTAAAATAAAATCCTACTTAAAAATTATTACATAAGCAAATTGTCCACAATATCAAAGTGCAAATAAATATACATACATAAATCAAAGAGTTAATTTGGGTTGGGAACATTAGTTCTCTCATGCATATTTACACAAAAAAAAAAAGATTTTATTATATTGTGTGAATTTTCGGGTTAAAAGTTGAACATTGATCCATTTTTATTAATGAAAACCTAGTTAATTAGTAAAAATGATTTAAGTGAAATTTTATCATTTGACGTGCAAAAATCATTTATTACTACCTAATACATCCCTAAAAATAATACATCTAAATAAATAATAAAATACAAAGAAATAAACAAAACAAATAACCAAATAAATAAATTATAAATAAATAAAGCAAAATAAAATAAAAAGATGAAAGGACAGAAATAGAACCGTCCGGGATGACTCTCCAAGGCACTCCGAGCTTAAACTCCCAAACAATCCACGTAAAATAAATAAATTGCTCAAATAAAAAATGAAAAAGATAAAAAGTTAGAAATTCAATAAAGTAAATATCTGAACAAATAAATACAACATATAACAAAAATATAACCTTCTTTTTTATAATTTTTCTTTTTTTTGTCTTTTTCTTTTTTTTGTTTTACTTTTCTTCGCTTTATTTTCACCTTTTTTATATTCCTTTTTGTTCTTTTTTTCTTTTTATTTTTTTTCACATTTTCTTATCCTTTTTTTTATCTTACTTTCTTTTTTTATTCTAACGCCATTTTTTATTTGTCAATTTCTTTTTTATTTCTTTTTTCTATTTTATTTTTATTATTTTTTCATGGATTTAATTTAACTTAATTAATTTTTTATTTTAGAAAACAAAAATACCTAAAAAACCTTTTTTAAAAGCACCAAAAATTTCAAAGGAGAGCAAACAAAAAAAATCATTTTTCTTTTTTTTTAAATCAAATTTTCTTTTGAAAAAACAATATCCGGGGAGAGAGAGCATCATGATTCTGTTCGCTAGCTATTTTAAAGCAACACAATCTTTATCGGATAAGCCTAATCAAAAGCCACCTCAAGACATAGTGTCTACAAATATATTAGGAATGCATGTGATGTGTGGGTCAATCACTACAACGTCGATGATTATGCACGTGTATGATACATATAACATGAGTCGATGCATGATGATGCATGTGAATGATACATGTATTATACGTGATACGTGAGCATGTTAGGCATACGCATGATGCAGTGGATAAATAAGCATATAGTGTATGGATGTGATAATGTGTGATGCATAAGATACATATGACACGTACACATGTTAGGCATACATATGGTGTATGGCATATGTGTGATTCATAACATACATATGTGTTATATACATGATGCATGGTGAATATGTTACACATCGATGCATGAGAGAAATGCACATGAATGGCATACATACGATGTGCGACTCAAATGTTAGCATGAAACTTAATGATGTGTAATATACAAGTGATGCATGAGCATGACATGTATATAATGCATAAGAAGAATTCTATACATAAAGTAGAATGTGCAAGCTAGAAAATATTTAATGCATAATGTACATTTTACAACATACAAATTGAAACATACACATTTCATGGTAAAGATAACTTATGCATAAAATAAAATTAGAAAAAATATTTAAAATGCATGATGCATCCGAAATTCATACAGTATTTATAGGCACGCATATGCTAAAATATTTTAATAAACACAATAATTAAGTAAATATATGATAAGATAAATTAATAAATTAAATGGATATAAATAGCATTAGCATTATAATAATATATGAAAAAATATATAACCAGTGATAGCAATAATAACAAAAATAAATAACAATAGTATGATTAAATTAAGATGAATTTAATGGCACAAATATGTCAATAAACTATTTGACAATTAAATTACAAATATTAATTAATTAGGCCAATAAAGTAGACACAAATAAAATAGAATCAATAAAATAAGCAATATTGGAACATATTATAAATTAAAAATAAAAGGAAAAATTAATATGATCAATTTATCACAAATATTAATTAGGCTAACAAAAGATACATATGTAAAAGATAGTACTAACAAATATATTAAGAGAATATTAATTATATGATATTGATAAATTAAAAAAAAGTAAATGTAAATATAATATTAATTAAATAGGTTAAAAATTAAATGAAAAAACAAATTAACAAATATGTTAAAATAATTAATTAGTAAATAAGCTAATATAATAAACTAATTAACAAATAAATAGTTAAAAAATTAATCTAATAAACTAAATTAATTTAGAATATGTATATATATTAAATATAAATTACAAAGAATAAAGCAAAGTGAAAACAAATTGGAAATGCAGGTGAAGGAAAAACAGATTGGAAATGCAGGTGAAGGCGTGAGTGAATTAAGGTGCAAAGTGACAAAATGCAATTGAATTAAGGTGCAAAGTGGCAAGCAACAATGCCAAAAATATAATAAAATAAGGGAAAGATGAAAAGAGTGTGAGGCGTGAGTGGTGGTTGACGCGCGCAAGGAGGATATGCATCAGCTGCGCGAGTCAAGCCGAGTCACAGGTCAAAGGCATGACTTAGTCTGACTCAAGGCCGTAACCAAACCCAAAAATGACTTCCAGCTAATAAAACGATGCTCAGAAGCCATGGAGATGAATCAAAAATCATTAAAAGCTCAAGTTTGACTATTTTAATTCATAAAAAGGATAAAAAAAACTTAATAAAAACATGAAAAAAAACTTGATTTTAACGAGAAAAAACAAGATTGAAGCAATAATAAGGAATTCAAAAATTGAGGATTAAAAACCTCCCAAAAAAATCCTTAATGATCAATTTATTCTCAGATAACATGGAAAGATTTGACCGTTGACATTTTTAATCCTTGGAAACTATTTTAACCTTGCTAATAGAGGGAAAAGAGGAAAAAAAACCTCCAAAAGGATTTTTAAATATTTAAAACCCACAGGAGAGCTCAAAAAGTATTTTGAAAACATAAAATCTAGGAAAAAGCCTAGCACTTTTGTTCCTTGTCTATTTATGAGAAACCATTTTTTCATTAGGTAACTCTAATCAAGAGTTGTCTTAGAATCCAGTATCTACAATATCATATTAGATTTGATATAACACTCTTTCCATATATAAAATCATTAGCATATATGTAAAAACCGTGAATCGAGGTAGGCTAGATTAGGGTTACCCGATGATGAGTAAATAGTATATCACTGACAGTGGGTTCGGATCTCGAAGCTCCGATCGTGGATTTGTCACTTTTCTCTTAAGGGTTTGCATAATTCTCTAATAACTTTTGAATATTTTTGGGTGTTTTAGTTAAATGTAAAAAAACCCTATTTCTGGGTAAACGTTGGTGATAGACGGCCGTCTATCACTTGAAGGGCAGCCGTCTATCACCTGAAGGGTGGCCATCTATGGGCCATAACCTCCAGGATAGTGAGAAACACGGGCATTTTGGAAAATTTGGGTTCTAGTGATGAGGGACGGCCATCCCTCACTCACAAATGCCCGTCCCTAGGTTGAAACCCAGTTTTTCCTCATTTTCTTGGAATTTCAAAAGGGGAAGGTTTTTAGATAGGTATCAAGCCAGATTTTGGGGGATTTTAATCTCCTAATCAAGGGACTTTGAGGTAAAATCCAATTAGAACTGTATCTTAGGAATAAAAACAAAGATTTTAGGGTTTCTTTGGGGGGAATCATCATTCTTTGGAAAAAGAGAAGCTATTGGAGAAGGAAGAAAAATAATTTATTTCTCTCTCTAAAAAAGTTTTGTTCCTCTTGTAGTCTTTTAATACACAACAAACAAATGAATTTGGTACTTCTTTTAAACATCAAGAAACACAATTTTGGAGTAAAGATCTGGACTTTAGAAATCACAAAGTCAGAATATCTCCCATTGGATAATATTCTAGGCTCATTCATATTTTGTCTCTACCATTTGTTCAATTAATTGTATGTTTATTTGGATGCTAAATTGATCTATTCTAATTTTGAGAACTAAATAGCATGGTTCTTTATATAGAAATATAGTTCATTTCTGGTTAGCGTGATGTGTTAGAGACATGGTTGTCAAAGATTCCCTCTATTGTTGCTGCTTTGATGTTTCTATGTTTTATCATGTAAAATGATGTAAATCTTTGATTTTACTTCGATTTAGTGTAAGTTTTAGTGATTTGATATGTTTTAGCATGATTTGGTGTTTAATTATCATAGATCTAGGCCTAAAATATTTATTTGCATAATTTCCTACATCTTTTCTTTCTATTTTGCAAATTGTGCTCTATTATGTAAGTGAGGGATAGAAAAAAGATGTGAGGGATGGTCGTCCCTCACGTGAAGAACGGGATGTCCTTCGCACCTTTTCTGGACATCTTTCACCTCTTTTCCAGCCTTCCCTCGCCTCCTTTTGGCCGTCCCTAGAGTTTTATTTAGGATGTTTATCATATTAGGGTTATTTTTTATACCTTTTATGTTAATACCTTTTTATGCAGTATTTGTACAATATTTGGCATGTTTACATCACTTTGTGTGCATTGTTGTATTTATAATGGTGTCTTTTATAAGTGTAAATTACATAGGTATTGGTGCTAATTGGTTTGTCCATTTGTTCTTTTCAACAATGTATTTATTCATGGCCATGGAAGATGTATGGAATTCGCGTGGGAAGTTGTGCTCTCATTTTGATTACCCTCATCATCCAGGTTACCTCTTTTTTCTTTAGTATATTATCTTTTTTATTATTTAGTCTATTTTTTAATTTATTAATTCATCTTGAATGTATTGTTATTTTTGGAGATGTAATAGGTAGTAAAAAAGGATGATTTTCGCATGTTGAATCAAAATTCATTTAAAATCATTTTCATTAATCAAATTGGGATTTTCTTAATAAAAATAGACCAATGTCTAATTTCTTACCCTAAAATTCATACAAGTAATAAAAGCCTTTTTTGTGAAATATGTATGAGGAAACTAATGTTCCCAGTCTAAATGAATACCCTATTTTATGTATGATGTTTATGTTAGTGTAAGCCCTAGCCCCAATACATTGTTATAAAGTATGTAATTTAATAAATGAGATATTTGTTTTATCTATTGTATTCCTGTACATATCAATTGATAAAACTATCCAAGAATGTTGTTTCAGTTTAAGTTATCATGTGAGAGGCACATGGTTGTAAGACCTTGAAACAAATGAGACTTCATTATAAATATCCCTAATCAGTCATTGTTATGGGAATAACAAATGAATTAAGACTAGTATGCTCTCTCTAATAAGTTGAGTTATGTCTTATGGATCATAAGGACAAGAGTGTCAATCAGAGATCATAGATACATGTTTAGAACATGGTATCTGGAGTCGATCCATTCATAAGAACACTACATGGTACAAGTCATAAGTGTTTCTCATGTGCAAGTTTTGCATCAGAGTTCTTATACCTGAAATCTCTATGAAACTCTTTATGAATTACTGTGTACTTTGACATACACCTAACGTGCTCATAATAAGGTGACAAGTATGGGTATGCACTGATCCATGTTAGAGAGCATGAGAGAAGTGAAGGGATTACCCCTCTCAATAAGAGAAAAAATATCACCGACCACTTGATCAGTTAACTGAGAAGTGTATGGACATACCGAGATGAAATAATGAGTAATCATTATTTATCTGAGAGTTCAATGTCACTGGAATATCAAGAAAATAATTAATATGTATAAGGATGACTAATTCAATACCTTATATTAATTCTGATATTTAAGGGTAAGGGGCTATGAAAAATTGCATTAGGTCACTAAATGCCATTTACATTTTCATTTAATTTGGAATGTTATAATATCTTGCTATAGAATATATATAGCCTTTGAATTAATTTATTAATTCATTGCCAATATTAAATGGACCTATAGGATCGTACACAAAGCATTGGGCTTAAAATATTTAAATAGAAGATTGGGCATTAATTTGGGCTTTTATTTAAAGTCAAGTTAATGTATGTAATGGATATTAAAATTGATATTGGACCTTGGTCCATAAGAGAGATAAATTCGGCCCACAAGGATTAATTTTAATTAATTAATTATCTTGGATTAATTAAGTTAATTGAGTATTAAAGCCCAATAGCATTTGAATCAAAATAAAACACTTAAATAGGAGAGATATTGGCCGAAATTAAAAGACAAATTCATTGTGAATTTCGGCACATGTATATATCCTAATTAAGTGATGGTTTTAATTAAATGTCTTATGTTTATTTCAAATTAATTTGAATTTAAAATTTAAAAGAGTTTGAATTAATATATGTAACTTGATTTTAGGAAGTGATGGAGGCTGAATTTACTATCTTTAGCTAGTAAATTTCAAAATTAACACTTACCTAAATAAGAGATATATATTTATGAACTAAAGAAAATAAAACCCTAGGCATCTTTTACTCTCTCTCACACTCTTGGCCAAAACACACATGGGGAAAGGATTCTTTCTTGTTCTCTTATGTTCTTGGGAAGCAACAGCAACCTAAAAGAAGAACAAGATCAGATCTTGTTGTTTCAATCCATTACCATTGCCAAATATTTAAAGATTAGAGCTAGCAATCTATTTTTAAGCCTTCCTTGCAAGTGTGTGTGTGAGCATAGAGAGGAGTGGCATAAAGGCAGCTCCTTGGCATTGATGATATAGATCTGAAGCATATAATTTCATCCTATTTGCTGGTCATCATCAAAATCAAGATTTAAAGTGCATATAATATTGTAAGTTTTAAAACCTTAAAATTGCATATTTTCGATTCTTGTTATGGATTGTTGTGGTATGTATGATCAATTTTATTATTTTTCCGCTGCGTGATCATCATGTATATGCCATGTCCTATTCCATCAGTTTATATATCTTTCTTTTATACATTATTCTTTTTTATGGGATGATTTGCTTATGTAATAGTTAAGTAGATTTTCTTTCTATCTTTTACCGCTTTATTTATTTGCTTGGGATGTTTACTTAATTCTTACGCTTTTGCATTGCATGAGAGAGGCGGGGGATTATTTCCAAAACTTAATTATAAACTGACACCTAACCAAAGTGCATAATAAGAGTGATGTCTTGAACACCTATCTCTGCCTAGGCATCAAAAGGTTGAGATAAACTTCTCGATGGTCTATTAGGTGGCGACTTTATAACACCTACCTTTTTGGGCCCACTAATATGCACCTTTCATGGGTTGGCCGTCAATAATAAATTGAGCTTGACCCTTCTAATTGCAAAATGGCTAGTTTATGATAAAAGTGAGCCTCCTCTGATCTCAGACCCTAAAAGTGGGCCACGAAAACCCAACCAAAAATCAAGGCAGGCTTTGATACGCGTCATAGTGGCAACTCCACTGGGGACTAAAGAGACCTCACTTCAAAAAGTGTTTTGGTTAAGTTGTTTATAATTAGGTTTTGTTATCAATCTTTTTTCCTTTCTAAAAAATTACATACATCTTAGAGCCTTAGAATTAAGTTAGGTATCCCTTTTAGCCCTAGTGCTATCCTGAAGCATGCCTTATATTCACTCAGTGTAGGGAGGTGTCAAGGAGACCCACCAGCCCAAGTCCCGTACCAAATGATATATAAAATTGTGACCCATCAGTCATTATGCTAGTGATGAGCTAAACCTATTGGCAGGGACTATGCTTGGGTAGCTCTAAAGTTTCATCACCCTTGACTCAAGCCCATGAAATGACAATAGCAACTTTTCCTAAGTTGTATAACCATAATAACTTCTGCTTGCTTTGTAGATCTTTATATATTGACCAAACTCAAATGAATTAAGAAGGCATCGGTCAAAGGTTGCCATACCCCGATGGTTCAAACCCGATCTATATGAGTTAGTCAAAATACATAATAGTCAAAACCCATATGCTTGTGCTTTCAATTAGAGAGATTATGCTGTCGATTTTTTATCGTGTGCCATACACATCTATCGGGTACCCTATTGACCCATAGGCTAAGCCCACTTAGGAAAGAGACTGCAATCCTTTTATGCAAAAGTAACAAGGTTGAAAGGCTTTGTATATACTTGTGTGTGTTTGTGATTGACATCTAACGAAATCATACATCACGAATATATCTTGTACATGTATCATTTATCATGCATCATCCCTAACATTTGGTTCTTTTAGCCATCACAGACTAATCTAGGTGATCCGGAAGGTAGGACGGGTATCTGGTTCGAAGGTCTATATTCACTTTGTTAAGGTCGAATTCTGGTTCAGATTTGGGTTCAGAGGTCAGTTCTGAGTTGGATTTCAGTCAGTTATTGGAAAAAAACCGGGGAATAAATTAATAAGTGGCAAATGACTGGATGAATGAGGTTAGAGGAGGAAATGAAGATGAAAGAGTTGTAGATGATACTACAACGAGGTTTTTATTCTTGAGAGAAAGGGCAAATGTCACTCCTACTGGGCCTTCAACTGTAAGAGATGATTTGGATAGAAGGATGGATAGGCATCTGTAGGAATTTGAGGAGACAATGTTAGCTATAATCGATGGAATAGTGGCCTCAGTAGCACCTAACGCTAGGCCTCAGCCTATAGCACCTACTTGTAACACCATAGAACCGACTCATATTGGGAACGCTGCTGCCGTCGATGCTATTTTGCTTTGAGATCCACCGAGGAGGGAAAGAAGGCATGATCCTGAGGATGATTTCATAGAGGAAGAGGATAAAAAATATATTCCTCAAGTGATGAATATGAGAATAAGGGGCCCTAGTGCTGAGGACCTGGCTTTCAAAAAGATGAAAGAAAAGATAGAGGTTATGTCCAAGTTGTTATCCACCGATAAGGGAATAAACCCTAAAGATAGGGACTTGGATGGAGATAAGCCACTACCCCAAAGATTCAAAATGCCTGACCTACCCAAGTTTGATGGTACCTAGGACCCTTCGACTTACATTAAGCAGTATACGCTAATCATGAAAGGGACTACTCTATCTAAGAAATAAAAGGTAGAATACTTTTGCCTGAGCCTGACTGGGACTGCAATAGATTGGTATCATAGCTTAGATAAAAGAACCAAGGAAGATTAGGACCTATAGACAGAAGAGTTCCTCAAGAAATACGACTGTAGTACGAGGATGGAAGTCACCTTAAAAGACCTTGAATTTCTCCAACAAAAGCATAATAAGTCTTTCTATGAATACCTCACTAGGTGGAGGAACAGGGTAATGGAGATCAAGAGAAAGCTTGACACAGTTAATCAGATCAAATTGTTCATTTAGAATGCAAGTCCATATTTGAGAGATGGCTTGAAAATAAAGGGTCTGAAAGACTGGAAATCTTTGAAGGATATAGCTATAGAAGCTGAAGGGGAGTATTTGGCCAGAAGGACAGGTAACGAAAATACAAAAGGGAATTTTCGTAGTAACAAGGCTGTCACGAATAGTAGTGGGTATAATAGAACCGGAAAGACTGCAAAGGTATCTACCATAGAAGTCAGCCAACAAAGGCATTATTTTGACTTGGGAAAATCACTATCTTAGGTGATGAATAGACTAGTTAAAGAAGGGAAGCTACAACCATTACCGTCAAGGCCCAAAAAGAGCTAGGGGCTCCCCTACCATAAGGAGGATCAATATTGTGCATACCACCAGCACACTGGGCATTCGATTGACTATTGCCACATTCTAAGGAATAAAATCCAAGATTTGATAGATAGCAAACAGATTTTAGACCCTAAAAAGAGAGATAAGAAAAAGAAGGGAGGATACAATGTCGTGCCTCCGCCTGTGTACATAATTGGCTCCAGTTTGCCTGAATGGCATGTAATGAAAGATCTATATAGGAATGAGTATTTATCCATTACTCACTCCATCACGAAAATAACAAATCAAGTTGAAGAAAATCGGCCAGTTTATATGATTAAATATTAGGACACCCCTATAGAGAGTAAAGATGAGGGGGGTTTAGTTTCTATTGACATTTAAAGTTTAGCCAATGAAGATGAAAAAGAATCAGAGGGAGGAATGAAAGCAGTCACGAAGAGTGGGAGAGCAGCCCCAAAAATTGAAAGGCAGCCAGCTCTCGCCACAATGCCGACAGAGAAGGAAGTTAAAAATGATCCGATAATCAATAAGCTGAAGAAGACACAAGCTCGGATATGCATTTGGGATCTATTAAGACAATCTCCTTTGCATAAAAAGAAGTTAGTAGAAGGCCTAAGTGAGTCTACTGTCATTACCACCCTATCTCCCTCTAAGTTACTAGCTCTAGTAAAGAGGGGAATTGGAGAAAATGTAGTCTACTTCGATGCTAATTTACCTACATAAGGAAGGAATCATAATTGTGCCCTTTACATCAAGGCACAGATTAATGGGAAGCACACAGCTTGTGTGATGATAAATGATGGATCTTTTATTAATGTTTTTCCATTGATGGCAATCTCAGCTTTCAGATTGAATGAACAGATGTTAAGCAAGTCTAATCTGACCATTTCTACATGTGATAACTTCAAAAGGCAAGCTACTGGGACCTTTAAAGCTATAGTAAATATAGGACCCATCGAGACTGAAGCTGAATTTGTGATTTTACCCATCCTGGTGAATTTCTCTATACTCCTTAGGAGATCGTGGTTTCATAAATTAGGAGGGGTGCTGTTGGAATTTAATGGTTACATGCATCACATACATGAGCGGAATTTTAAATTTTTTTAACCATTAGATCTGATCTTGCCATGAATACACAATATAACTATATGAGAATAAGAAAAATCACCTTTGATTTTTGTTGAACAGTTGATTTTACTTCGCACCGGGTTGTCGCAAACCACAGTGTCCAAAATCGAACACCTCCAATGAGTAATCCACACTAGAGAGGGGTAAATTGAACCCAAAAATTGGTATTCAACTAGGGCTGGCTGAAATCCAAGAGGCTAGCAATGGAAGTGGCACAAAAAGGGAGAGAGAATTAAGAGAAAAAGACTTTCCTTTTGTTTTAATCACTTAACCCTAATTCTCATTAGTTGGCCTTTTATAGTTAGGTTAAAATTCCAACTCCTTAATCAGATTGGGCTCTTTAAAATTGCTGGAGAATTATTAATTGGGCTTTTGGAATTAATTATAATCATTTGGGCTTAATTAAATCCAAATCAAATCTTTTCATAAAAGACCATGCACAAAATCCACAAACTAGGCCCTTTGTGCATCTAATTGGATTTAAATATCCAAATGGATTCCAAATCCAACCAAATTAAATATGTGAGTTCCATAACACTTATGTAACATATATAAATTAATTTGGTCCAAGAAAAAGCCCTCTAAGCCCTTCTGTATGGAGTTGGCGTGTAGCCCTCTTTTGGAGGGCTTCCTCCAACTTCTTCATTCCTTTGGCCCTTTTTAATTTCTCCAATGGTCCTATTAATTATTATATCAGTCCTATAACACTTATAGTAGTCTTATAACACTTATAAGACAATAATAATTAATCATGAAATACATTATTTCATTTAGATCCAATTTACAGAACATTTCTCAAAAGTTCCGCGGACAATTTTATTTGATCATAATTAATTAAACTCTTTAATTAATTATTATCATATTCTCCTCTCTACCTTTATAATAATATCAAATATTATTATCCTTGTCATTTTACCATTTTACCCTTTTCTCTATATGTGTGTGACCTATTGGGTTCCTGTCCATGTTGGTAGTATAATATGTAATTGTGAGTTCTATTCAAAACTCATATGATTTAAACTCCTTTAAATCATTTTATCAATCTCTATTGATATTTTGATACATCATTATACAAGTCATGATTGGCCTCTAGCTAGGCATCATGACTACCCAAATGTCAGGAAAGTCATGTGGTTTGACTGTACCCTTCCATAGAAACAGTTACTGTGCAATTACTCCTTTCACCACTCTTATCTCAATTAGATTCTGAGTATAGATTTCTGTCAACTCATATAAATCTAATTATGTATGTTCTATTAATTTAACCATTGTTCCTAAAATGCCCTTCATGGATCTCCATCCATCTCGGCATATTACTCTGGCCAGAGATTCACTGAACAAGGTAATTATAGAATCATGTGAGATAACTTCCCTTGTTAAATCTGGGATGGTGAATCCTTTGTCAATCACTCAACAATCTTCGAGTAGGTCATGATATACCCAATCTCCTAACTATGTTCACTCCCAGTTGGAAGTAATCAGTTATGGAGTCAAAGTATACCACTTGCTACTTAAGATAACTTTGGTGATCTCAAGTCTAAGGATACTTGCACAACTGCTATGAAGAGATTCCTCACTGACATAGATTTAATATCCATATGAGGATTCTCTTTGCAGGTCTCCAATGAACTTGTTCCTCTAACAAGCATCCACATGTTAGCTTTGATTATCATCCATAATCACAATTATGAGAACCATTGCTTGAACCATTCAAGAAGCATAACATGTGCTAGTCTGTCCGAATTAACAATGTCCTATCTTGTTAATTCTATGACTAGGGATATTTAGATATTAACATATTTGCATTCAATAGACATCTCACATTATGAACACCTTCATGATTGCCTTTGCACTGTGTTTATAATATCTAGGACTTCATTTATTAATTTAAGATTTACAAACTCATGTATTCAAACACAGCATTAATAAATGAATGATGCCTTTTATTAAGAATATAAATTTCATACATATGAAAAACATCCCTATTACATGGGCTCTAGGGCATACTCTCTAACAGGTGCCTACCACTCTGCACCAGATGATTAAGATTCCTTACAATGGTCAAGTAGTCACTATCAAAGCAGCAAAAGAGAATTAGGTGTATATACTAGAAATAACCAAGCAACCATTTAATAGGTTTCATGTGGTAGTTATCGAAGGTGAAGGAGATAGGGATGACTTTATTAACAGTCCTCAAGTGATTAATATGCTCAAGAGGATGAATTTCCTGCTTGGAGCTGGTTTAAGCAAGAATTCTCAAAGGCCTCAGACTATCATAACTACTAAGGGTCAAAAGGATAAGAAAATGTTAGGCTTCACAGGTACTAATAAGAAGGGGAAAGAGAAAAAGACAGAAGGAATCCCTTACATTTCCCAAAATTTTCTACCAGCCTCAAGCCTATGCCTTTATTGTGGGAAAAATGAACCTCAGATGATAGATGGTGAGTTAGTATCAGGATTTGAGTTATTTAATGATGTCTTCAACTGGGAATAAGGAATCATCAAGCCAGTTGAAGGTTTTTAGGATAAGAAGATTCTACTGCACCATTCAGTCTGGGATAAAGAGGTGCCAAATGAAATCATGATAGAGAAGCTATTTACTACAGGGCTAAAAGGAAAAGAGAAGATGCAGATTGGGGAGCTGCCCAAAGCAAAACTTGAGATAGGGGGCACTTGATGTTGACAATATTAAAGAAGACACCTTCATTGATGTTGTTTATGTTCCTGAATTATTTGATGAGAACAATATTTGCTCTTTTGATTACATTAATGAGATGAACAATTTTGCTTACTTATGTGATGTTTCTTTTGATTTTGATATACATGATCATTATTATAAAGCATTTATATTTGACATTAACTCAAAAAACACATGTTCATTCAATCTCGAAACTAAAGAAAACCTAAAAGAAATTTTACTAGCATTAGATATAACTCCCAAAGAGAGGGAAAATTTGAGAGAATATTAAGAAAATATGAACAATTCTTGGCCTAGACCTACAATGACATGCTAGGAATAGATTGAGAAATCGTTGAACAAGCCATCCCAACATACCCAGGGTATAGCTTGTTAAATAGAAACTTAGAAGGCTTAGGCCAGAATGGGCTGAAAAGGTTAAGGAAGAAGTCAGAAAGCAAATAGAGACCAAGTTCTTAGTGGGAGTTTAATAACCCACATGGTTAGCAAATTTGGTCCCTATAGCAAAGAAATATAGGAAGGTGAGAGTCCATGTGGACTACCGAGACCTAAATAAAGCTTTTCCTAAGGATGAATTTTCTTTACCTCACATAGAGGTCTTAGTAGATAACGCTGATCCATATATAGTTTCATAGATGGGTATGTGGGGTATAATCAAATCCTAAACAAAATGGTGGATAGCATTAAAATGGCTTTTATAACTGAATGGGGGACATATGCTTACCGGGTCATGCCTTTTAGACTTAAAAATACAGGAGCTACTTATCAAAGAATGGCCACTAAGATTTTAGACGATTTGATACATAAGAAAGTAGAGGTGTATGTAAATGAAATGATGATCAAGTTAATGACTAAAAAAGGTCATTTTGAAACATTAGATAAGTTCTTTCAAAGGATCAATGAACACAACCTTTGCCTCGATCTAAGGAAATGCATATTTGGGGTCACTTCAGGTAAGCTGTTAGGCCATTTCATGAGTCAAAGAGGTATAAAGGTAGATCCTGATAAGATAAAGGCTATCAAGGAAAGGTCCATACCCCAAAAGGAAAAGAAAGTCAGAGGATTCTTGGGGAAGATCCAGCACATAAGCAGATTCATTACCAAGTTGACCTCGATTTTTGAACCAATTTCAAGTTGCTTAAGAAGGGTCAACCTGTGGTTTGGAATGAGGATTATCGGAAGGCATTTGATACCATTACGGATTAATTGTTACATCCACCAATGTTGAGGTCACCTCATGCAGGAAAGCCATTGATTTTTTACATAGCAATAGAAGAAAACTCAATAGGGGCTATAACGACACAAGAAAATAATTTTGGGATTAAGTATGTAGTATACTATCTTAGCAAAAAAATTACTCCTTTATGAGGGAAAATATTGAGGTAGAAAATATTTGTCTGGCAATCATATGGCAACCAAAAAGTTAAGACACTACTTCTATTCTTACAAGATATAAGTTGTAGCTAAATAGAATCCCCTTAGATACCTCTAGGAAGCTCCTTCATTATTAGGAAAGATGGGCAGATGGATGATTCTTTTACAAGAGTTCGACATAAAATACATCACTAGAAAAACCATTAAGGGAAGAGTGGTAGTAGAATTCCTAGCTGGTCAACCCTTGGAAGGTGAAGAGATGGCCTATGAGTTTCCCAATGAGAACGTAATGGCCATAACAGTGCAAGGTTGGTAGATGTATTTTGATGGAGCTGTTAAAAACAAAGGAGCGGGAGTAGGAATGAACTTGGTCACCCTAGAGGGAGAAAGGATGCCATTAGCCAAGAAGCTGGGATACAAAACCACGAACAATGAAGTGGAGTATGAAGCTTACAATTTTGGTTTAGAGGCTCTGCTGGCTGTAAGGGCAAAATCTGTAGAAGTTTTTGGAGATTCATCTCTTATGGTTTACCAGGTGAGGGGTGAATGGTCAATGAAAGAAGAGCATTTGCTGTCATATCTCAGGTATTTAAAGGTTTTGAGCGATCGATTTTAAAATTATACATTTGGATATATGCCTAGGGCAGTTGGCAGATTCCTTATCAACCTTGGTGTCTATGTGGGATAATCCGAAGGGAGTGGCCATGAAGCCTGTGCTGATTCCAAGTTTTGATAGACCATATTTTAAAAGGGAATAAGTCATAAATGTTGAGCTAGATGATGAAAAACCTTGTTATTATGATATTCAGAATTATCTAAAAGAGTCGGTATTCCCTGAGGAAATGACAGAAAAAGATAAAAGGATGATTCATAAGCTGTCAACTTAGTTCATTACTGTAGGAGGAATAGTTTAAAAAAGACTGCTTGACGAAATTCAATTGAGATGCTTGGATGAAAAGGAAGCAAAAAAGGTAATGGAAGAGATACACACAGGAGTTTGTGGAGCTCATATGAACGAAATAGCTTTGGCAAAGAAGATCATGAGACAGGGTTTCTTTTGGCTCACAATGGATACCAATTGCTCCAAGTATGTTAAGGAATGTTAATTGTGCCAGTAGTAAGTATATTTGAGACACCTACCTATTTCTGAGCTATGCAACCTCACTTCGCCATGGCCTTTCACTGCATGAAAAATAGACATCATAGGAATGATCCACTCGCCTGCCTCAAATGGACACAAGTTTATCATAGTAGCCATCATCTACTTCACTAAATGGGTAAAAGCTTAATCCTTCAAAAAGGTACATGCTCGGGATATGGCCAAATTCAAAGAGAAAAACCTGATATACAGGTATTGCTTGCCTTATCATGTGGTCTCAGATAATGGGTTACAGTTTTTGGGGGAAACCAGACAGATACTTGTTAGATATGGGGTTCAACATCATAAGCCCTTTCCTTATAGGCCCCAAGAAAATGGAGCAATCGAAGTAGCTAATAAGAATATAAAAAGAATCTTAGCCAAAATGGTGCGAACCTACAAGGATTGAGCCGATAAGCTACCTTTTGCCCTATGGGGCTATAGGAGCACAGCCAAAACCTCAACAAGAGTGACTCCATTCTCTCTGTTTTATGGAATGGAACAGTATTACTGTAAGGCCCCTAACATGACCCTAATTTAATTTGCATATTTGTATGATTATGTTAAAGGGATAAATTAGCATGCTATTGTGTTAATTGCATGAAAATAAAATAAAAGAATATGGTTTAATAGTAATTGAGGATGTAATTAAAGTGAATAGGTGTTAATTTGGGGTTAATTTGTAATTGTGGCATTTTGGTGGCCAATTATGAATAAAAGCATTTAATTCAAGGTTAAGTTGGAAGATTGAATTAATTGATAGGTTGAATTAAGAAAAAGAGTTAGTGGAGGGGTTAAAGTCTTACAAGCATAAAGGTTTGTGGCATTTGTGTGGCATGCAAACTTTCAAGGGACCATAGAGAGAATTTTGCTTATTGATATAAAGATAAGAAGTTAGTGGATTGTGAGGTGGCTGGTTGAGATCTTGAGAATGGCATTTGAAGAGAGAAAACCAGAAAATTGTTTATCTCTTCTTCCTTTGATTTTCATTCAATTATCACAAGCAATTAGGTGATAATGTTTGTGGGTTAAGCAAGAGTAAAATGCAGTAAATTAAGGTAATCAAACTCTTAATTTAACCCTCCATCATCTTCTTCTTCTTCTTCTTTTCAAGTTAACTTAGAACAATGTATTTACTGGAAATTTAAATGATGATGGTGATGGAATTTGTGAAGGAGAAGAGGAAGGAAGAAGGAACAAAGGAAAAGGAATTGATAGAGGTTGAAGACATTGGGTTTATCAGCCAAGGTATGGGAATTTAGGCTGTTCATATTGCATGTGAGAATGATTATTGGAATTGAGTGGGATTTACAGAACTAAATTTACGTTTTCTGGAAAATTTAAAGATGTGAGGTTGAAGAAGAAGACTAATCTTGCCGAGTCGTGAATGACTTCATGAGTCGTGAACATTAGTCCGACTCATGAAGCTCTTCACGAGTCGTGAAGTGCAGTTTTTCTTCTTCATTCGTGAAGCTCTTCACGAGTCGTGAAGTGCAATTTTTCTTCTTCACTCGCGAAGCTCTTCACGAGTCATGAAGTGCAGTTTTTCTTCTCCACTCGTGAGCTTCTTCACGAGTCGTGAAGTACAGATCTTCTTCTTCACTCGTGAGCTTCTTCACAAGTCGTGAGATTTGCCTTATTTGCTTCACTCGTGAAGCCCTTCACTAGTCGAACTCCCCTTCACGACTGAATGACCTGTCTGGAATGTTTTGCTCATAAGTTGAGCTATAGAATAGCAAATTGAATTATTCTTTTTGCATTGAAAATTAGACTTCCATACCTATATTTCATATGAAGAAACCTAAGTTTAAATCTATCTCTAATTACATGTAATCTAGGGTTGAATCCAGACTTGTTTTAGACTGCTCAATATAACAGAAATTGCAATATTGTGCAAATCATTGCTACACTTGATTATATGATCTTTAAATTGATTGAGATTGATAGTTGCTTATGTGATAGTAAAGTTAATTGAATAAGACATGTAGTATGACTATCAATGAAGGATTTATATGAATACAGATGCATTCAATTGTGTATATGAATAAAGACTAGTGATGAAATATCTAACCTATACATATGATTAGTCTTGTGCATGATGGTCATATGCTAAATTCATATATATACACATGTAAATCCTATGACATAAAAGTGCACATATTGACATGTATCTATGCTATAAAATAGGGATTATAATAGTATGACCTTGGCATGTGTATGTGCCCATATGAAAACATGTTGATATGTTGTATAGCACATGACTTGAATGATGATAAAGGTATATATATGTGTTGGAAACATGCTCATAAGAATAAATCAACTATATGCGAATGTACCCACAGGTATGTACATTTATGATTATGTATATGAGTATATGAGCATGTAATTGCCTTATGAGATAGAAGATGAATTAGCATGACTATGAGCATGTGAAATGCTTAATGAAAACATGATCGAGTATATGATATGATGATTATATGTCATGCCTATATGTTATGATGCAAATTATATAGTCATACAGATTTGAATAAGCCAGATGTATAACTTGGCATGTGAACTGTGCAGATATCTGATTATGCACCATAGAATTCATAGTTATATAAGACTATGTATATGTGCACAGCATTATACTATGAATACAGTATTAATATGTGAATTGAACACGAATATAGTTCTGCCTGCGATACAGTTTTAGATGTGGATAGATAGGCACCTATAGGGAAATTGCAGCTGCCATAGTTTGGCTCGCTCGGGTCCATAGTATATGTATGATCCCGTTTGGATCATGATCAACCCCGTTTGGGTTGAGAGGCGACCCCGTTTGGGTATGCTTGACCGGTCCATAGTATAGTTGGCCCCGTTTGGGTCTATAGATTTGATATCTTCGGATATCCTTCTTTGATACCGATGTGTATCCATAGTTCCCGTTATCCACCGATAAAGCTAAGGCAGGCTAAACGTTATTCATAGTAATGATAAAGAAATTAAACAGTTAAAGTGATTTGACTAAAGATTGATATTGTGAATCATAATGTTGTTTTACCACAGGAATTATGTTTTATTTGAATATGCTTACATGGGAAATTGCTGTCTATATGAATTATGAATATGAGAATAATTGTTACTCATTGGGTACAAAGTTATGCACATGAGAATATGTTTTATGCTTTAAAGTATATGTTATCGTTGCCATGCTATGTTGGACCTGTTGTTTATAGTATATGTATATATTGTATATGTATATTTGATGACCTGTGTGTGTGGTCATCCATCTGTAGATATTCCCCACTAAGCTTTATAGCTTAGCACGGGTTATTTATCCGTGTAGGTACATATAGCAAGACTTTTGTTGAGGGACGTTCTCTGCATCAGGAAGGGCCAACCATCGACTTATAACCTTGATGTAGGATATTTTGTAATACAATTATCATATGTATTGTATTAAGGCCAGTTATCTTATGATATGTATAAAACCTATGTGGAATATTGTAACTCACTAGTAGTAAAGCTAAGACAGGTGTGTGTGCATGTGATATACATAAAGTAATATTCATATAATCTAGTATGCATGTTAATAGGTTTGAAATGGAAAACAAGAATAGACTTGTAGCACGAATATAGGCATATGAAACCATGTGGCATGATTAATGGCTAAATGATGATTAAATGAACATATAGCATAAGCATGATTAATAGTATTCATGATACATGTTTAATGGGGTATTTTGCATAGAGGGTGCTACAATTACCAGTAGAAATTGAGTATCGATCTTTGAGAGTAACTATGAAGGCTGAGATACCAGAAATGAAATGGGATAAACAAAGGCTATCACAACTTAACTTACTTGATGGGGAAAGAATGACGGCATATTATCACAACCAAGTCTACCAGAAAAGGTAGGCTCGTTCATTTGGGAAGAAAGTCAAGAAACATCTTTTGAAGGAAGGAGACTTAGTGTTCAAATAAATAAGGCCTAGGATCTTAGACATTCGAGGTAAATTCAGGCTCACATAAGAAGGACCTTTTGTGCTTAAAAAACTATTATCCAAAGGTGTTGCTATCCTATCAGATAGCGATGGCAATGAATTTTGAGAACCTGTGAATGTTGACAGATTGAAAAGATTCCATGGCTAAAAGACTAAAAGAGAAAAAGAAGGGAATAAAATTCCCCGTGGGCTAAAAATGGCAGTCTTTCTAAAATTGGATGCCTCACCAAGGTGAAAACTGAAAAAGGGCATCCTGGGCAAAAATTAAAAGCTGAGAGAAAATAGCCAATTAAGAAAACCTGAGAGCATTGATTGGTAACAGGAGTCATGATGCTTGTAAAAGTTTCATTTCAAGATTGAATAATATGTGTCATCATGATAAAGTCAAATAGTGATCGTGTGTACCGAAATTAAAAAGAAAATGTCATGCATGTATTAATGAGTGTCATCTAAATGTCTGAAAGTAACATTTTCCATCATATGTTCAATGAAAACAAAAGCAAAAATCTATGAAAGTGTTTGATCTAATCTATCAATGTCATGTCCCTCTCTCTATCTAGATGCCTTAAGTGAGAAAGTTCGTTATCAGTAGCCGAACTAGTGACCCACCGCTTGTAAGAATCGAAGGAAGTGAAATCCCAAGTACTTACATCAGAAATGGTGGTCCTTACTAGAAATTGAACCTAAATCCTCTGATAATACTCAGTCACAAAGTAAGCAATCAAGATGCCTCCATAAAAACCCAAGGGTTGCCTAACAATATCCTGTCTACCTCTAAACTGACGAACACATCGAGCGGTGATATAAAAGGTGGCTAGGTGAAGTCCACAAAGAGGTACATATCCCAACTCTTGATTCATGACCATAAAAACAACAGGCAGCCAGGGGTACTTAAACCTAATATCCACATCTATGGAATGGCCAAGCCAACAAATAGCATCCTACATCGACTAGAACTCACACTGAAGTTGCCTAGATGTGACAAACCTCATATGATAAATCCACGCAACTTTGACTCAAGGAAGAGGCTCGAACAGTAACTGTAACTTCTCATGAAGCCATACCTAAAAAAAGAAGCCATTGGGGAGAGTTGGGTTCACCTTAGGCAAAAATAAGGCATAAAGATGTCTGAAAATCTAAAAGGACGCACATTCAATAAGAAAAGCTAACATGTAAACCCATAAGGGGCATGCTACCTTTAAACAACAAAGACATACCTAGAGAAGTAAGGGACTGCCTGTCAAAAAGGAGGAAGGGTCACTCTAAGTAGAAAGCCTGTGATGAAGGTCATCCAAGCCTATGATGGTCTTTGCTACAATCAGAGAAAAAGGATTATGCCCCCAACGGATGCTAGTAATGACGTTAAACAACCCATAATCTGCGATCATGGGATCACCAGCATACATCAACAAATAGCGAGAAAGATAGCAAAGTAGCACCACACCGAAATGAAAAGTAGGGATTTCATTAAAATTAGGAAACACATCTATAATCCACTTTAGTGGAAAAGTCTCTCCTTGAGGCACCAGACCCTTGGCCTCAAAAAGAAGGATGCCTAGGGCAAAATCCGTTTCTCTAGGATAAGTAACCACAGGAGAAGGTAAATAATTTGCATGTCCAAAAGTAACATTTTTGCATGTCCCGTGCATTGCACTTGCATATTATAGCATTTGCCTTTATTTGTATTTTGAAGTGGATGTAAAAAGAATAATGGTCTGAGCATTCAAACTTCAAAGATTCATGATGAAGGGAGCACAAAAGCCAATATTCCACAGAGAAATAACCAATTTTAGGGAGTATTTTAAATCATAGACACCTAGGTATAATAAAATCTGTAAATATTGTAAAAATAACATTGAAACCAATAAAAGATTGTCAATAATATTCTAAGTTTACTTTAGATAGATAGAGGATGGAAAATCAAAAAAAAATTCAAAAATCAAAGAAAACGAAGTTAAAATGCAAAAAATATGAGAAAAATAAAAATAAAGGGCAAAATGGTCTTTTTGAACTGAGGGATAGGACAATACATCAAGCATGTTTATATGGAATTTGTATTGTTTGGTGACCTTAATGGTTTGTGGCTTGTTGTGTGCCTTTTAATTGATATTTATGTAGGGAGACAATAACATTCCTAGCCAAAATGCCGCTGAATTTTTGTCAAAATGATATCTGTGACCCTGAGGGTCTATGTTGTGTTGCCATTAGTTTAATTAATATTTGTACAGGGAGGCAATGTCATTCCTAGCCAAAATATTGCCAAAATTTTGTCAAAATTTGTTGAATAATGTAAAATGTATTATTGCTAGCTATGACGGCTTGTTGATCGGTATCTAGCAAGTATACTAGATTGGCTAGTAATATAGGGAAATATAATTATGACCCAAAATATCAAAACCAAGAGAAACTTGTGTTTGTGTGAATGATTTTAATTTTAAAATAAAATTTGTGTGAAGAAGAAAGAAGATAAATCCCAAAAATTGTGATGATTGAAGTTGAAAATTGAAAACAAACTTTTAAAACTAAAGATAAAATAAAACAATTGAATAGTTGAAATAATTAAAGATAAAACAAAGCAAGCAAATAATTAAGGTGAGAATCAATATTTAGAAGCAACTTTCACTAAAGGACTATCCACCTTAACCAATATTATTATGACTTAATCTAAAGGAAAACACAAATGATTATGAAGAATTCAGATTAATAAACCCATATAACTTTACTCAAGATTATCATTCCAAGCGTTAAAATTCTCTTATTCAGATAAACTAAACACTTAGCATAAAGATTTGAATTAATCCTCCTAGATGTCTATTAAATCCTTTTCTCAAGTAATTTAACTTTCACCTATTCTTAGTTACACTTTTCTCAATCTTAACTTACTTAAATTAATACAAAATTATAGCTTATTTAGATTATAATCATGCATTAATCTCAGTAAATTAACCCAAGAACATGCATATCAATAATCAACTCAAAATCAATCACTAACCAATGTTAATCAAGTTAACAACCAATTTTTAATTGAATAAAGATAAGACTATATTAAGAACTAAGAAATAATCAAACTTGCATTAAATTGAAGCACAAGCTTAAATCATAACAATAAAAGTTAAGGATTCAAGTATCCTTTAGCAAAAGTTAAAGAAAACTACTCACTAGACATGCTTAAAATCAAAACAAAGCTTTAAAGGAAATAATAAAAACAGAAAACTATGTAAAAGCCTAAAACTAAAGAACTAAGATGATAATTTGCTTAATTGAAAGATTGATCCCCTTCTTTGGTGCTTCAAACTCCTATTTATAGGCCAAAAACATACTAAAATCCTTCTTAAACTCCAGAAATCAAATAGGAAGCAAATCCTCCTTAAACGGGAAGCTTGGAAAACTCCTTCGTCGAATGGGAGAGTCTGCATGTGGCCATGGGCCATTCCTTTGTTAATTCACATGTGGGCATGTGTTCTTTAGTAAAAGAGAGACATGGCCATTGGTTCTTATTTTGTATTTCTACACATGGGCACGCCTCTTCCTCTTCAAGTCATTCACGTGGCCATGGTTTTCTCCTTATAACTTTCACGTGGCCATGTTACATGTACTAATTAACCTTCACGTGGCCACGGGTTCTTCTCTTCATATCTTTCATGTGATCACGTGAAAACCTTCTGGACTTCATGCTTATTTTCTCGCATTAATTTCTCATTTTTATGATTTTGACCCTAATCTCTTGCCTTTTTGCAATTAAGCCCTTTTTTAGCAAATTAAACCCGAAAAACACCCAAAACTTTGGATTGACTTCAAAAACATAAAATTAACAATTTAACTCTAATTAAACCAAAATTAAACTAAATTAACTAAATAACAACACTTAAAGCATACTAAAAACTATACATAATTCACACTTACCAAATACCCCACACTTAAACCTTGCTTGCCCTCAAGCAAATTAGAACAATCCAACCCTCACAACAATCAAACTTGAACAAAGAACTATACCTTTATAACCAAACTTAGCATTTTAATAAAAGCACTTAATATAATCCCTAAATAGAACAACTTCAAAGAAGATAATATAAGTTAATTTCCTTGAGTGTGTGCAAGACCGAATCATTTTTAAGCAATTTGAAAATCAAAACATCAACACAACTAGATAGTGAAGTATAGAATATATGAATGCGTATGCATACAATTGGTGTGCTCGAAACTCTAGAAACACAATAGGCCTCTCCTTTAGCACCGGAACCCGAAGGTCATCTCTGCTAAACAACTCAAAACAAACTTAAAATTACAAAGGTCTTTCAAGGGTTGTAATGGGGTTAAGAACATGGTTATTAAAGAATGGATAAAAGATAATCAAAATAAATAGCCACTCTAAGACAAAATAGATTACTTGCCTCACTTACAAAACTTTCTTTTGAGAGGAAATGTACCCAAATCATACCATTTCCAAAAAGTCACCAAAATTTTTCTCCTTGTATTACCCCACACTTAGATTTGTTTCATAAATGCTAGTTTTTTTTTTCTCAACTTTTCAAACTTTTTTTAAGCTAGCATTTTTAGGATAAATAAATAAACTCAAAGTATATACAAGGTAAATTTCTCATTTAACTTCATCAATGACTTTCGCTAAGATTTTCTCACTACACCCAATAAAACATTAATCTTCACATAAATCCATTTAATCCTAAAGTGACCAATTCCATATGGTGAGATAAAGGGTTTTTAGGTTGTATAGTAAAACATTTAGCGTAACAAGAAAATATTAATGGTACGCATTAAGCATACCCTTTTAGGCTCAAATTGGCTTTCAAAAGATA